>JBBBDQ010001654.1:4127500-4494615 GCA_037127315.1 Ascarosepion bandense | reverse complement strand
TGAGGTAAAGGTTGTTTTCCATATAGACATGCACTGTTTGATGAAATTGATGATGACGGGTCATATCTTGTATATATTTAAAGTCTTTAAAATCCCAGGAATGTAGCACACTATCGAATGCCTTACGATAATCTATCCAGGCAGTACTAAGGTTTTTTCTTTGTACTGTAGTTGTTTTCCAGGATCATTTCGTTAATAATCAATTGGTCTTTACATCCATAACTGCCACGTTTGCACCCGTTTTGTTCAAGCGGTAACATGTCATTTGTTTCTAAGAATAAATATGTCTGTTTTGTTAAAATAGATGTTAATAATTTATATGTTGTCGGAAGGCGTGTCTGTAATTTTTCGGGTTGTTTGTGTCACCATTCTTGGGTAGGAAAAATGTAATTCCTTTGGTCATCCTTGCAGGAATTTTAGTGGGATCGTCAACCTTTTCTTGAAGTTCTTTGGCTAGTTTTTTATGTGGTGTATTTAAATAATATAACCAAAAGTTGGGAATTTTATCTATAACTGGGAATTTCCAATTGTGTGCTTTTTTAGTGCAAATTTAACATCCTATTCTGTAATTCCAGCCCATGTCTGTTCTGGTTTATTTTTGATTCGTTCTATCTCTTGTGCAATCCAATCTACTTCTTTGTTATGTTCTTTAGAGTAATCCCATATCTTTTCCCAGAACTGTGTAACTTCTTCCATTTATTATTATAATTATTATCATTATTATTATTACTTCTTGGAGTGATTTATTATTATTATTTCTTTTACTGATTTATTATTATTTTTATTATTATTCTTATTATTATTAGTGATTTCCTCTTCTTCTTCTTCTTCTTTTTCTTCTTGCCGTGAGCAGTTAAGGCACGGTTCTTCAAACATTCAATCAAGCTAGTTTATGTGTTGTTTTTCTCTGTCTTTCTTAACTTCAATCTGTCCTATGATATCAATTTTTTCAGAACTTTTTACTCATTAGAAGTTTCAACTCTCTCTTCCGGATGTTTAGTATAAATGTATGTTTGATGTCATTGTCTACAGAACTTTGTCGTTGCTGATATGATCTTTCCATGGTATCCTCAACTTCTTTCTATAGAACTACATTCCTGTTGCTTCAAGTGTTGTTAGTCTTAGTAAGGAGAATGTAGTTCTACAGTAAGAATGCCGAGGATATCATGGACCGAGCATGTGCGCAATGATGAGGTGTTGGAAAGAATGGCAACCAACAAAAAAATAATACTGAGCATCAGGAAGATACAACTAAAGTTCCTGGGACATGTAATGAGGAAGGAGGGCTTGGAGAACTTATTACTGACAGACAAGATAGAAGGAAAAAGAGACAGAGGAAGGCAGCGGATAACATATTTGAGGGGTCTGATCAGGTGGATGACAGAACGGGGGTTGCGAGTTGTAACAAGAGAAAGCATACTAAGAGCCACCAGAGACAGGGAGACGTGGGAAGCCATGATCTCCTACGTACTGAAAAAACAGGGCACATAGCAGAAGAAGAAGAAGAAATGAGGAGATTGTCCAGCATTCACTGCCATAGATGAGATGTATGAAGATTGCAATTCAAATCGGTCCTGCTGTTTATTAACTTGTCGAGAGAAAAGAAATGAAACCATACGTTTCTCAGATTTCCTACAAGAAGTTTGACACAAGATAGGTGGCATTAGGAATATTAAAGTATCAACAACAAAACTAACTAACCTCTTCAAACCTGGACTCCTGTATATATGACATACAAATAAATTGAGAATTATTTTAACGATCTATTTTCATACAGATATCGAAATACTATGATATGTCATTTGAGCTAGTTATTTGTACGACAATAAAGACATCATGAAAACACCCATAATTTTAAAATAATCGTTTTTATTTAATTTAAAACTACCTCATTACACCTTGTTGGAAAATGTTTTTCGCCTGCATTAAATGAAAATATAAAACTGAATCAATTACTAGGTTAATTAATCTTAAACATGAGTCTAAATGCAGAGACATATGATCTGACTCGTAGAACATCAATTAATAATTAACTAAGTAAAATAACAAAATTTTTCCAAAACATTATAAAAATAATTTCCAAAAATAATCATTGAATATTGACATATTTACTTAAATAAAGAATAATAACTTCTGTAAGCAGTGCCTATTTTTATGCCCTGCATCAACGTATTGTTCTCTTTTAACATACACTTTTTCATTACTAGATAAGGAGTGATTATAATACTTCAAATTTCCTATATATATATATATATATATATATATATATATATATATGCGTATATATATATATATATATATATATGTATATATTTATATATATATATGTATATATATATATATATATATATATATATATATATGTAGATATATGCGGATATATATGTGTATATATACATATATATATATGTCTATATATATATATATATGCATATATATATGTATATTTGAGTATGTATACATATGTAATAGTATACATATTTGTGTGTATATATATATATATGTGTATATATATGTATATATAAGTGTATATATATGTATATATATGTGCATACAATCCGACAAATGCGATGCATTCTATGACGGCAGCACTACTAGTCATCTACACATTAGAATAAAAGAACATCTACACACGCAAGCGTCGTCATTCCAAAAACACTTAAAAAATGCAAAAATAAGGACAAAACCATAACCGTTAATATCTTGGCTAAGGAATGCAACGTAGGTAACCTACGCATTAAAGAGTTCGTAATAATATGTATGTTACAACCGTCAATTAACAGTCGCCAAGAATTAAACCTAGATTACATAACAGTATCGACAACAGGCTAAAGCACACACGCACACACACACACACACACTGATAAATAAGTTAGGTAGATTTAATTACAATACTACACATAGCCTTTACACACAGAAAAAAATAGTTACAATAACCACGCTAACACATTTTCTTCCCCCCGGGCTGTAGTAGAAGAGGTGCCCATAACAAAGCACGTACCAGGACAGAACACACACACACGCACACGCACACACGCGCACACACACACACACACATAAAAGTAGATTCAATTACAGCACACACAACGAGCAAACACCACCAAATAAATTAGTCAGATAAGACAACAGCAATGTAACTGATATTCTTTGACCCGGTCAAAGTCACATCAACTCATACATACTACGAACTGATTCCATCAGACCAATAAAAATCCCAGCTTGAATACACACCCATACACACTCACTCACACACACACAAACACACGATCTCTCTCTCTCTCTCTCTCTCTCTCACACACACACACACACCATTAGACCATTAAAAAACAACTAGAACACACATAGATACATACTCGCACACACACACACACGCACACGTACATACACTCACACACGTACAGCAGGAGTGGATAAAGCCAGCCATTCATAGATGGACAGTTAAATGCACGGTCATTCTGAGGCTTTCACTGCCATTCTGATGATGAGATTATAGTCTCGAAATATCATAACAGGTCATACAAACACCACCCGACCTTCTTTTATTTCATTCAACGCATTGTGACAGCCTTCAAGATATAACACATACAACTATTTTACGCAATGCTTCAAGCAAATTACAAAAGTTTACTATATATATATATGTATATGTATATGTATATATAAATATATGTATGTATATATATGCGTGTATATATATATATATATATATATATATATATGTATGTGTGTGTGTGTGTGTGTGTGTGTGTGTGTGTGTGTGTGTGTGTGTGTGTGTAACGAGGAAGTTAGAAGAGTTTTTAGCCTCCAAAGACTTGGATCATGACTAAAATAATCACCTTGGTAACAGTAATAGTAAGTGGTCTTTCGGTCAGTGTTCTGCCACTCCAGAAAATCGAGTAGTATGAATTAGATCACTGGGTTAGGTTCTACCGTTCCCAAAAATAGATTAAATAGCCTGGTAATGAAAAGAAGGAAAAGACCAGAAAAAGACAGAGCCAATAAATATAGGAACCAGTTTCTATATAAAAGGGAACAAATAGTAGAAATCCCGGAGACTTGTCAGTCTATCAGCCAGTCGAGATCTCTCTGCGGCTATTTGATCAAGACGTCGAAAAAAATTTACATCAAGCTACCAGCCGAAATTCTCCACACGAAGACCTTCCCCAACTGAATACACCACGTGTTGCCGTGAAAGATAAGGGTTGTTTTTTTAATCACTCTGACCAAAACCTAGCTGTCTATACTTATATCTATATATATATATTGTCATCCGCCGTATCACAGCTCATCAGTACGGTTAGACTCCGACTGCATTTTTACCCAGGATTGAAACCCGACAGAAATGGCGTCAGTCGGCGACTCTACCCATGGGCTATAGACGTTCAGTGGAAGTAGGCATACTTTTTAGTGCATATCATTATACGCGCCCAATAGCTAGAGCGCTCTAATTCATTTCACTGAATGAGCGATGCGTACACGCCAGATTAGCTACTGTTTATCAAAGTCTACTATTTTTATACGAATTGATTGTCCTTTTCCTCTTTCGCCTAAATTTCCTCCAAATATCTTCCACGTTAGGCTCACTTCTTATTTTTCTGTGAATATTGTGTGACACTAGTACGTAGCTGAACCCGTTCTAGTGTCCGGTATATTATAGTTCTCTCACTTTATTCCTGTGTGTTTGGTGAATATTTTGTGGGTTATAATAAATTTCCTTTCTCTATAAAATTATCTTGCATTACAGTTTATTCACCATTATTCCCACTAAAATTTTAATTTTATGTGTTGCTGACCCAACCTGTTTCGTAACATGTGTGTATATATATATATATATATATATATATATATATATATATATATGTGTGTGTGTGTGTGTGTGTGTGTGTGTGTGTGTGTGTGTGTGTCTCTATGTGTGTGTATGTGTGTATGTATATATTTATATACATATATGCGTATATATATATATATGCGTATATATATATATATGTATGTATATATATGTGTGTTTATACATATGAGAGACACATCAACGTGAACAAATTATCCATGAGTATGGACAGATTTTATTAAAATTAGAAGAGATAATGTTTACAATTTATTTAATCTGACATGTCTAAAAGAAACTTTGCTGCCTGAATTCACACACACCCATATATATATATATATATGCGTGATTGTGATTTGTGCATGGGCATAGAAGCGTAATGAGAAATGCAGATGTGCATCTAGCATATGTGTGAGTGTATTTTAATCTCTGTGTATATTTTACATTGTTACACTCTAGTAAACAATTTTCTTACAAAAAAACTAGATATGCAATAATAGAACACGATGAAAAATTATCTCTACATCGGTACACATTGCGGAAGTGTGGAGGTTAACTTGTCTGTAATTTGTTCTTTATCATCTGTTTCTTTCTTACTCTATCTCAGTCTATTCATATCTATCTATGTTTGTTCTGCAGATATCTTTCTATCTGTTTTAATGTTTCTTAATATATATATATATATATATATATATATATATATATATATATATATATAATGCAAAAAACGCATATATATATTATGATGATGCCGCCCACAAATACAGTGCTTTCAAGATTGAATCTCATGAAGTAGAAAATAAAAATCACCGCCTTCGTATAAGAAAATTTATCGTTACTTTCTGGCACTGAAGGAAAATTATAATTTCCGAAAAAAGTGGCTGTCTTCTACAATTCTCTTACATTTTAAAATTTTTCCAAGCAACTGAATCCATGAAAGTCTGAGCATTCGGGCTGACTCAAGTCAATTCCTAACTTTGCATTATTAGGAAAACGAATTTTCTCTTCTGCTTTATTGATTTTTGCGGCGTTGCGAACAAATGGTGAAACAACTATAAAATTGAGAAATTTATTTAGCAAATATAACAACTGATAAATCGTGTGATAACATTGATATTAATTTTGTTTCTTCTGCAAGACTACGGAAATAGAATGAAATCCCATAGAATATTTTATATTTTTCCTCAACATTCCTCACTGTAGAGCGGAAATAAGCATTTATTTCGATTAATCGCCTTAAGTGATACTCTGCTGTGGATGTGTTCCCCCTTTGCTTTTCATTCTAGAAAATTAAATACATTTTCATGCTGCATAATTTTTTAATACTGGAATATTTTTGGGTAGCGCTTAACTACTCATGCAGCGGATTATTATATTAAGTTGTCCCAAAAGTTCGTAAACACTTGCTAAATGGGTCTATCTGGTCCAGCACAATCGAGACAAACGATAGGTTCAGAAAGTGCAAGAGACACCGTCGGTTCCAAAACAAGATCGATTCGGCAAGAAAGTCATGTTGTGCGTTTGGTAGAACATTGAAGGTATCGTGCATTTTGAGTTGGCTCCGAATGGTTGTACCATCAGTGCCGAACTTTACTGCCATCAACTTGAGCGGGTCTACGAAAACATGAAGCAAAAGTACCACGCTCTGGTCAACCGAAAGCGCGCTTTGATGCAGCAGAACAATGCCAAGTCATACACCGCCAGGAGGACCAAAGACAAGTTTGAAACGATGGACGGCGTTGAGGTTCTGACACATCCAGCCTATAGTTCTGACTGTGCTCCATCAAATTACGCCCTTTTCCGCTCAATGCAACACATTCTGAAGGGCCGCCGATTCGACTCCTTTCATGAAGTCGAGGAAGCGTGTCAAAAATTCTTTGATTCGAAGCTGGCTGAATGTTACTTTGACCAGATCCGAAATCTTGCAGATCGTGGAAAGTCTTGGAAAATGATGGTTTTTATTTTGAGTAATAATTTTTGTTGTTTTTGCGAGTACAATTTCAATTTTTTGCAAGTGTTTACGAATTTTTCGGACAACCTAATAATTTGCTACGATTCATGTCATATACTCATTTCCATTTTATACTTATTTCTTTTAAGGTCTCAACTAAAGATCAAAAATAGTTTCATGGCATTTTTCACTAAATTTTATTTAAAAAACAAATAAAAGTATTAAAAAAATAATTAAGGACACACAAATTTTACATAGCCCATTTAACGCGAAAGCTCTACCTGCAAGAATATTTTTTTTCTATTTCATTAAAGCATGGGCTGAAATTATTACTATTAGTAGTAAAAGCAGTCATACTCAGTTAACTGCCATACGTGATACACGCTTGGGCGATCAAGTCTTTTCGGAGTTATGACGCACTGTACAGATATTCTAGTAGAAGTTTGCCATTACTTTCTGCAATAGAATGTTTGCAATTCAAGGCTACAGAAGGTATTTTGTCCTGCTATTTAGACCACAACTAGAGGGAGCTAGACAGCATTGTGGTGTATATATATCGCAAGCCGAATTCGAATTCCAGTAGAATTCGTTGCATTCATTTACGCACAAATATCATGAAAAGGTATTCATCTGTCTCTTGTCCCTGTAGCTATGAGCTAAATATCAGGACATGATTTTCAGCCAGTCTACCGCAAAATTTAATGGCAACCGACTGCGAGAAAATCTTCTGACTGATATGTCATGTTTCTTTCGAGAAAGTGTATCGCGTATGGTATTTAACTGCATAAGTAGTAATATTAGTAGTACTAGTCATATTACCATTAGCATGATTTTGCAATTGGGATCTTGTTCAAAATATTTTCAGCCCCTGTAAACCGATTCACAAAAATGGTTTCCCTTTCAGGTTGTTCTTAAAAATCTAGATGTGATTTTCATCTCGCCTAAGGCTGCCTTATCTTTAAAATATAATTCAACAATATCAACACAATGTCATGATTTCCATCACTACTTCAGCTCATCTAAATATCATATTATATTATAAAATATCCTCACTAATTCGAAATTGCAGGTATCATAGATTGTCAGCTGTACAAAAGCGCTTTCTCAAAACAAAGGTTAAATATGTGAGGTTAATTCATCTCATCTTTCTAGACTGAAGCTAGATAATCTAATCTAACCTTATTTATAAATGGAATTTTGTCTCTGCGTGTATGTGTGTGTTTGTCTGTGTCTCTGTGTGTGTCCGTTACCTATAGAATCCGAAACTGCTGAACCGATTTTCTTTAAAATTTACACAGTTGTACTATAAGCGTCAGCGAGTGTTCTTACCTAGGTTTTGTGTCACGGTACCCCCAATAAATATCAAAATTCGAAAATTGAAAAAAATCGGGTTATAGAAGGAGTGGTCCGATTTTAATCAAATTTGATATACTCATAGATACAAACATAAAAAAGATATTCAGAAGTTTCAAGGTTGCAGTTCTTACAATAGTGCA
Organism: Ascarosepion bandense; assembly: GCA_037127315.1. Taxonomy (NCBI): domain Eukaryota; kingdom Metazoa; phylum Mollusca; class Cephalopoda; order Sepiida; family Sepiidae; genus Ascarosepion; species Ascarosepion bandense. The sequence goes on along the minus strand of JBBBDQ010001654.1, from coordinate 4,486,343 downwards.
GAAAATTGATAATATATCAATTATATATATATATATATATATATATATATATAAAGCAAGATGTTTGTGTGTGACTGTTTATCTGCCTGTATGTCTGTATTTTGCTTTCAGCCCTTTTATTGTAGTTTTTGCTTCGGGTTTTGTTCTACGTTTGTATAATACCATTTACTCAAAGAACTTATTCAGCCTTCAAAATTCAGTTTACGACGAAATAAACTTATTTGATATCGATACCAGGTAATCAAAATTTGACTTACACCCATTCATTTTTCTTTCAATTTACTTTTTCGCTTTAAATGGAAACAACTATTGTTTTTTGGATTTTCGTGCCAACGTCCAACGAGGTTGAGCTCCAGGACCATGGATTAGTTTTAAAGCTTTCATTACACCAAAGCAACGCTAGGTTATATTGCTAGTAACAAATGACTGATCCAAATAACAGAAACTATATCAACTGTGCACTTTCAACAAGCGCAACATATAAAAAGTTCATTTCTTAGATGTGTTCCGCGTGCGAATATTAGGTAACATACGCGATTTCCCAAAGTCGGAAATAAGTTGCCGTTTTAATAAAAAAAAATGCTTGATAGGCCCTAAAAACAAAACCAACTAATAAATTAATCAGCGCTATTACTCACTTCTCTTTTCAGTACTTTAATGTTTCCCTAACTTCGAAGGTAGATAATAAAGCAACAAGAAGAAGGAAGGGAGTTCATAAGCGAGGAGTACAAGAGAAGAAACTGTTCGCATAGATGTAAAAGGATGAGAACAATATAGTATTGCTTAAATCTATAAGCTTTCCAATCCGATAGTTCAGCAGAAGAATTACCTTGAAAATATTTATAGAAAAAACAGAGGGGAGATAGGTCAGTGCGATGAGAAAATGACTGGAGCAGAGATGCCTGGTCAAGACCGATAACATTGCATTTTTTAATCAAAGTATAGTCGCAATATTCTATGAATAGTCCAATGTTAGTGACATGTTTAAGATTAATTAACTTTTCTAGTAACTGATTCAGTATTATATTTTCACTTAATGCAGGCGAAAAACTTTTACCAAAAAGGTGTAATGAGGTGGTTTTAAATTAAAAAAAACGATTAGCTTAAAATTATGAGTATTTTCATCATGGCTCTGTTGTACAAATAACTACCTCAAATAACAAATAATAGTATTTCGATATCTATATGATAGTAATTCGATATTTAAAGAATAAATAACAACCAGAGTTTTCAACTTTGGGAAGGTTTGCATTTGATCAATTATTCATAAGGCCCTCTTTAATATTTCTACGTGTTTGGCGAGGACGTTTTTATTGATAGAGAATTAGATTTGACTTACGAACATAATTGATTTTCATGACATTATGAACGAGATTGTTAATGTACCTAGATGAAAATTATGATCTTTGAGATTAGCAAACGACTTAACTCTGAAGAAAACGTTAAATACATTTCTACTAATGTCTTTTTTGCAACTATGGTAATTTTTTAAATGAATTCTTTGTAGATTTTCATGTACTTATTGTTTTCTTAAGTATAGACAATACGTTTTTGAAAAAAATATAGCGATTTAGTCATTCACTAGCAGTATAGCACGATGTTGCCGGGGTGTAATAAAAGCTGTAAAACTAATCCATGGTCCTGGAGCGCAGACGCTTTGAAGGTTGGCACGGAAAATACAAGTTGTTGAAAGGTTGGTCTCCAAGCAAACTGAATTTTCAAGGCTAAATAAGTCTTCTAAATAAATGGTATCATGGTTGAGGCTAAGATCTACAATTATACCTACTTACAGTAAAATCCAAAGCAAAAACCAAAATAAAGAGGCTGAAAACCTAATTTTCTTCAGACCCGATAATATATCGGGGTATCGATTTCCAATATCGGAGTCAAAAAAGTCATCTAAAGATAAACTTACCTAAGAAAGTCCATGAAAACTTATGGTACCCATCGGGACTAAAACTGAAGAAAATGAACCATAAGTATAGCTGAATATCAGTTTTTGATCAGATTCGATAGAATATCGGGGGTATCGATTTCCGATATCGGGGAAAATGAGTCGTCTGAGAAGATTAACTAATGTTTAAAACCAACATTTATAACTTCACCAAATTTGAGCAAATTCTACAGAAAGAACCACGATAAAAGGGCTGAAGTCCTGTTCGTGATCAAACCTGATCGGATATCGGGGTACTGATTTCCGATATCTAGGGGAAATCTGAAAAAAAAATAAGTAGCTCATAACCTGACTGGCAGCCTAAAGAATATTTGTGTGAAGTTTGCTTAGAATCGGATAAATATTCTGGATTTGTATAAAGAACATTCAGACATCTTGCCTTTTATATGTATAGAACATCTACGGCTTATTAACCCATTGAGGATTATTTAAAACAAGAATATATGTTTGATTGTAAGAAGGTTTTAGTGATAATAATCATTTAGTAGTGCAAGTCTTACTAATTAACTTATAGCTGGGAGGCGAGATGGATTTCTACTATGTCGAAAGTCATTTGCGTGTAAGTGAAGGTAGCATGCAAATGGTTGATAAGCCCTGTAAAGCATTCAACTAATCTTATTCAAAAAGCGTGGCACATGTGTGGCATGAGATGCAAGATTGTAGCACTTTGTGACAATCAAATAGACAATTAAGTCGTAACTGACCTGGAAAGAGAAACACGTCGACTTGACCCTCAAACCGCTTACTGGTTGTGCAGAACGCAGTTTCAAATTATGAGCCTCATGTTTATGGAGCCGGTCCGCTTCTATTTTGTCACTCTTCATTAATTCATGTAGTCTTATTTGTATGTGCACTAATTTTTATGTGATTCAACTTAATCTATGTCTCTATCAAAACTATTTATAAGCTGCATTAGAAAAATATGATTTTATTAATGAATGTGATTTTTGGAAGCAAATACTATTCGACATATATATCTTTTTATCAGTAATAATATGTACAAATATAAAACGCACAAATATGTATTCGATTAATATAAAACTCCTACCTGTGCAAATTATTTTTAATTTATATATTAAGATAGTTTTCTTGGCAATATATAAAAGTCATTAATATTTCAACGATGTATATTGTCAGCTTTTCTAATAATTGTCTATATTTCTGAGATGAGGTAGTATTTACAGTATTTACATTATTCGGACTAATGTCCTCATCTTTCTTGCCATTTGTACGACGTTTTGGCTGTTGTAAACTCTGGCTTCTTCGGATGCTAGGCTACAACAGTGATGAACAAGTAACTTACAGCGTTAGAGGGAGATAACTCATGACTAACAAAAGAGGCACTTCTACGCAAGGAATGCAGTGAGTGTAACAAAGTGTTCGGTTTGAAATTACTAGCCGATGCGTACAACGGCCAAAACGTCGTACAAATGGCAACAAAGATGAGGACAATAACCCGAATAATGTAAATACGGGCTTTTCTAATGCTTAGCAGATTTTATTACTTCCCAGCTATCCATTGCTTTGTCTTTGAAATGCTTTCGACAAGTCGTCAATAATCGGAATTGAATAATATGGAATAATATTGATTAGTATAAATATATTCTTTAACTGAATGCTTCTTGATGGTGATGTGCACGAATCCGAAATTATTTACAAGAATCGCCAGTACATTTAACTTGATACTATCATTAATTTTCGAGCAATCTTTAACACTATGGATTACAAACTAACCAGACAAAACCAATAAATGCAATTGTCGAGAAAAAAAAACAATTGTCCATTTAGCAAAAACTGATTAACTAGCAGCATAATATATACCGCTACCTTAATAAAAGACTTTAACAAAGAAGAAAAAATTCTAGAGAAATCACACAAACAACCATTAAAGAAAGATTTAACAATATCAAAACGTTATTCAAAACAGAAAGATAGATAAACAATCTAACATTATCAAATAATACAGAGCCAAAAATAAATTATATCACCACCAAAATCCAATGGGAAAACATAAAAAGAGCAATCTTACTACAATAGAAATAGTAGAAATTACAAACTGTGTTTAGAGGAAAAGTTAGTGATTATCATCTTTAAAACCTAAAGCAAAATACTGAACCAGGAAAAAATTAATTTTAGAGAAATGCCGAAACTCAAATAAATAGTAACTCTGAATTTCAGGTACTAATAGAAACTGAACAAATAAATACAATATGAAACGCAATTATATTATGGACACAATTTACAACATGTAACATATTTCTCTCACCAATGCAAAACGAACATGAATTAAAAATGAATAACTTCAATATCAATAACAAACAAGTACCCAATCCCCGTACTAAACCAGCAAATAAAAACAGTTAAAACTAAAATATATACATATCATAATCATTATAACACAAATATAAACATACATAAGAAAATCACCATACACACACACAATAAAGCTTCACCCTTAAAGCCAATTGATCAACACACTTCAAAATAATAAATCAACAAAAAAACAGCAGAAAACCAGAAGATATCAAAAGAAAACAGAAAAAAACAAAGAAATATGAAAGTGAATAAAGAATATAACCAGATAACATGTTATTAATTAAGGGAAAAATATCAAACACTCACGGTCTTGAACATAAAATTAAAACATAACATCAGTTCAACAACTGGATATAAACACAAAAATATTGATAATATTCAGCAGAAAAACCGGACAGGCCCTGATGAGTGACCTCATTCTGATACAGACAAAAAACTCCGAAGTCGTCATGAAAAAAATGACAGTAATTTTTTTCTATATTAGGATATTAATGCTGTATCTATATCTCTAAAATACGAGCACTTATTCACAATGACTGCTTGCCGTAAATAATTTTCTACCAGTATACTACTAAAGGTAAGCAGTCTCGGGTAAAAGAAGTCCTCTAATTTAACGCAATATATATATATATATATATATATATATATATATATATATATATATATTTTAATCATTTCACCCCGAGCAAGGCGGAAACGCCACTGATGTGCAGGGGGTTACATAAATGTAAAAATATTAATTAGAAAAGAGTGAGGAGTACAAGCTAGTTAGAAAGGAACAATAGAAAGCTGAGAAAGAAGGTGCGATGACAGATACATAGGAGGAGAGAAAGGGAAGGTTATACAGGGGAGGGGAGAGAGCTAGAGGCCAGTGGTTAGTAGATGAGTATTAACTTTTCATTTAAATTTCTGGAGGTAGTAGCCGTCAGGAAAGCAAGAATACGGGAGTGAGTTCCACAGGCGGGAAGTGCGAGAGAGGAAGCTGCAGGAGTAGAATTGTCGTCTGCATTTGGCTAACCTGACTGTGAATGGGTGGGACCCAGTTGCCAGTCTGGTTGCACGAGTAAACACCTGTTGAGGAGGCATCAGTGACTTAAGCTCATCCGAGAGAAGCCATGAAAATATTTATAGAAGAGACAGAGGGAAGCCACATTTCGACGATGGGAAAGTGGCTGCAGTCGAGTCGCCAGATCAGTACCTATCACATTACAGACTCTCCTTTGGAGCTTGTCAAGAACACTGAGGAGAACGGCAGGGGCACCTGACCATAAATGGCAGCAGTACTCTATGCACGGACGGATGGTTGACTTGTATATATGCAGGATGGATTCAGGTGGAAAAAACATCCTGGATCGACATAGTGACCCAACCTTCTTAGCAGTAGATTTTGCTATGGATTCAATATAGTGGTTCCATTTGAGGTCTGAGGACAGGGTAAGTCCGAGGAGGCGTAGTGTTTTACTCTCCGGGAGAATCACCTGGTCCATGCTTATGGGAGGCAGAAGAGGTTGCCTGTCATGGTTGACAGACAAGAGCTTGGTCTTAGAGGAATTGAAGTTGACAAGCCACTTCTTGCTCCAGTTCACCGCAGAGTGTAGATCCCGCTCAAGGTCAGCAGCGAGATTATGGCTGTCCGCCACGACAGGTTTCTTACTGGAGCGGGAGTATATTGTAGTGTCATCTGCGTAGATGCCTACTTGGGACTTGATCTCATCTGGGAGGTCGTTGATGTAAATAAGGAAGAGCGTCGGGCCCAGGATAGAGCCCTGTGGGACACCAGCATTCGTGCTGTAGGACAAAGAGGCACGCCCATTCAGAACGACCTTCAATTTGCGGTTATTTAAGAAAGATTGGATTAGGTCAAGCAGGCGACCGGTAATACCATAACCGCGTAGTTTGCATAGGAGGCCAGGGTGCCAAACACTGTCGAAAGCCTTGGAGATGTCCAGAGCCTCGTCAGACTCATCAAGGGCCTGTAGCATGTACTCCGTTACAGTTGTTAGCAGGTCGGCCGTGGACCTGTCGAAGCGGAATCCATATTGCCTGTCGGAGAACAGTTTGTGGGCGGTGAGATGATGAACTATTTCTGCATTAATTATAGCCTCGAAAACTTTCCCGAATATCGGTAGAAGACTGATAGGGCGATAGTTGGATGGGTCCGAGGGTTCACCACCATTCTTAAAGACAGGAACGACTGAGGAGAATTTCCAGCATGCAGGAAAGCAGGAAGCAGAAAGGCAGTAGTTAAACAGTTTAGAGAGGACGGGGGAAATTCAGGGGCACACTCCTTAAGGACTATCACCTTTGATTCCATCGTCTCCACACGCCTTATGGGGGTCGAGTTTTGAAATTACTCTGGATATACTGTCGGGGTAATATATACTTCGTGCAGTTTGGCCTCAGTTCTAATAGGGAAGTCGGGTGAGTGCACTCCGGACGAGTCGAATGTGGAGTTGGATGAGAATCTGCGGGCAAAGCACTCAGCTTTGTCCGCAGATGACGTGAGAACCTCAAATCCATGGATTAAAGGCGGTATTGAGGATATCCTATTGTTAGCACTCGTTTACAAATCCTCCAATAGTCCTTGGAGCCGAACTTGCGGTCAGCTATGTGCTGTCGCATTCTCTCAGAAAACAACTGTTTGGCGTCATTTAGGGTTCTCTTGCAATCATTGCGAGCAGATGTGAACAGGAGCCTATTGTGATCAGTTGGCTGTCTGCGGAATAGACGGAAGTAATGGTTCCTGTGGGCAATGGCAGCTGAGCAGGCCGGAGAGAACCACGGAGAGGAATGAGGTTTTAAGCTATACTTCCTGGTGGGTATGAAGGCAACAATGCCAGCTTTCACCCATGACAAGACCTCAGAGGCACAGTCATCAACTGATAGGTCAAACACTTTTCCCCAAGGGATGTCGCAGAGGAAATCGCGAAAGGCGTCCCAGTCAGCTTTTTGGTAGAGGTAGGAGGTTCTATAAGTAGGGGGCTCCTGGGGGGAGTGAGATTGGAAAGAAATACTGAGGGAGACTACAGCGTGGTCGCAGTTGCCGAGAGGGCAAAGCTGCGAGACTTGACAGGCGTCAGGCGCAGAGGTGAAACATATATCTATATCGATATATATATATATATGTCCTTTTAAGTTAGCGTGCAAGGGAAACGTTTTTTTCCATGGTTAAACGCAAACTTATAAATATATATATGCGTTTAAGCATGGAGAAGAACGTCGTCCTTGAGTGCTAACTTAAAAGGACATATTTATGTTTCCTTCATTTAATTCATAAAAATAATTTTTATATTTTAATTTACATAACCTTTTTATCTGACACTTATAATTATTTCTATTTTTAATCAATAATAATAATAATAATAATAATAATAATAATAATAATAATAATAATAATGAAATGCTAGGGATGATGGGGAAGATGAAAAACATGAAATGGAGCCATGGAGCCACAGCAGAAATCGAAATATGATGAAAAATGACACAATAATAATAATAATAATAATAAAAACCAGAAAAAAAAAACTTGTCTATTAATTGATATGCCTTGTCCAGCGGATTGCGCATAGCAACCCAGGAATTCGAAAAACTGTCAGAATATAAAGAGCTGGAAATTGAAATAGAAAAATGTGGAAATTGAAAACAAGAATCGTGCCAGTCATAGTGAGTGCACTTGGAATAATAAAAAATGGAACAAAACAACACATTGATAGAATCCCTGGAAACCCCAGCTTCAGAGATATGCAAAAAATTGTCCTGTTAAGTACAGCCCTGAAACTAAGGAAAACTGTGCCTATATAATGCTAGGATGGTAGGGGAGATAGAAGAAATATGAAATGGAGCCATAATAACATGCCAGGACCTGCCTTAGGTCTTCCCGCAGAATTGGTTGATAGTGCGACCATAGCAGAAATCGATGATGAAAACTGACATAATAATAATAATAATAATAATAATAATAATAATAATAATAATAATAATAATAACGTAACGTTTTTTCTTTTTTTTTTATGTAAACATTAATTTCTCATTTCACTATATTAAACTATATTAAACATAAACATTAATTTTTCCCTTCGTATATAATTTTAGTTGTATGTTTCTTCTTTTAATGATCCTTAAAGAGATTTATTAACTAGTTTTCTAAAGCAAGACAACGATAAAAAATATGACGAAAAGCGCTCTGTTCGATCGACGATATTCATTCTTAGAAAAAATATGTAATAATTTTTCTTAGAAAAAATTCTTTCTTAGAAAGAATATGTAATAATTTATTTATATTTGTTCGTTCATTTTATATATTTGTTTATTTTTCGATAATCTTATTCTCGTTGGATTTAATGAAAGAATAACACAGAATACAGTAGGCCAACAAATTATTTTTAAATTTTACGGTAGTAAACTCAAAGGTATGTCCACTTTTTCTTTCCTATTAAAAAATTTTTTTGAGATTTTTTTTTATTTTTTTTTATTTTTTTATTTTTATTTATTTTTTTTTTTTTAACGTAAATATTAATTTTGAATTTCACTATTTTAAACATAAACATTAATTTTTTCTTCGTATATAATTCAAATTGTATGTTTCTTCTTTTAATGATCCTTTAAATAGATTTATTAACTAGTCTTCTAAAGCAAGACAACGAAAAAAAAAATATGACGAAAAACACTAAAAAAATGTTCGATCTAGGATATTCTTTCTTAGAGTGAATATGTAATAATTTATTATATTTAATTTGTTCGTTCATTTTATATATTTATTTATTTTTCGATAATTTTATTCTCGCTGGATTTAATGAAAGAATAACACAGAATACAGTGGGCGAACAAATTATTATTTTTAAATGTTACGGTAGTAAACTCAAACTCAAAGGTATGTCCACTTTTTTTTTTTTTTTTTTTTTTTTTTTTTCATATTAAATTAAATTTTGAATTTTTTTTTTTTTTTGCAAGGACAAAGGTTAATAGTAGCAATAAATGTTTTTTTTTTTTTTTTTTTTTTAACAATACTCTCTAAGTGCAGTGATGTTTTTTTTTTTTTTCTCCGATGAACGGCCGTTACATCCAAGTTTGTTTGTTTGTTTTTTCAACCAGCGTCTCTCTCTTTGAATTTTTCTTTTTCTCAATATGAAATTCTGTTTTAATATAAACAGGATTTTTTCTTTAGATATTAGGGAATTTTTTTAACGAAATTCTGCTTTATTTTAATTTATCTGTTTGTTCTTTAAATTAACCTAAATAAAATCATCCGTATTATATTTCCTTTAGCTGTCGATATTTCGTGTAAATTATTTTTTTTTTTTTTTTTTTTTAACTATTATAATTTTCTTAAAAACAAAACAAAACAAGAAAATAAATTAAATCCGATGAAAAACAATTTATATGGTATTATTTTATAGAAAGTCTACGTATTTTTTTTGATAAATTTATTTTTATTTATTTATTGTTTTAATTTACTTATTTAATTTATCTTATTATGATAATCCAATATTGACCAACGACTTTGTTGAAAAAATGAAAGATAAAGTGGACGAACAAATTATTACATTTTTTTTTTTTTTTTTTTTTTTTTTTTCAACAAACGTCTCTCTATTTGAATTTTTCCTTTTCTCAATATGAAATTTTGTTTTAATATAAACAGGATTTTTTTTTTTTTTCTTAAGATATTATAATTTTTTTTTTTTTTTTTAAACAAACTACTCAAGTAATATTGATGTTTTGTTTCGTTGAGCCGTCTTTCTCCTTGAATTCCAATCGCGTCTATGTCAGATGTTGCTTGGCAGCCCATTTAGGAGAAGGAAAACTCCGAACAACAACCCGCAACTCAAGGTGTTAATCGTGCCGAGGAGTGAATGGCTACTGCGTTATGAGGTCACAAACGATTCCCTACAGGCTTCGGGACCCTGTTTGTAAAAGACCGTTACCCAACGTGCCGGGCAACTTTGGGTGGACTTTTGGACCCGTGCGTCACTCGTGGGAAAAACATGAAAAACACAAATAGAAATAAAAAGTCCAGTATGGCTCTTCCAGTGGATAAACAGGGAGCCCGTCCTTCAGGAGGGAACCTACCTGAGGTCGAAAAATCTGCCATAGGAACAAACTCCTACACAAAGAATGTATCTTCAGGTCCCCACAACCAGGATAATCCTAATGATGGTCCTGAAAATTCACCAGCTAGATCTACAACCGTATATTTAAAGAAAGAAAAAATAAAATGGTCTCGTGAGGAGTACAAAGTCGTTATGACTGCATTTCATGAAGCGTTACTCAAACCTCAAAAAAACATGACTCGCCAAACATATGACATTTGGCGTGAAAAAGTTGGTCAAACAAATAGAAAGTATATTGACGAAAATAAATTGGCCAATGTACGTAGGTACATTATTCGTAATAACCGACTGTCAGAGGCTGAGATTCACGAAATTAAAAGAATTGTAACAAGAAGAGTCGAATCAACAAAATATGAAAAGGAACCGGAACCAGAAATAAAAAGTAATAACATCAAACAAATCACAGGTCATAATGTAGAAACCGTGAAACACGCAAATCACTGCGAAGATAATGATGTAAGTCTAAAAGTGCTGGAAAGGTGCGATCTGAGTCTGAGTTAGTTAAAAGACAAAAATAAAATTAGTTCAGAACACATCGAAGATAATTATTTGACGGAAAATAACAATATACAGGAAGCCAAGATAGAAATAAAAAACCAGCTAAGTCAAATACAAAGTATTACAATGGAGGAACGTGAACAGCTCCCAAAATTCCAACCAACAAAACAAAACCTCCGAACTATTAAATTGTACAATGCAGCACTGAAATCAATACTGGATGAAGACCCGAATACAAATCTTAACGAAGTAATATATGCATCAGCAACAGCAGCAACAAAAAAATTAAACATCAAAATAAAAACAAGGCAGTCACGCAGACGTGAAGATCCACCTTGGAAAAGAAAAATCGAAAAAGAAATCGAACAACTAAGAAGTGAACTGTCAGTACTGGATGAACTGAGTAGAGGAATAAATGTAAGAACTAGGAAAAGAAGAAGAGCCGAAAAAAAATATAACATCAGGAATGAAAATGACGTCTTATCAAATAAAGAAAAAATAAAGCAAAAAATCCAACTGAAGGCTCAAAGAATAAGACGCTATGAAAAAAGAGCAAAATTTTACAGACAAAACAAGATCTTTCAGACTGATACAAAGAGATTTTACAGGGAAATAGGTAAAAAAAGAATTGAAGTGACAGTACCCCCCAGAATGGAAGAAGTCACACAGTTCTGGGAAAAGATATGGGCTTGCCCTAAAGAACCTAGCAAGGAAGTACATTGGATTACGCAGGAGATAGAACGAATGAAGAATAAACCCGAACAGACATGGTCTGGAATTACAGAAGATGATATTAAATTTGCACTAAAAAAAGCACACAATTGGAAAACTCCAGGTATAGATAAAATTCCTAACTTTTGGCTATATTATTTAAATGCAGCACATAAAAAATTAGCCAAAGAACTCCAAGAAATGGTTGACGATCCCACTAAAATTCCTGCATGGATGACAAAAGGAATTACATTTCTTCTACCCAAGAATGGTGACACAAACAACCCGAAAAACTACAGACCAATTACATGTCTTCCGACAACATATAAACTACTAACATCTATTTTAACAAAACAAACATATTTATTCTTAGAAAGAAATGACATGATACCGCTTGAACAAAAAGGGTGCAAACGTGGCTGTTATGGCTGTAAAGACCAATTGCTAATTAACAAAATGATCCTGGAAAACTGCTACAAGACAAAGAAAAATCTTAGTACTGCCTGGATAGACTACCGAAAGGCATTCGATAGTGTGCCACATGAATGGATTTTAAAGACTTTAAATATATACAAGATATCGCCCGTCATCATCAATTTCATCAAACAGTGCATGTCTATATGGAAAACAACCCTTTACCTCAATCATATAAATGGAACCGATAAGTCTGATGAAATAAACATCAAAAGAGGTATATTTCAAGGTGATTCTTTATCTCCCTTACTATTCTGCATATCATTAATAGCACTAACCAGTCAACTTAATAAGACAGAATGTGGTTATAAAATAGGCCAAAAGAAAATAAGCCATCTATTTTACATGGATGACTTAAAGTTATATGCTAAGAATGATAATGAGCTGGAAGGTCTTCTGCAAACTGTAAAATGCTTCAGCGAAGACATTGGAATGAAATTTAATTTGAATAAATGTGCTAAAGCTACAGTTTTACGTGGATCAATACAAGAAACATCCTCAATTAGCCTAGACCCTGCTGTAACAATAAAAGAATTGAAACCAGAAGAAGCTTATAAATACCTAGGTGTAAATGAGAGTGAAAACATTCACCATAAAAAAATGAAAGAAATAGTGCGTAAAGAGTACTATAGAAGGCTACGAATGATATTAAAAACTGAATTAAATTCACAGAATAGAGTTATGGCCATTAATAGCCTTGCAATCCCAGTTGTCCAATATAGCTTCAACATCTTAAACTGGACTCTAAACGACATCAGGCGAATGGATGTTAAAACAAGAAAGCTTCTTTCTAAGCATAGGATGCATCACCCAAAGGCTGATGTAGACCGTCTATACATACCCCGTAAAGAAGGTGGAAGGGGTCTTATTCAGCTGGAATTGTCATACAAGACAACAACTATTGGCTTACTAACATACATAGAAACAACAAAGGATTGGATGATACAATTAGTAAGGCAACATGAAGAAAGAAAGAAAAAATATTCAATAATAAAAGAAGGCAGTAAATACAAACAAGAATTACAGTTAGTAGATTCTGTAGAAAAGCAAAACAGTAGCCAAGAACCAACTATTGCGGCAAAAAATATGAAAATGAAAGCCAAAGATAAAGCTCTTGAAAAGATGAAACAGCGCTGGCAAGACAAACCTCTGCATGGCCAATATCCAGTACGTGCCAATAAATCCAATGTTGACAAAGTTAATACTCATCGATGGTTACGTGCATCTGGATTAAAGTCTGAAACTGAAGGATTTATACTTGCAGCACAAGACCAAAGTCTTTTCACGAGAAACTTTCAGGCAAATATTATGCATAATAATATGGATCCAAAATGCAGGTTTTGTGATAAACACCAAGAAACAATAGACCACCTAATCTCAGGCTGTTCTGTGCTTGCCCCAAACGAATATAAAAATCGCCACGATAGAGTTGGGCAATATTTACATTGGGCAATGTGCAAACATTATGGAAAAGCTGTAAACAAACACTGGTATGAACATCATCCAGCACCGGTTACAGAAATAGAAGATGTAACCATTCTATGGGATTACACCATCTACACAGACAGAAAAATTGAAGCAAACAGGCCAGACATTATTGTTAAAAACCAGAAGGAGAAAACTTGTCTATTAATTGATATGGCTTGTCCAGCGGATTGTAACATAGCAATCAAGGAATTTGAAAAACTGTCAAAATATAAAGACCTGGAAATTGAAATAGAAAAAATGTGGAAATTGAAAACAAGAGTTGTGCCAGTGATAGTAGGTGCACTTGGAATGATAAAAAATGGAACAAAACAACACATTGAAAGAATCCCTGGAAACCCCAGCTTAAGAGATATACAAAAAATTGTATTATTAAGTACAGCCCACACACTAAGGAAAACGTTATCTATGTAATGCTGGGGATGATAGGGAGGATAGAAAAACATGAAATGGAGTCATAACAACATGCCACTACCTGCCTTAGGTCTCCCCGCAGACTTGGTTGGTAGTGAGACCAATGCAGAAATCTAAATTTGATGAAAAATGAAATAATAATAATAAATGTTTTGCAGGAAAGTAGGTGTGTATGAATGTGTGGTGAAAACATTGAACATTTGACGTATTGATTTGTTTATTATTGATATGCTGTATAATTAATTAAATATTTTTTTAGCACACTACTTTTTTCATTAAGATATAACTATTTTGCGTATACATTTGTATATATATATATATATATAATTATTTATAAATGGAACTTTCTCTGTGTATGTGTGTCTGTTTGTGTGTGTATGTGTCCGTTACCTAAAGACTCCGAAACGGCTGAAACGATTTTCTTGAAACTTTACACAGTTGTACTATAAGCATCTGATGGTGTTCTTAGGTTTTGTGTCGAGGTACCCCCGATAAATATCGAAAGTCGATAATCGAAAAAATCGGGTGATAGAAGGGGTGGTCCGATTTTAATCAAATATGATACACTAATAGACAATGACATGAGAAACGTTATAAAGAATTTTCAAGATTGCAGTCCTTACAATAGTGCAGAAAATCAATAATATATATATAAAAGGCAAGATGATTGTGTGTGTCTCTTTTTATCTGCCTGTATGTCTGGATTTTTTTCAGCCCTCTTATTTTAGTTTTTGCTTCGGGTTTGGCTCTAAGTATGTATAATTGTAGTTCTTAGTCTCAGCCGTGATACCATTTATACAGAAGACTTATTTAGCCTTCAAAATTCAGTTTACGACGAAAAAAAACTTATTTGCTATCGATACCAGGAAATCAAAATTTGACTTACATCCATTGATTTTTCTTTCAGTCTACGGTTTCGCTGTAACTAGAAACAACTCTTGCTTTTTAGTCTTTCGTGCCAACGTCTAAAATGTCTGTGGTCCAGGACCAGGGATTAGTTTTATAACTTTCATTACACTCGAGCAACGCCGGGCTATACTGCTTGTATATATATATATATATATATATATATATATATATATATATATATATATATATCTGTGTGTATGTGTGTGTATGTGTATGCGTGTGCGCGTGTGTGTGTACGTGTGTGT
Source organism: Ascarosepion bandense (assembly GCA_037127315.1). Taxonomy (NCBI): domain Eukaryota; kingdom Metazoa; phylum Mollusca; class Cephalopoda; order Sepiida; family Sepiidae; genus Ascarosepion; species Ascarosepion bandense. The sequence continues at coordinate 4,471,230 of JBBBDQ010001654.1, read as the reverse complement.
AATGAACTATGGTGATGTCAAAGATAGTTTTAAGCCAAAAATTGTGGAATATTGAATGAAATTCTATTTAATCTAGTCAGTCTTACTCAATTTCAAAGATAGAACATTAACAGATAATAAGTAAAAGATTGCCCTTAGCTGATTGATGTTACCTTTAACATTAATTCTCCGGAGTTTTGTATAATTTACTGCTTATCTAATTTATCAACAGTAAATTGCTGATATTCCCTGAATACCGCACGGACAGGTTCGCCTACGAAACTCTAGCGTCGTGATACTGAATTTAACATCAATCAACTAAATGACAACGTTTTCCATATATTGATGCTATTATATATATATATATATATATATATATATATATATATATATATATATATATATATTATTTCATAAAAACGTATTGTAAAGTTTTCTAATATTGAGTCAAGAATCTCTGTGGATGTTCTTACCCTTTCTTATGTCGAGCTGACAATTTAAAAAAATACGTTCCGTGTATGGATATGTTTTTGAGCTTGTTGAAATTCTGTAACATATTAGAATTAACAAACTTTTATTTTCGATCGTTGCTGATGAAGCGAGAATTTTCTGGCTCAGATGGCCATTCAACGAAATGAATTATCTTTGGCTCTGTAAATAGATAATACTATTTAGATTGGGCTCTCCTCCTTGATGAATTTTAACATTAATAAAATTAATATTAATAAAATTAATATTAATAAATTCGGATAATGGGATTCTACATTTTTCTCATCCTTTTTAGATTATATATATTTTATCTATTTATTTATTGAGACAGCAAGTTTTGTTTGAAGCATCTTTCGTTGAATATGGTCAACAAGGAATATTTAATTCTATTTTTCAGCATTTTTCCTTTTTTCTGGGGATAAATAATGCAAAATTTGACATAATTATTGTTCCAAGGATCTTTTGACAGTTCTCTGACCATTTTCAAGGGTCTGATATTTCCGTTGTTGTCATTTTATATTCATGTCATGACTGTAATTTAGCAATTTTTGGTTATTTTTTTTAAAAAGGGAACGTTCATTTCAAGCTCTCAGATACCGCACGCGAATGGAAATCGTATAAGAATTTTTTTATTTCAAAACATTTGCCCACAATTAAATAAAATCAGACTGATGGTAGGAGAAAATTGTTTCATATATATAGTTCCTCCCCTATCTCTTTCTTTGTCTTTGTCTTTTTCTCTCTCTCTCTCTATCTCTCTCTCTCTCTCTCTCTATATATATATATATATATATATATACGTGGAGAGAGACTTCGTAAATATCATCGGATTCTCAGTACTCACAAACAATTTCAATATACAATAAGAATTAACGTCAACCGGACAGAAAACAACATCACTAAAAAATAAACAATAATAATAATTTTCAATTCAACACACATGATTAATTTTGTCCAATCTAAAGTGTGGTCTGTTTTGCCTTTTATGTTTTGATTAATTCAAAGATTAATATAATGTAATTAGTCGGTAACATTTTTATATGTAGGTAAAACGAATATATACTTACTTTATGCATAATACATTTATTTAAGATTAAAGTAATAAATTAACATTTCTTGTATTATTTCTAAATCATCGATCGATAAAATGCCTTTATATAGTGAAATTGAGGGACATTTTACAGCACAGATAATGGAATTAAAACGGCCATTTGTTTTCAATTTCCTTTAAAGAAATTACACTGCAAACAAGTTCGTGGCGAAAGAATTCTCGAACCAATTATTAACAGACGTTTTTCGCAATACCTTTCTTCGCAAGTGCTGAAAAGTACTTTGTCCACATTCTGAGTTGGACAAAGTAATTTTCAGCACCGACATCGAATACTTTCACGAGATGAGATCAATAATTTAGTAACCAGAAACTCGCTTAATATGGTGGGGAAATTTGACATGAAATTTGATTCAATTTCACCAATGAATTAGGAAAAGATGAAGATTATATCGAAACAAAAAGTAAACGTTTTTCATCTCAATTCCATAGACTTATTGATATTTCTGCATAGTTTTACGTACTTAAAAATCTACAAAAGCAAATATTCCATTTAGAATTCGACAAAGTAAATACATAAGTATATAAAATTTACAAAACACGAATGTAAATCTGGATAAGTTAAAGCATTGATCGAGAATCGATCGGATAGTTTAATCAGTAATTTATTTAAAAAATCGTGCACTGGAAAACATTTTATTATTCACTTTTCATTTAAACTGAACGGGTCGTTAAGATTTCAAAAGCCAAACAAGTGAAAGCATTCTCTTTATTCCAATACCACAACATTCTCTCTGAATGGATAATCTATAGCAATACAAGTCTAATAAAATGAAAATAAAAGACGAAAAAATGAAATGAAGTTTTAAAGAACGCCCTTGTAACTAATCATTATTCAAAAAATATTTTTACTCGAAGTGACTGACGCATTCTATATACTACGACTCAAATACGCATATTAAAATAATAAAGAATACATATAAATTTTATTTTTCATGCAACTATTTCTTGCCTTCCGCAGCTGAAATTTTTGAGTCGTCAATGACTAACAGAAATAATCTAATCAACTTTATTATATCTTATAATGTTCATTTTGTACAAGCCACAGGAAAGTTTTACAGAATAACGTTCAATGTTTATGGAGATATGTGCTGAAGTCTACAGTAAAGTCTAGATATGAACAAGTTAAGATTGTAGTCATTTGGAAAGCATCGTCTTGGGAGTAAATTCCATAAGTTAGCGATTTGGGGGAAGCAACTGCTCATGTCGAGCTTAAATTACACTAATGCAATACAAAGGAAATGAGAGTGTATGTAATATGACATACCTTAGCCGTAAATGTTAGAACTGGTGAAACTAAAAAAATGTAGTTCGTTTGAACATTTTACAAGGAAAGAGCAAAGCTGGGGTTTAGGTTGTTTACAATGACACTAGATAATGTTTTAATAAATCTCTCATTCTCATTGAACATTTTCATTCATTTAGACTCCAAGATAGTGTAAATACACATCGAAATCTTAAGAAAGTGTTATGATACGCGTGATTGTTAATTAAGCATCGGTTAACCAGAAAAATATAATCATGATCATTTTGTTTACTATTGTTTTAGATTGATAGATCCGGTTTTTACGGCTTTACAGATTATTTTAAGCCAAGAAATATTTTTAGATTGTAAGGATATTTGGGTGAGATAATAATCATTTTTGTTCTACAAGAATTACCTATTAAACAATAACTGGATAAGAAGATGTCTTTGCGCTTAAGTGAATATAACAAACCCAACGAGAATGGGAACTCTCAGTTCCAATCAACAAATTTGAGCCACGATCCATTACACTCAGCCAGTTAAGTGTCATACGTGAAACACACTTAGGCGATCATATCTCGAAAGAGACATGACTGACTGGGCGGAGGAATATCCCGTTGTAGGTTGCCGTTACTTTCTGCGGTAGACTGGTTGCCAACCAAGGCTATAGAACTCAATCTGTCCTGTTATTTAAACCATAACTGGAAAGAAAAGATGGATTAATACCTTTCCCAAGGGTATTTGCACGTAAGTGAATGCAATGAATTCAACTGGAATTCGAACTCGCCTCCCCGATTTCTCGTTCTGAGCCGATATCCACTGCACCACAACGCAAATCTGTTATTCCCAAGTTTTCACCCATTTAGGTTTTGACCAGCCTGAACATGGCTTTATTTTAGTGATCGTATGGGAAGCGGTATTACAACTTGATGTGGTCGTGATACTTTTCTGTTGTAATCGTGTTTGATGTGTGGTGTTTGGAAAAATCAATTTTGATGATGGTAATTTATGAGTGCCAGTCCCAGTTTAACCATACATTTGTCCCTACATATATTTACGAGTGCCAGTCCCAGTTTAACCATACATTTGTCCCTACATATATTTACGAGTGCCAGTCCCAGTTTAACCATACATTTGTCCCTACATATATTTACGAGTGCCAGTCCCAGTTTAACCATACATTTGTCCCTACATATATTTACGAGTGCCAGTCCCAGTTTAACCATACATTTGTCCCTACATATATTTACGAGTGCCAGTCCCAGTTTAACCATACATTTGTCCCTACATATATTTACGAGTGCCAGTCCCAGTTTAACCATACATTTGTCCCTACATATATTTACGAGTGCCAGTCCCAGTTTAACCATACATTTGTCCCTACATATATTTACGAGTGCCAGTCCCAGTTTAACCATACATTTGTCCCTACATATATTTACGAGTGCCAGTCCCAGTTTAACCATACATTTGTCCCTACATATATTTAAAAAAGAGTGAGAATATTTTTTTATTTTACATTTACCTTTACATAACACAGATATTTTATACTAACATTTTACCCAATACAAGGTCTGAAAACGACTCAAGTTAGGGGTTTACATTCAAAATCATAAGGCTAACTGAGGTATGTAATTATGAATAAAAAAGTAAAAATATATATTGAAATAAACATAAAAGACGACGATTGACTTCATGCAGTTTTTGCAAATTGATAATTATCTATTACATTATACTTCAGATATTTGGATCATAATTCGAGTTTTTCATATTAAAATACACATGAATAAATCATTATCTATCTATCTATCTATCTATCTATCTATCTATCTATATACGCAGTTTTCTTTTTTTGTCCCCTCTTTGTCCAAAGCTCTATAGCCGAGGACGGTAACGGAGTTAGATTCTGTTGCTTATTCATAGTCTTTAAAAGATTCTTGTGTAATATTTTAAGAGTAGAATACGGACAGAGTCGGTTTTATTATCATTATTATCTATCTATATATATATATATATATCTCAATATATATATATATATATATATATATTATTCAGTTTAATATCCCGATGTTGATTCAGTTTAATTTCCCGATGTTGATTCTGATGACAAAATAGCTACCGATATCAACTTTACTTCATTAGCAACACTGAGGTTCTAAGAAAAGGAATCATGCACAAACACAATGGGCTTAAAGCGATATGAAGTTAGGACATCAGTTCTCATACGATAACCGAAGCTAAGAAATATTCAGCCTTGTCAATACCTAAATGGAGGACGGTTCAGAAATATTACTTCAAGCTTGGATGTGCGGGTGTAATGGATAACAGCATGGGGTAGAAATTGGAGAGCCGAGTTCCAATTCTAGTTAGGTTCTTTACATCAACTTACGTGCAATTAACCGGAAATGATAGAGATTCGTTTTTCTCTTCAACTTGTATCGTGAAAACGTATGAATCCACTTAATTTCCTCAAAGATATAGATTAATTAGTAGGACTTGAACCAGAAAATCATTATGATACCAAAACATATTAGAATTCAGAAAGATGTTTCGGCATTAAATAACCTTAAAATGGTTGATAACATTAAAAAATATCAATCAATCAAAAAATTCAGCATCTGTGCTTCGGCTTCCTAATGTAAACTAAGAAACTACTTATATCCGTTGATTTTCTTTCGCTGGTAATCTTTGTGAAAATTATGTTAACTAAATCAATAGAAAACATTGAATAACCAAAATAATATAATGGGATCATTTGATGAATTAATAACATAAACTCTTTATGGTGTCTGATATAATAAAATGACGTAAATGCATTGCAAAGTCCAAATACGGTTATTTCAACGTGGTTTAATGATTAGCAAACTTGACGCTCTTGATTAGTTACGACTGAATTATGAAATTTCTTTTTTGCTATTAAAATCTATGGTTCGAAATGTTTTTCACTATTAAAATCTATTGCTAGAAATTGTTTTTATAATTAAAAACTGATGATTGTAATTGTTCTTTTTCTTTTTTGATATTAAAATTTCTTGTTACAAAATTTTTATTCACAATTAAGATTCATTGCTTGTAATTATTTTTCCTATTAAAATCTACTGCTGGAATGTTTTGCTATTAAAATCTATTGCTCTATATTATTTTACTATTAAGATCTATTGTTGGAAATAGTTTTGTTATGCCAATTCATGGTTCTTAATTGTTTTAGCTATTCAAATCTATTGCTGGATGTTTTACTAATAAAATCTATTATTGTATATTATTTTAGTATTAAGATGTATTGCTGGAATTTTTTTTTTAATATTCATTACCAGCAATTGATTTTGCTTTTAAAATCAATTACTGGAAATTTATTTATTATTAAAATATATTGCTGTATTTTATTTTCCTATTAAAATCTATTGCTGAAATTTTTTACAATTAAAATTTCTTGCTATTATTTTTAAGATAAAAATGTATTTTTTTTTTAATCATCTCACCTCGAGCAAGGCGGAAACGCCACTGATGTTCAGGGGGTTACATAAATGTAAAAAGATTAATTAGAAAAGAGTGAGGAGTACAAACTAGTTAGAAAGGAACAAGAGAAAGCTGAGAAAGCAGGTGCGATGACAGATACATAGATTGAGATAAAGGGAACGTTATACAGGGGAGGGGAGAGAGCTAGAGGACAGTGGTTAGTAGATGAGTATTGACTTTGCATTTAAATTTCTGGAGGTTGTAGCCGTCAGGAAAGCAAGAATAAGGGAGTGAGTTCCACAGGCGGGATGTGCGAGAGAGGAAGCTTTTTAAAACTTTCTTGGTGTTTTGATCCTTGTTTGGAGGGGGTCCGTATTTACCTATAGCAGGGCGACGATGAACTAGGAACACAGATTTTTAAAAATATACAGTTACATGGTTGTGGAATAGAGGGTTTGTTGGAGTTAGGGACTCACGCATACGAGAAAGAGTTGACTGCTGGGTTCTCTTCTCTATCTCCCTCTGAGCTGTCTGACTTCCGATATCTTCCTTTTTCTCTGACCTGCCTCTTAATACAAGCAAGCGTCGTTTGACGTCGTTTGACGCATGCTACTTCCGCCATGCATATTTCTATATTTCGAGTTACCACCTTTTTTTTTACTTCGGCTACGCTGTTCATTAAAACAAAATCCAGCCTGTTGTACTCCTTACATTTCAAATTAATATTTTTTTCTTTTAAATCTTTCCGGGTTTGCGTTGGTTACTATAAAATAGACTTGTGGGAGAAATTACACACAAGGTCAGATAATATAAAACATTAGGAACAACAGCAATTAAGAGGTGGTTCCACGCTCCACAAACCCACTGATCTAATGCGTTGCTGCCGGATGTAGTTTAACATAATAATTAAGACGGGCCAGACATAGAAAGGCAACATAGCAATGTAATCGATCCCGCCCTGGCAACTCAACACCAGTCATTACGTAATATGCCTTCCCTCAGTCTCTTCTACAAATATTTTTATGGTTTCTGCTCCAATTAGCTTAACACTATGGTGCCCTTTCTGCGTGAATTTACTCCGGACTTCTAGAGTAGCTACTAGGTTCCACTCTTTTGTAGTAAAACCAATCAAATGTAACTTCAACTTTAATAGCTTCTTTTCTCGCACTTTCCACCTTCTGTTTTCTTGTTTCTCTGACATATACAACCTACAAGAATTTAAATGTAAATCTTTCCACTCTACTCTCAGGCAGCTCTCTTCACACCAATGTTTTCATCCTTCTCTTACCCATTTTCTGATACCCTTTGCAACTTGTTCCTCCTCATCACTCTCCTCTTATGCAACCAATGTCAGTATTACCTTGTTTCGGGTAAAATTATTATAAAACATTACTGTAAATCTATTCGAAACGCATCTTTGAAAAGATTTCTATGGTTTGATTACCGAATTAAGATCGGTAGATTGATTACATTATTCCCTCCTCCATCCGGTTTGGTTACTACTTTGTACGGCACGCTTATCATTTTTCACATTAGTGTTTTATGGCACAATTAATTGTTCCCTCTTACACTTATATAAGATTTCCGGCCGAACGCTTTTTTTCAATCAACCCAATTATCTTATGTGATAAAAATTCCCACTGATATGACCAGTGACCAATTAGTACGAATAAGTGGAGCAGGAAAGTGATATAAACATGACACCGATATCTGAGTATCAATTAATATACGGCGTAAGTGAGAAAATATATTTGCGCCTTTATTTACCAACAAATACATAATAAACAAAAGCTTTCAATCCTTTATCTAAAATTATTGTAAGTATTTTCATGATCTAGGATGTTTTTTCCCTTTTTTCCCCTTGTAAGTGGTGTTTGCTTCGAATAAGTAATCATATTAATATATTTTCCGAGCAAGTAAGTTGTTCTACGTTCAGTTATTCAGGATTATAGTGTAATAGATATCGGCTCATAATGACAAATCGAAAATCCGAGTTTGAATTCCAGTCAAAATCGTTTCCTTCGCTTACGTACAAATATCCTTGAAAAGTCATTAATTCATCATTTTCTTTTCAGTTATGGGTTGACTAGCAAGTTCCATAACATTGGTTGACAAACGGTCCACCGCAGAAAGTAATGCCAACCTAATGCAAAAAAGTCTTCTGTCTAGTCAGTCATGTCTCGAATGAGACATGATTGACCAAGCATGTATCACGTATAGCAATTAACTGACAGACTGATATATCATTCTTGAAATTCTAAATGGTTTACCTTTATTAATAGCCCAATGAAACTTTTGGAAATCGAAAACATTTTAGCAATAAATTTGCTATTCATTTCTTTAAAGAGAAAGAAAAAAGTACTTGTGAACAAGATTAGAAGAATCCAGGGAAAAATGCATAAAAACAACTTCAGCAAATATACAATAAGCTAAAGGGATGTAAGAAAGGATGTGTCTTCTCACCGGACTTATTCAACTTATACAGCGAAGTGGTTCTGAGAGAAAAAATGCCCTACGAAAATGTATTATTGGCAGTCAATTTGCTGATAACAGACACGGCAAGAAAAATGCAGAGACCTCCCGCAGAACGTAATAAAGGAACACTAGAAGAAAGTGCTAAACATCATTTTCAAGAAAACAGAATATGTTCTCAATCAAAGCAACAGCCTAATACTAAAATTTAGAATTCTTCTTCTGTTTTACGTTCCGTGTTCCTTCGGGGTGTAGGTGGTCATGGCCAGCCGCATTTTCTTTTCCCTTTTAGTTCTTAATATATTTTGTCTTGTTATTTCTCCCAAACCCTGCTTTGTCATCGATTTGAGCCCATCAAGCATGTCACGTGCTTTTTTATCTTTCCCACATTTCCTCTATCGATCCCTGTGAGTTTCAGATTCTCCAAGCCCTTGTAGAAAAAGCCAAAATCAAGGAAATGCAAGAATACAAATGTTTGGAAAGCGTTTTATCACAGAATTGATTGTGCGACACAAAAAACCCCCAAAAATGTTGCGTTGAAATAAGCTTTTCAAAGGCTAAACTAAATATTAAGAAACAATTATACAGATTTAGAAACAATGAAAAGATTCTTGAAATGTTACGCAATATCGGTCCTACTATATAGCGGTGAATGTCGAGCAATCTCCTCATTGATGAAGAAAAAACTTTAAGAAGGAAAAATGCTGAGAATTCTATGGACTAAGCATGTGAAGTTTTACAAAAATTAAAAGCAAAAAGGAAACATGCTTAATATCAGAAAGAGAGTTAAAATTTATAGACCACGTAATGATGAAAGAGTTCTTGGCAAATTTGAGACATACAGAATATATTGAAGGCAAACGAAATTCAGGAAAATGTGTATACCTCAACTTAGACCACACTACATGTGTACATGACTAAATGTAAATAATTAACGCACGTTAAACAGATATCAGAATAGCTTGCGTTTATCAACATAGAAATTGAAATCGGCATGTAGATTTTAGATCCAGGCTGTGCTTATTTTGCGCATTTTTTCTTAGTAAATATGTAAATATAGCTCTTCACTCTCACCTACGAAGTAAATATTAGGTTAGACTGAGGTTTCTTTAGCCTAGATTGGCAACAAATAAAATGATTACTCAACATCAGTAGTTTATGCGTCTGACAACTCCCTTAATATGTTTACTTGTTTACGTAAACCACAGCAGTAACAATCGCGGATTAACTATATAAATCTTTATTCTGCATGTTGTAGAATGACACTGTTATCTTACACGGTTGAACGCACGAATCTTAATACCAATATATAAGTCTTGTTTCCATGTGCAAATTACATACAAGTTTACGAGGTTAAAACTTGGGAGATAATCAGATACACAAATCTAAGACGCAATCGCAATTGTACGTTCTTTATTTTTTATCTAGTGGTTCTGGTGATTTTATATTGATATTTTTTTTAACTGTCCATTTTGTACACTTAATTTAGTCAGTATTCTTCCGTAAACAATATTGCATATTAAAAAAAAAAATAAAAAAAATAAAAACATTATCAAATTAATGACAAAGAAGAAACCACATTTCTGACGCTTTTAGATGAAAACAAAAATGTATCCTTAGGTAGCAGGAAATAATGAGATGGCAATATACTGATAATACAAATATCAGTAAAGAACACAACTTGTACTTGTATCTTGAAAACAAAAAATATCACTTTATTAAAAAATAAATTTGTTAAAAATACAAGAAAGGCGCACGCGTTAAGTACAAAATTATTTATACATATATAATAAATTTACATATCTGCTCAGCGTCGTTTACTAATGTAAACGAAAGAATTTTAAAAGAAAATGATAACAGATTTCATAATTAAACATTTATAACGGATCCGTGGATTTTAGCAGAAATTTCGTTTATCTATTAAACAGTATATTTATTTACTTACGTCTACAGATCATATTATTCGATAAATGCAGTCGCCTTTATTTATTCCACTTTTATTCCACTTTTCTCACGTTGGCACATTCATAGACAAAAGTCCTAAAGCAATTCAGATCTCATGACGGCTTCCCCTATGACTAAGGGAGGGAAATCTATTTACGAAAGTCGGCGATTGTTGCATTATCTGGTATGTGGTACACAGTGTACAAGGGCTGGGTAGGACTGCAGACACAAATACCTTCTCACACACACATATGCATAAATGTTAATATCTACATTTCCCACTGAGACAAAGACACGCAGACCCATCCCATAGATATGTGTGTGCGTTTCAGTAATATTTTTTCAGAACAAAAATCTTTTAAAGATTAATATTAATGGATACAAAAGGAAACCTTATATTATGGGAATTATTTCATCCTGTGATCAATTTAAGGCATTGCCCTAATAAAATCCATTAGCGGACAAAAGTTTTCTTTCGTTTTTTATATATGTATATATTCCATTTGTAAACGAGTTATTGCGCGACCTAGGTTTCTACCAGGAGTGGTGTATTTAGGCGATTTGCAATAACTGATTTTACCGTTTACCGTTTTTCTTTTTAAGAACGCTCACTTAACGGTGTTTTTTTTTAACGCTAATGTTTATTAAAATCATACAACCATGGATGAAAACGTCATAATTCGTTTTTATTTTAAAAATTGCGCGTTTAAATATTCCCTGCCACGTGAGCGCTAAAAAAACAAAACAAAAGAAAAACACCATTACAAGAGCGTTCTTATAAAGAAAAACGGTCAACGGTAAAATCAGTTATTAAAATTTGTCTGAAGACACCTCTCATGGCAGAAATATAGGTTGCGTAATAACTCGTTTAGAAATGGTAAATATTAAAAAGTTCTACAATATAATTGTATTGAACACTTTTTAAAACAATTGTGCACTCTTCTATCCCTATTGTGACCAAAACTAAGTATTAAACAATCAAATATATATATATATATATATATATATATATATATATATATATATATATAATGTGTGTGTGTGTGTGTGTGTGTGTGTGTACGAATAGAATAAGTAAAAAACAATAACGAAAAAGTGTTTTTATCTAACATGTTTTACTTTAACAAGTAATTCTCTCTTACACGTACATTCAGATAGGATTATTTCATGTTATTTAAGATAGAAAATCGTTCATTCGCTTGACACATGTATACCTTTTTTCACATATTAACTTTACCAGCTCATTAACGCACACATTCACACAATTTCTCTCATACACATACATTCATACATGGCTTTCTCACTTTATTAAAGAAAAGAAACAATCGTTCAATCGCTTGACATGTGTATACAATACTTACTATATATTTTGATCGAAAGTGTGTTTCGTCGCTGTCATTCACACAATCTAACGTTACCGACATGTCAGTCAGTTAAATGCCATACTTGATACACGATTAGGCGATCATGTCTCGAAGTAGACATGGCTGACTATGCAGAATATTAACCCGCAGTAGGTTGCCATTTGCTGATTGCCAGCCAAGGCTATAGAGGCCAATCTTGTTGTTTAATCCATAACTGGGGCTAAGTGACGGATTAATATCTTTCCCAATATCTTTCGTAAGTGAATGCAAGGAATTGAACTGGAATTCGAACTCGGCTCCCCGATTTCTCGTTCCGAGTCGATATCCACTGCACCACAACGCACCCCTACTGACATGTACATATATTTAATTCGTCTATATACGCTTATATTCGTTTAAATACGCTTGGCAAGCGTTATTTTCGCTCACATATATTAGATTCGTATTAGACAAATTTTTCGTCAAAAATTCGCGTAAGGAAATAATAATTGACGAGATATTAAAATAAGTAAATTGATATATAAAATGTTTATAAGAAATAAATAGATATTAAAAAGCTGAGATAGTGATAGTAAGCAGTAAATTAGAATAAAAAATAAAAATGTTATTTATGAAATAAATGTTTTGAAAAATTAGATTAAAATAAGTACTGACAAAAAGAGTAGATTTACTCAAAATCCCCTTTAAGTTAGATTAAAAATATAAAATGTTGACTTTCTTTGTTTATTTCTTTCCTGTACTCTAAGAGAAGAGGTCAAGATATGGAAATGCGGAAAGTACATCTTTGGTACAAGAATGTATACATCAAAGGTAATAGGATCTAGTGAGAAGCAATAGAAATTAAAATAAAAAAAATAAAATTAGGTTAAAAGTAGGTTGACACTTTGACCCTTAAGGAGAAAAAAAAAGTATGTATTCCCTAAAAATAGAAAATACTTGCCAAATTCAAAATAAATCTTTATTCCGATTAGTTAAAAAGAACACACATAAATCTTATGTCTTCCCATATACATAAATAGCAAACGGATTGTTTCCTGTATTTAAATGTAAATCATTTTCGCAACTAACATGTAACATTGCCTGATGACGAGATATAAATCTCAGAACAGAGATTATATGATTATATTATTCTCTACAATATTCAATGTACTGAGTACTTTTTACAAAAAAGTAAAGGCCAGAGAACCCAAAATCGTAAAACCATGGGTTCTCTTCTACCTTTAATTTTTTTTAATCACTTCACCCCAAGCAAGGCATTTCACTGCCACTGTTGCGCAGGGGTTTATGTAGAGGAAAGTGATGAGAAAGAGTGGTTAGCGGGTTACATAGGGGAAAGTGATGAGAAAGAGGTGTTAGGGGTTTGCATAGGAGAAAGTGATCTGAAAGAATGGTTAGGGGGTTACATAGAAAAAAAGTGATGATAAAGAGTGGTTAGATATAGGAAATGTCAGAAGAAGGATGATAGACTGGTAAGGATAACGAGGATGAGGGTTGCGTAGATGGGAAGAGTGTTTGAGAGAATGGGTGCGAATTAGTGTGTTAGGAGGTGTATCTCCTGGAGATTGTAGCTGTCGGGGAAGCAGATATACGGAAGGGGATTCCACAGGCGGGAAGTGCGAGAAAAGAAGCTGTTAGAGTAGACATTGCGGTAACATCTTATCTGTTTTACTGGAAAAGGGTGGGACCTAGTTGCTAGTGATCTAAGTTCATCGGAACAGAAGCCGTGAAATTATTTATAGTAAAGTCACAGGGAAGCTCCGGTGAGAGAGTGACTGCAGCCGGTTTGTTAAATCGGTATCGATCACATAACAGATTCTTCGTTGTATTTTGTCATGAACGCCGAGGAGAATAGCACGATCATCTTATCAGATGTGGCAGCAGTATTTAATACACGGGCGGATGGTAGATTTATTTATGTGCAGGATAGATTCAGACGGGAAAAACTTCCGGGACCTGCACAGAGAGCCGACTTTCATAGCAGCGGATTGAGCAATGGATCCGATATAGACATTCTACTTGAGGTCCGCTGAGAGTGTGAGACCAAGGTGGCGTGGTGTTTTACTCTCTGGGAGGCAAGTCTGTTCCATGCTAATGGGAGGTAGGTGCGATCGTCTATGATGGTTAATTGATAGCAGCTTCGTTTTGGAAGCATTAAAATTTATGAGTCATTTCTTATCACAGTCCACTACGGGTTGGAGATACTTCTCAAGCTCGGCAGCGAGCTTCGCTTTGTCTCCCACACCAGATTTTGATCGAGGCGAGAGTAAACTGTGGTGTCATTGGCGTACATGCCTACTTGGGATCTTACGTCATCGGGGAGATCATTGATATAGATCAGAAAGAGCGTAGGAACTACGATAGAGACTTGAGGGACACCTGCGTTCGCAGGGTAGTTTTGGGAGGCATGTCCGTTTAGTACCACCTTCAATGTGCGGTTAGAGAGTAATGACTGGATTAGGTCAAACAAATGTCCAATTATACCATAGCTCCCCAGTTTGCGTAGGAGGCCAGCATACCAGACTCTGTCGAACGCTTTGGAAATATCCAAGACAACGGTTCGAGCTTCGCCATTCTTGTCGAGAGCCTGGTAAATATACTCGGTGATGGTCGTTAGCATATCAGCAGTAGACTTGGTGAAGAGGAAGCCATACTGTTTGTCCGAGAGGAACCTGTGGGCTCTGAGATGCTGAACCATCTCGGCGTTGATAATGGCTTCGAACACTTTGCCAAAGTTCGGAAGAAGGCTGATAGGGCGGTAATTTGCGGGGTCCGAGAGTTCTCCAGTATTCCTAAATATAGGAACTACAAAGGACGTCTTCCAACAGGCAGGAAAGCAGGAAGCAGATAGGCAGAAGTTGTAGAGTTTAGAAAGTACAGAGGAGAGTTCAGTGGCATATTTCTTCAAGACTATAATTAGGATTCCGTCCCAGCCACTCGCTTTGTGAGGGTCAAGGTTTGGGATTATGTTAGAAACCAGCGACAGTGTAATGTGGACGTCATTCAGTTGAGCCTCAGTTCTAAGTCGGAAGTCATGTGTAGATACTCCAGAAGAATGCAGTCTCGAATTGGTGGAGAATCTGCGAGCAAAGCATTCGGCCTTGTCCGCTAAGGAGGTGAGGATCTCAAATTCATTGATTAAGGGGGATATTGAGGTTTTACTCTTCTTAAGCACGCTTTTACAAAGTCGCCAGTAGTTATTTGCGCTGAACTTACAGGATGCTATGCGTTACTTCATTCTGGCAGTAAACAACATCATAGCTTCGCTAAGTATCTTTTTACACTTATTACGAGCTGAGGCGAAAAGGCCCCGTTTTTGGTCCGACGCGTGACTTCAATAAAGCCGGAAGAACTGATTCCGGGAGGCAATGGCGGCCGAGCAAGCAGACGAGAACCAGGGGGATGAGCGGGGTTTAAGCTGAAATTTCCTGGCTGGGATGAAATCACCGATGCCAGCCTTAACCCAAGAGGAGGCCTCGGATGCACAGTCTTCAACGAGAAGAAAAAATGTTATACCAAAGCAGGTCGCTCAGGAAGTCGCAGAACGAGTCCCAGTCTGCTCTTTGGTAGCAGTATGATATTCTGCTTGACTGGGTTTTTTGGGTTGAGTGGCAGTGAAATGAGATGTTGACGGAAACTACGGCGTGGTCAGCGTTTCCTAGAGGGCAGAGCTACTTGACGGTGCAAGAGTCTGGGATGGAAGAGAAGCAAAGGTCTAGTAGTGAGTCCCTTCCATTTGGGATATTGGAGAAACGCGTGGGGAAATCCACCACTTGCGTAAGAGATTGGGTGATTGAAAAATTCTTGGTATGGACACCAGCAAGATCGGTGACAGAGTTTTCAAGCCACTTGGTGTAGTGGGCGTTGAAGTCAACAAACACAAATATATCGGCAGATGGATGTGAAGAAATGGCCTTATCGATATTGATAGAGATGCTATCGAGTACCGAGAAGTCAGAGGAGGAGGGTGAGCAGTAAAGAAAGAAGAGCTTGCTAACCGAGCTTAGAAGTGAGAAAGAATGATCCAGGGATTCAAGAGAGGTCACCTTAGATAGAGGGATGTGTTCGCTGACATAGATACCGAATCCAAGGATATGGACATTGGAGGCCTTCCTGAAGAGGGGAAGGTAACCAGGAACGTAAAAATCAGAATGCTGGTTTGTATGATTGTGCCTGTGTAAGAGAAAGTGAAACAAATAGAGGATAATACTTTTTTTATCAAATCTGTTTATAAACATTTGTGCACATCTGCTACAATTCAGGCACACACCTGCAAATATGCATCGTTACCTTACAATTCGTTAGCTAAATTATGCAAAAAAGGACTTTATTTCACGCATCAAGTATTTATACTTTCAACCTAATATTCTTTTTTATAAATTCACTTAACGATTTCCTCTGAAACTTGACGAACATTCATTTTTACCTGATTTTTATATTTAATGCAGATGTTTTCATTTTTTCAATTATGTAATCAATATTCAATAAAAATTGTTATTGAAAAAAGAATAATTTAAAAATTTGAATAATTTTTGAAAATCTTTTTCAGAAAATTAAAATGACTGACATATTGAAATCACCTGAAGCTTGTCTTCGTAAATCGGTTATTAAGAAAATGCAAAAAAAAAAAGTATTTTCAGAATTAAATTCAGTTGTTACATTTTCTCTTCGTCTGACAATACAAACGCTTATTTGTATTTAGGGAATATAATAAAAAAATAGCTTCCATCTTCTTTTCTCGTTCAAGGCGCAAAATATTTATGAAGAGAAAATTAAAAGCAATGTGAAATATAACGAAAATGGAGTGATATATAAAAATATCACTATAAGTATTGCACTACTAAATATCAAGCACGCTTCAAATAAGTAAATTCTTACCAGCAGTGTATTGTAAACAGAATTTTGGTAATACTCCTAAGATATATATATATATATATATATATATATATATATATATATATATACAAAAATCTCAAGCGAGCCAAAACCTACCGCGGTTTCACACTACGGATCTACTTTGCTCTACTTTTGTATATCTTTTGTACTTTGTATCGAGCACTTTTTCTTGTGGTTGGTTCCGTTTGGGTTTTTTTTTCTTTACTGCGGAGTATTGAATGTTTTGTTCTTATTCCGTGGATTTCTTATATATATATATATATATATATATATATATATATATTAGGAATATTACAAAAATTCTGTTAGCAATACACTGCTGGTAGAAAATTAATTTTTTGAAGCATGTTTGGTATTTAATAGTGCAATAATTATAGTAATATTTTTAATTATAATTGTTTAAAACATGATAAAACATAGTTGAAATAGCAGACTTCTTAGATGTAACACTTGACTTAGTAGATACTATGTACTCACGATGTCAATTCTATATATGGTCACTCTAAATTGGATCACCCGCTATCAATCTTAAAAACATAATGTTCTCCACTGAAAATAGAATATATAACAACTTCTCCAGTGAAGATAATTTTTTGAATACAGCAAATCTTATGACACTTCACTCAAGAACAGGGGCTACAAATGCCCTGACATTTAATAAAATAAACACAATAATAATAATACTAATAATATAAATAGAAAACTCATTTGGTATACATCCCCATTTAAGCAAATGATTAGTACTAAGTTAGGACATAAATTCTTCAAATTACTTGTAAAACACTTCCTTAGAAATAACCCACTTAGAAAGACTTAAATTAAGTTATGGCTAACATTGCGAAGACCATCTAAAACATAATATAATTTTAAACCAATATAACAATCTAAGTAATCAAGAACTCCCTAAAATATGACGATGATAATGCCAAAAACGATAACCAACTGAGTCACTATTATGCACTATTTCTACAATAGAAAATCCTACAATATTTTTTATCGGTTATGCCAAGAATCCATTTAAATCTCGTTGGTATCAGCACTTTTCTTTTTTTAAAATATAAGGTGTACCGCAATATAATGTCACTTTTAAAATACAACTGACAATTAAATGAAGTCAATAAAACCCCCAACGTGAAGAAGGAAAATATTATAAAACCAGAACTTTTAAATGTTTGCATGAGCCATGTTGTCTGTATTTCCAAGAAAAAATTATAATTATTAAATTCTCTAGATTCAACCGGTTAAACAAACATAACGAAGTTAACACCATCTGCCATCAAAGTCTTATATATACTCTAACGTACAGTTGATTTATTTTTTACGATAATATAACCAGATCCCACAATCAAAATCTTACATCTTGCATTAATATATTGATTCTTCCATCTTCTGATAATTAATTTGTTTCAGGAATGTTATATATTACCTACTCTGTCATCTAGATATGTTTGACGTGCATTATATTTTTGTATATTTCCCTTCCTATAACGACCATACCCTTTTTCTTCTAACAACACAGACACTTTAATTGATAATAAAATTAAAACTAAATTCCTAAACGTTCCACAAACACATTCGACACAATTGTCGACATGTCATAACACAATTATGACTTTCAAATGTTTCATAACTGACACCAAAAATTTAGCTTTCCACGACATCTTAATTCTCTATCTCACCACAACCTCTTAACTCATTCCGCTACCCATCATTGACTTACATTCTATTGGTTAACCTAGTCAAACATTTTGAATTACACAAACCCTACTTCATTAACTTGATATATTAACAAGGGTGTTGTTTCCAAATTTTAAATTTCTATATATAACGATTCCTAACCGAAAAATATTTCACAGCCTGATGAGTTACTAACAAGTAGTACCGAAACATCACATTGTTTGTGTTGCAGGCTACCATGTGAGAATGAAAGTGATTGTGCGTACTTTCTTTGAATTTTTGTCTTCATCAAAATTTACTTAAAGACAAACGATGTATTTTGTTAAGTTTAATGTTATTTTTCTACATTTCAAAGTATTTTCCTGGTTCCCATTACATACTTAACTTTCACAGGGCGTATTTTGGTAAACCCAAATCGATTTAATTGTCATTCCTAGTTGTCAAATTATTTCTTCTATTCCTTTCTGTTAATCTTCTGACACAGTGAGAGTGGTTTGGTGCATTTCTCTTCTCGTCTGTGATACCTTTTCTTGCTGAGACGACTAGATCTGATGGTTAAAATTAAGAAGCTCTTAGGGACTGGAATGTTCACTTTTTCTAATTTACGATTTGCATGAACAAGAAAATTAAATGCTGCTCCAAAATGCCACAAAAATTTCTTGAGATTTTTTCAACATTTTCTGTGGCTTTGTTAATCATACGCCAAGCTTGCATGATATCCAGGCATGATGTCTGCAGATACTCTGAAACTTGTGTTTGGTAAGCAACATATACACTGCTTGCATCTCTGATCACCAGATTCAGAACATGTGCATAGCACTAACTATGGAAGTTGCTTGGGCCAGCTACTTTCATTAGTGCATGAAGACCAGAGTAAACACTACTCATATTAGCTGCTCCATCAAATGATTCTACAATACACTGTTCCAGTGTCAGGCCTATCTCTGTAAGTGAATTTCGTAGCAGGTTGTGCAAGCATTTTCCACTTCAATTATCCAAATTTACCAGGTGAACTAATCTTTTTTAGCTCTGACCCTAACAACATATCTAAGGACACTAGCACACTGAAATGTCTTGGGCAGAGTCAATGTACTGAAAATATCATTGCATTTCTCACCTCCTTCACAATTTCGTTTTTCACCATGTCTGAAATAATATTTATTGTCTTATTCACAGTTGTTTTGCTTAAAAAAGTTACAAGTTTGCAACACCATTTCTTAGATGGATCTTTTGTTTGCCCTGCAAAATGACATTCTGCAAATGTTCCTGCAGGTGTGAATTGTATTCTGCAAGAAGCTTTATAGCCTTTAGAAAATTCCCCCAATTGTCATGATTACTTTCATCAAATACAGCTTCTGTATGTTTGCCGCGATAAAAAAAGACTTGCAAACCAATGTAAAATATAACATCAATTACACACTTTAAAACAGAGCGACGCTGAAGCACTTGTTGAGTTGTTAAGAATAATTGTTTCTTTAAAAAATTTTGCTTGATGGATCTTTTACAAGCATTCAGAAAATATGCATCAGTGAAATGCTTATGAGAGTAGCTCTTTTCATGTTCAAACAGTCTTGTTGCGATGTGTCTTCAGTCAGATCATCTACATGGTTCGACTTTTCTCGGGAGCATACATCAGACAAAACGAGCAATGCTAATTTTTTTATTGTATGTCAACCACTTTCTGTTAATGTTCATGCCATTAATGCCTAGTCGGTCATATACAACAGCACTATTGAATGGTATGTTGGTTACAGGCTGGTTTGGATGAAATTTCCCGGACACCTCCTGTAAAATAGAGGCATTATGGCTGGTATCTTTTTTAAGAAAATATGCACTTTTCGCGGGTGTAATATGTGTACTGGTTGCCATGGAATCAGGCCTTGAAACCTTAGCGGGTGGCCCATCGCATTCTACACTATTACTAATCCATGTATATAAGCCTATAGAAGCAGTAACATATAATGCATATATATAATACCAGGGCCGTAGCTAAAATAAACCCAAAAAAACACCGGGCACAGAGAAAGTTACTGGGATTTATTAAGGTGGTGACGTCATCAGTTTCATCCGCTTTCAGAAACTATGAACTTTTGCGGATCATTCTTTTATTCCAACGGAAATTATGCATAGATATCTTGGCACTGGTTCACATCTGCATCTATGAAAGGGAGATAATTTTTTTGGAGGGGGACGCTTCATTGTTGTAAGTTAGTTAAACTCATCTCAAGGACATTTGGAATTTTTACAAATTAATATCATACAAAAGCAATGTTTTTTATTATTACATTTTTGTTCATTAATGATTAACTGACAAAACGATGGCATTTTATCGCCTTTGGATTGATTTTTTATAATGTAATTTACTTGCTTCTTTTCACGAATTAATTACTAATATTTAAAAAAAAATATCGGCTAAATTCGAAAGTTGAGTTTTTTGTAAATTTACATTTTTACTTGATAATTTCGATTATTTATAAATAAAAGTTCCAGTTATTTATATATTTTTAAGTTTATTCTCTTTTATTTATCGTGTATGGGCTTTTCACTTTCATTTTTTTTTAAGAAGAAACCGCCTACCAAAACACAGTGACCATACATACAGGATTGGATTAAATATGTAAAAATGTCAGAGATCAGAGAGACTGCATATTGCACATATAAAAAACAATCAGTCAAGTGAAATTATATCAATGGTTTTAGAAGAATATGGTAAAATCCGTATATATCTGGCACTGGCATGAATTGACTGTTAAGCCCTTCATCAATTTGAAAACAATATTGGATTTAAAAAAAATATATTCTGCATGAATTCGCATTGAAGCACTTTATGCAAAATTTAAAAACTTTGATTTAGAAATCACATAATGCGAATTTAAATTTACTATAAATCCTTCATATTTTTATCAAATTAGCATAATTATAGATGTAAACAAAATAATCAATATAGTCAATATTTTAAGTGACTAAAATGCTTGGCAACAGACAGGACTTAGGAAAAACGTATCCTCTCTTTGCAAAATCTAACAATCATATGAAGATTTTAGTGGCCTTTGGAAGTGACGGATATGAGAGTAAAAGGACTAAATGACCCGCTTCAGATTGTTCGCCAAGACCTCACCGGTACTAGAGACTAGAGACGCGCCAGGTCTATAATAATCCGAATATTCTTTGAACGTTAAAATGATTTATTGCGTCTTCCCTTCGACCAGGCAAGGGGTGCGCTGAAACCAAAAGGAATCAGCTACGGCTATATAACACACACACACACACACACACACACACACACACACACACACTCACTATGATAAGCAGCTGAGTGACCCCAGTCAGACTGCATGTATAACAAAGACATCCTTGATAATTTTCTTGGCAGCCAGGCGGGCCCCTTTGAAGTGCTGGTCCCTCGGGCATGGTCCGATGGACCTATGGCCCAATGCACCCTTGTTCTGCATTGTTGTTTTAGCTGAGTGTTATGTCTAAAAAGTTTATTATTTTTAGATTTTTTTATGTCAGTTGCAAATTACTTATGTTGAAGATTTTTATAATTTGATTTCTTATATTTTCTGCCGCTCTAACGTTGCAGTTTCTTAAAATTAATAGAATGTTGTCTCTGTATAAACCTATAAATGTTTTTGTTGATGATTTTGCTGGTTTGCTTGTAATGTATATGCTTATCATTTTGCCATTTTCTGCACCATCGTAGCTTCTCATTGTTACGTCAATTTTATAGTCATTCTTTGTATTGTTTTTGTTGTTGGTCTTGCGTTTTTTAAAACATATTTTGTTATTATGGCATACTATGGACTTTAGGCACTGTTTGATGATGTTTAGTTCTTCTTCTGGGATGATTATATATTGTTTTAACAAGTTTAGTGCATTTTTCGTTTATTGTTTTATGGTTTAATAGAAATAACATATATGTAAATGTTTGAATCAATTGGTTTTTTTCTTTTGTATTTTCCATTGATTTATTTTTAGTGTACGCTTTGTTTTTGAGCATAATTTCTTTTTCTATCTGTGTGCTTATTATTCCGATGCTAGATTTTGTGAGGTTTATTAGTCTGCATATTGATTTATTTAAGAAGTTATTTTTGTTGTTTTTTAGATTCATAAATCTTTCTACATTTGGTAGTTCTTTACTACTGTTGTCTAGTTTTAGTTTGGCGGTTATGATTTTAGCTTACTTTTCTATGTTGTTTTCCATGTTATTGTAGGTGGTTTTATAGAACTTGATAATTTCCTTTTCATCTAGTGTTTTGTATTCATTGACGTTCAGTACGTAGCTTTTTCGAGATTTATTAGCTTATAACCTGATGCCAGGGCGTGGCTAATTTTTCCTTCCTGACCCTTAATTAGTCTGTCCACGTTGCTTTGGTTTTGGCCTCGGACTAACCAAAGAAGGATTGCCGTTATCACCTGGCTAGATTAGTCCTGACACGCGAAGGATCTAGTATATTGTTAAGGCTGGATTTACGCGATCCTCAGTATGGAGTATAATCAGTAGACTACTGCAATGTCCCGAGCACCAGACATAACACTACTTAGAATCCGGGGTGTTGAGTATATTTTAAGACCGGACTTACGCAACCCATGGCACGGAACATAATCAATAGAACACTGCATCGGATGTTGTAATTTTATATATAGATTATATGAACAGATATAGGCAAGCCAAAGCTGGTGACACTCAACAGTTGGTTAGTATTTTCAAAATACTTCTGTGAGAATGTTATTTGATTTAGGGTTTACTCAATTCACTTTTAGCATCAGTGCATCAGTCTGACCATCTCAATCAATTCATTATCCCCAACCAAGTTCTTACTATATACCAATCACGAGCCTCGAACTAACTAATTTCATCTTGCACCCTGGTTTTATAAAACAAACACAAAAACCGGGGTAGTAACGGGAAGTTACCGGGTTTGAATTCTCCCTCAATTTATAACTCTTACCAGCTCGAAATAAAAACAAAACAGTTATCCATTTCGACTGAGTCTCTGGGCCTTTCACTAATGGGGTCAGTGAACTCTTTCTCTGTTATCACTATCCTGCCTGTTTCCAACATCCAATAGCTTGAGATAGCAAATTCTCACAGTTCAATTTTGACCTAGGATCACACTTTGTCGAAAACTGGAAGACAATGTTATAACTAGAATCATTTTACTCGGATTCAATCAATTCAGTTACTCTTCCCGACAGAAATAAAAATATTTTACTTCTTTTTTTTTATCATTTGGGTGACTTTTTAAATTCCCGACAAAATAACTGTATTATCTCATTTTAGAGAAATATTTTCTTATTTTTAAAGTTAATACCGACATTTGGAAATAGGTTTACAACGTCAATGTAGAGCTTTTATGAGTTGTTTAATAATTTTTAATCTTTTCATAGTGTGGTTTGGAATTTCATCTTTATTTTTCTTGCTTCTAGTTTATATATATATATATATATATATATATATATAATCCTATAATTATGAATTAAATTTGCATTACGACAAGGAAGTTATATATTTCAAGAAACTCGTCATCAGGTCATGCTAAATATTGGTTGAGAAAATGATTTACATTGTAAATCATTTTCACACCCAACATTGCCTGATGACAAGATTTTGTCTCGAAACATAAAAATTTCCGTGTCACAATGCACATTTAATTCATAATTATATTAAGCTCTACAATATTTATTATATTGAGCAGTGTATATAAAAAATAAATCCCAGCGGACTCAAAACCTTGGATTCACTTCACCTTGATATATATATATATATATATATATATATGTGTGTGTGTGTGTGTGTGTGTGTGTGTGTGTGTGTGTGTGTGTGTGTGTGATTGTATTTACGCGTCATACAATATTGCATCAAAACCCCACTCTTTTACCGTCGAAATAGTTGGTTGCTCGGTCCTGCTTTGCTTGGGGTGAAATGACCATAAAAAAAAGTAGCTGAGCTAGATATGCCCAGTAATAACTTACCAGTCTTGATAGTGTTCAAAAGCGTCTATGCAGCACAGTCGTTGATGAATTACTTTTCATTAGTAATAGCAGTCGAAGAGCTTTTTTGTGAGAAAAGATGCCTTATGAAGAAGAATCTACAGTGAATGCTTTCCCGACCACTTCAATATTAACCGCTTCAGGATTAGGATTTATCATCATGTTTCACATATATCTTAATAAACAGCGCCCATTATTCTTACTGTTCGGTTAATAACTTCATTAAGAAAAAAGTTAAGTGAAATTTGGGAGTTGTATATTGCATTTTGTATATTGTAGAATGTGCGTTGTGGTGTAACAGATATCGGCTTGAAATGAAAAATCGAGAACCGAGTTCTGATTCTATTTGAATTACTATTTGAATCACTTCAATATTAACCGCTTCAGGATTAGGATTCATCATCATGTTTCACATATATCTTAATAAACAGCGCCCATTATTCTTACTGTTCGGTTAATAACTTCATTAAGAAAAAAGTTAAGTGAAATTTGGGAGTTGTATATTGCATTTTGTATATTGTAGAATGTGCGTTGTGGTGTAACAGATATCGGCTTGAAATGAAAAATCAAGAACCGAGTTCTGATTCTATTTGAATTACTTGTATTCCTTTACGCACAAATACTCTTGGGAAAAGTATTAAGCCTTTTGCTGTAAGTGGAATAGCAAGACAATTTTGGATAAAAGCCTTGGTTGGTAACCTGTCTACCGTAAGAAAAATGAAAATCCACTGCGGTAAAATCTTGTGCTTAGCTACATCTCGGAAGAGGCATGATCGCTTAAGGTTTTATCAGGTATGGAAATTAAGTGACCAATATTCTATATATCCAGAAACATTATTCAAAAAATTCAATTTTTAATTTTTTAATTTAATAATTTTGAAATAGTTTATCTTTCAAGTTAAGTATTTTGTCCATGATAATCATCAATCCCAGTAGAATAGAAAATCTGAAATTTTGTTACCATTTTTACTAATTGATACGTAAGTCATCTATAAGTTGAGGATTAAATTATTTTGCTTTTAACATTGTATTGCTTAATAACAATTAGCTCGCATATTATAAGGGATAACGTTATTTATAATAATTGAATATTTTGTTGATTATGTTACTATAACCAGAGATGCGTTATAAACTCAGAGAAAATGAAAGCAAAAATCAAACAGAAAGCAAGTTTAGAAGTTTCAAAGGTTAATATTTTTCTGAGCTGGAACGTGACAAACATTTTGTTTAATAATTCAAGTTTTAAAGTTAATTTTTATTTGAAACCTGGAGATCAAGATCAAACAAAAGTTTGTGATTGATGTCCAGCATCCCCACAAAACTTCTCGTTCTATCATGCGAGGCAAAATCGAAAATTATTAAAAACAGATGCTTCGTTTAATCAAAAGCTTTGCCTTGCGGTGTTCGGTGAAGTTATAATAGACAGTTCTTTCAAAGTTTCTTTGTAAGAGCTAAATTCCATCTATGTTCACGAAAATATTACTGGAGATAAAAGAGACAAAACCACCGGCATCCAATTAACTATTGTGCACAAAATATGTTAAATTCTTATTTGAAATGACAGTCTGAAAGAAATTTGTAGACATTAGTTGGACAAATGTCAATAAGCAATAAGTCTATACCTCATAATAAAAATTATTCTTAATTTATAAGTATCTCTATATGAATTGTAAACCCAGTCTTGGAACCACTGCTTTACCACCTTTAATGTTATGAGAGAAAAATAAAATAAAAATCTAAATATGAATTTTATACTATGAAGATGATTATTCAAGGCCGAATACTATATTAAAGTATTTAAATATTTATATTTAAACTGGTTATAATATTTCTAAATGCAGTGCATTATACGTAGTCATCCGTCGTAAATCTTTTGCATTTAACTGCCTATATATATATATATATATATATATATATATATATATATATATATATATATACTAGCAGTATAGCCCGGCGTTGCTCGAGTGTAATGATAGCTTTAAAACTAATCCATGGTCCTGGAGCTCAGACTATTTGGACGATGGCACGAAAGATTAAATAGCAATAATTAAAGTGAAACCGTGGACTAAAAGAAAAATGAATGGATGGAAGTCAGATTTTGATTTCCTGGTATCGATATCAAAAATGTTTTTTCATTCTTAAACTGAATTTTGAAGGCTAAGTAAGTCCTCTGAGCAGATGGTATCTTGGCTGAGACTAAGAACTACAATTATATCTACTTAGAGCCAAACCCGAAGCAATAACTAAAATAAAAGGGCTGAAAAAAATACAGACATACAGGCAAATAAACAGACACACACACAAAAATCTTGCCTTATATATATATATATATATATATATATATATATATATATATATATATTATCGATTTTCTGCACTATTGTAAGAACTGCAACCTTGAAACTTAAGAATATCGTTTCTTATGTCTTTGTCTATGAGTGTATCAAATTTGATTAAAATCGAACCACTCCTTCTATAACCCGATTTTTTCAATTATCGATTTTCGATATGTATCCGAAGTACCTCGACACAAAATCTAGCTGAGAACACTCGCAGACGCTTATGGTACAAATGTGTAAATTTTCAATAAAATCGGTTCAGCCTTTTCTGAGTCTATAGGTAACGGACACACCCACACAGACACATACAAAGTTCTATTTATAAATAAATTTATATATATATATATATATATATATATATGTGTGTGTGTGTGTGTGTGTGTGTGTGTGTGTATGAAAAAAATAAGTAAAGAACAAGTATCTCTGACAATGCTTGTTAATGTGAAACATGTTACATTTTTTCTACTTGATCTTTACTTATTCTATTCATCTTGCCAGATTCCGATCCATATATATATATATATATATATATATATATATATATATATATATATATAGATAGATAGATAGATAGATCCCAAAACATACAAAAAGATTTCATTGAAAAATTTAGATATATTTTGTCAATTTAATTTATAATGAACTTTTATAGATTATAAGTCAGTCACTTGATGTTGATGTGAAATTCATCAAGAAAGGCGCCGAAGAATTTACCTATAGAAGTATTTTCAATCTCCTCAAGATTATCCTCGGGGGTAAATGTTGGGGATCACTCCTTTTTTGCTCAATAAATGGACTCGTCTAAGGTGTACATATAATCATGACTATAGAGAACGGGAGTGATTATCACAGTGAGTGTTAGAGGGAGTGTGTAGCAGGAGTTGAGTAGTTAGACCACGGGTCAGTAAGAATATACACAAGATTATATACATTGATTCCAACTAACTGTATTCCTAGTATTCCTGTATTTACTAACCCGTGTTCCAGGTTGTATATATTTTGTTCAATATACTTACATTTTATCTCTCCATATCTGTTTTTTTATTAGTGTTTTGTGTGCTTTCTGAACAAGAATCCACAACAGTAAATTATAAAACACAGCTGTTGTATATATGATCGTTCAGAGCGATTAAAAAACACGTAAAAATTCAATATTAAAATTATTTAATAATTTTAAAATTATCAGTTATAGCTTTGGAATATTTTGCGAAACAAGCGTCCCAGCATAGGGAAGCTGACCAGGATTTAGTAGAGATGTGAAATTGAATGAACTGTTTGTTAAATGCCCTTATACCTGTATGTGTGAGTGTGTGTACATAGGCAAAAGAGTTCAAATAACTAAATAAATGAAAAGCCACAAAAATGTTTTAAGATACATATAGGAAAAATTTACACATTCAGTTAACAATCAACTTCTTCATACTGGTTAATGAATAGCATATATAAGATATTCGGGCAGCTTTTCCACAAATTTATGACCAGAAAACAAAATACTCATCAGAGTACAAAACTAAAAATATGTGAAAAGCATAGCCGCAGTACCTTGTCAGTCGTCTTTAATTATATATATATATATATATATATATATATATAGAGAGAGAGAGAGAGAGAGAGAGGGACAGCTCAATGTATGTTATCCAGAGCAAGATGCTATATATAAAGGAAAACATAACACATCATCTAATGAGGTTATAAATTATAATTTATTTCCATGAACTAAATTAGTTCTTTTCTTCAGACCTATATTCGTTCCATCTGGAACAAATATTTTTCCGGAATAAACATTTTTTAAAACGAAATGGAAATCAACTAAAATGATCCAGAACAGAAATTGTGGTCTTATCCCGAATTTGAATTATTTGTCCCGGTGAGAAAGTTCGTTGGGCGGAAAGACTGACCATTAAAGCATTACACGCCTACGCGCTAGCACATGAATATGCATACAATTATATCCATACAAATGAACATACGCAAACACACGTATAGCCACTTGCATATGACTTGCTTATACAAATGTACATACGAATACACCTATGCGTACACATACATATACAAGTATACGCACCTCCATCCATATCCACATATATATGCTGTGTTCGAACACTCATATGCATAACGTATGAAGACCATATAATTAAAACTAACACATATTTACGCAAGTATAATAATAAACTTCTCATAAAATCAAAAAATGCAATGAACATGCACATACATGAGTACAATGATCAATAGTGTAGAATACAATTAATTACATTTTTAATACAAAATTAGCGTCAACATATATATTTACTATAAACATGCATTAATGAAAGAATGCTGCCTACATACAGACAATTTATATTACATGATCCAGCAGCCCACCAAACTAACAACACTTGGAATTATAAATGTAGCCATGTGAAAAGACAAATTGACCATATATTTCAAGCTAACACATATATACGCAAATATACTAACAAACTTCTCATAAAATCAAAACATAAACTAAACATGCACATATATGAGTACAATGATTAATGCAGTAGAATAAAATCAATTACATTTTTAAGATAAAATAAGCGCCAACATATATATTACTAGATGCCCCCATATTCAAGAAAAACTTTCATATAATTAGGCGCATTTATATATATGAAGCATACATATAATTACGTTTACACTTATATACATAACCTACATATGACTATACATATAATTATATACATATAACTATAATTAAGGGTACACATATACATGAAACATACATATCACTAGTCGCCTATATACGAAAAACCCCATATAAACATGCAAATAGGTGCACCCATATAAACGTAAAATAATTATATTAAAATGCATCTATAATTACATAATGCAAAGTAAGACAACTCTCAAACACATACACAATACTAAGTCAGTGCATACATATGCTGGCATATATACCAATTGCATGGCAGATTTTCACTTTCATTTCTTTAATAATTGGTTACTTTTTCTGAATTTGATAAATCTAGTCTTTTCGTCTAAGCATAAATTACATCTATTTCTGAAACTGTTGGGGGTCTGACATATACCTATAATCTCCCATTCAATATGTTAGGAGAGATTTCCGTCTTTCAATTCTCAGAAATCTTTAAAAAGAGAGGTTTGATATTTTAAGTGCGGTATAGAGAAAGATGTATGTAATGTACATATGACATAAACGACGTTTAACCTTTTCTATTTTATTGTTATGAAAAGTTTTTATTTACTTCGCATTATTTACAACTATTTGAAATTGATAGAAATTAATAATTTATATATATATATATATATATATATATATATATATATATACATATATATATAAATATATCCGCATACAGATCTGTTTTGCTGTAGCACAGCTCATCAGTACAGTTAGACTCCGATTGCGTTTAAGCCAAGATTGAAACCCGACCGAATTGGCGTCAGTCGGCGATTCTACCTTTGAGCTATAGGCGTTTGGTAGAAGAAGGCAGACTTTTTAGCGTGTATATTTTCATCACACCCGCCCAATAGCCAGCGTACTCTAATCCATTACTGAATAAGCGATATATATGAAATTATTTATTTGAACATTGTTTTAGATCGATACTCATATTTAAGTAGATATTCTGTTTATCTTCAAAGTGTGTTATATATTTATTTCTACTGGCTTTACGGCAAATGTTTGTTACGGAAATCTGAGTCATTCGGCAGGATTCGAACCTGCGACACCTATCGCCATAGGGAAAGCCACAAAGTGATCTGGAGCGTCTTAGACCTCTTCACTACGAATGACGATCATTCTAAACGAAATTAAATTAAGCTTATAACACAACATACGATTCATCGTAATAACCATATAATAACCGTAATAAGTTCGTTTGGACTGATTGTCATTTGTGGTCGAGAGGACTAAGACGCGCCAGATCACTTGGTGGCTTCCCCTATGTGGATAGGATCACAGGTTCGAATCCTGCCAAATGACATACATTATCGTAAAAAAAATCATCATAAATAATCAGGCCTTTAGAAATATATATATAATACTGCTTGATTATAAACAGAATATCTACTTAAATACGAGTATCAATCAAAATAATGTTCACACAAATCATTTCAAATTGTCGGTTTGTTTATAACCAGTTTCGTTAATCGTTAATTTCCGTAATATATAGGTGAAAGAGAGAGAGAGAGAGAGAGAGAGAGAGAGAGAGAGACTTACAGAAATTACCAAGAAATCTGATGCTCAACACCGGTTTGAAATGGATTACGTATGCCGAAAGATTAGATTGGATTATTAAAAACTTATGTATCAATATTGTCACTTTCTTTCTTCATTTATTGATAATGCTATTAAGCTTATTTGAGAATATGAAAAAGAAATTACATAGTCTATTATTTAATGAAACATGCATTAATGAAAAAATGCTGCCTAAATACACACAATTTATATTACATGATCCAGCAGCCCACCAAACTAACAACACTTGGAATTATAAATGTAGCCATGTGGAAAGACAAATTTAAGTAGCGAAAGAAAGTTGAACACTTTTAATAGCAACAAACAGGACATCTACACTAAACTGAAAGATATAAATACCCCGCACCAACTGGCGGAAATTACCAAAAGAAAATTACCGAAAGCTTAGAATGGATTATTAAAATAATATGTATGAATAATGTAATTTTCTTACTTCATTTCATGATAATGGCATTAAGCTTATAAAACAATATTAAAAAATATATACAAAAAATGATAAGACAAATCTTATCTTTATTATTTAATAAAACATGCATTAATATATATATATATATATATATATATATATATATATATATATATGAGTGTGATTTTAAATATATGGATCGGAATCCGACAAGATAAATAGAATGATTAAATAACAAGTCGGAAAAATGTTTTTAATCTAACATGATTAACTTTAAAAGGTTCTTTATAGATTCTTTTAAAATAAGAATGATTTAAAAAACTTAAAAAAAGAACCAAGAGACAGTATGTTGATTGAGTTATGGTTTCATTGGTCAGATATATGACACTTGTGATAAAGCTATTTAAGAAAAAATATAAGAAAAAAACTTACGTCTCTGTGTGTTCCACGAGTAATTAAAACATTAGATGTTTATTTGAATGTAAATATATGTAAGTGAAAAAAATGAGTGTTAAGCGTCTTTAAACTATAGACGTATTTTAAGTGTGTGTATATGTATAGATAACTTTAGTAGCGACCAAATACATCTCCCTTCAAAATATGTGGCAGGTATTGTATACGCATGTCACTCTAATGGCAACGTTTGTTTTTATTTTCTCTTTTTTGGAATTAATCGGACTAAATTAATGTTTCTCTTACGCACGTAGAAAAAAGTTCGTCTTAATTATAATAAGCGGCTAATATATTGATAAGAAGTGATTAATATGTTGAAGCCAACATTTTAAAATTTACTTTAGATCTGTCTAAAATAGTACATAGTCTTAGCTAATTTGATTAGTTTCTGTTTTTAAAGGTAAATTAAGTATACCACATTTTGATAATAGATTTAAAATAGACGCCCCATTGTAGCATGCTACCTCGAATGCGCAAGCCGATATGTTTAATACGCTCTGTTTAATGAATAAAACGTATTTTAGATAAAATTATCCAATATAATAGCGTTTTAAATAATAAAATTTTGTATTAAGAACAAATCAATTACTCCTTTAAGTATATATGTATTTATGTCAAATGGAAAACAGTTTGAGACAGGATTACACGTTTCACTCTTACTAGTTTAATCAGATGAAAAACCAAAAAGGTGAATTTATATGTATTTATTTGTGTGTATGCTTAAAAAAACGAAATTGTTAGTACTTTTCCAGCTAATTGGCGTTTCTGTAGGTGAAAGAAAAGAATGAAATTGCGTGACTTGTAAAACGCGTTCACATTTATTCAGAATATTTTTTTACAACTTTTATGTTCTTATTGAAATTTATTTGTATATTCTTCCAGCCTTTTTTCATTTAAGTTATCGTAATTTATATATATATATATATATATATATATGTTGAATAAGTAACTATACTGATAGACAATCAAAGAAGAACATTTATTCAGTATTTATTTATTTAATAAATAAATGTTTTATGCCCAAATAAATTGCTTTTTTAATGATTATACATCAAGTAAGGCAAGAAATCTACTAGGATGCAAGTGGTTACTGATTGTTAGAGAATATAAGTATAACTACTATTAAGGAGAGGGGGCGATAAAAGAACTAATATTCATAAGACAAGGTAACGCTTGCCATTTCATTTACATAATTGAAGATCAATGTTGACCTTGAAACAAGAAGCTAGAAGAGAGTTCCACAAGCGAGAAGAGCAATAGAAAAACGTTTAGCATTTAACTTACGGTTAAATCTACTCATTTTAACTTTAAATTGATGGGACCTTGCCGACAATACAGTATTGCGTTTAAATTCATTAAGTCTAGGAACTATAACAGAAAATTTATCAGAACAATTATTCTGAATGTATTGATAAAAAAGACACAGTTAAGGCGGGGAACAAAAGATGCCAGGTCGGTCACAATAACATTACAGATTCTTTTTTTTATTATATGAAGAATCAAAACGTGGAAGCATTATTCAATCAAGAATGAATGGTAGACATAATAATAACTGAGAAAATTTCTATTATATAGTAGATAAGTATCCCGACACTCGATAAATAGCCATTATTTTGTTATAAAATGTTGATTGATCATTTTATATTAAATATGTCAAAGACTACAAATTAAAACTGATATATCTACTGATATATCTATATAGTATGTAAGTATATGTGCATTTAGTAATGATCACATATGAAGCGTCATGAAATTATACACATAGAAGGATATACCTTTTACTTGATATCACTGTTACAGCGAAAGTGTCATTTTTATAGAGTGAAGTTCTGCCTAGACAATTTACTAAAATTCGTCCTGGCACAGAGTGATTCTGAGGACATTGTATTGATGTATAGATTGCGTTATAAGCAGCAATAAAGGTATTAACATAACCATTTCCACACATCATTTATTTTTAATGTCGTTCTTGCTTATAATGTGACTGCTGGCCACTATTAAAGGTTCTCTTGAAGTCGAAAAGGCATAATAATCACAAGTTTAGATCAAAATCCTTCAGCAAAATGGTGGTATTCAAAACCGATGTCATGTGAAAACATCACCGAAAAGAACCGTTCAAGAAACGATCATCGTAATTTTAACGAAATCGGGGAACTAATTCACGCATTAAGTATAAATAAAAACGGACAGATATTTAATTAGCTTCACTTTGCGATTCTCTCTTTTAAACGGATCAAATCGGTAAAGGGGTGTAAAAGGTACCAAAGTTCATTTGCTCTATTGAATTCCCGCAAAAGACATGTTGAGAGGAAGAAATTTTTCTGTGCAGACCTTAAATTGTTACTTTTTAAATTGTTAGCTTTGCCTATCACCGACAGCGGATGCTTTTGTAAGTTCTCGTTAGGGAAGTTATCTCTCTCTCTCTCTCTCTCTCTATATATATATATATATATATATATATATATAAAGAGAGAGAGAGAGCGAGATAGAGAGATAGAGAGAGGGGTGGAGAGATTCTCGCTTGTGGAACTTTCTACCAGTTCCTTGATTCAAGGTCAATATTGATCTTCAAGATTGTAAATGTGTTATATATCACTGTACGACGACAAACAACGAGAACACGCATATATAAAAATATAAGGTTATATTTTTATTCCTGACGACGAACCTGTGTGGAACAGAGAATGGAAGAGTGAGAGCGCACATAGAATGGGTCGACGGCAGTGTAGTCTTGCCTGTGGTGTCTCTCTGCTTCCACTGGCCGTTCTCTGCTGGCGAATCTGTGTGTCGATTTCTTTTTATAGTCTTCTAGAACCGGGACTTTTCCTTCCGGTTTTGCCTCGCCTACGCAACGCTCACGTAATTCCAAGAAACACCTGTTTTGTTTACTTCCGTAGTCATTTCCGCCGCTGTTGGAAATAAGCTCAAACGAGCCCGACTCATAACCCTGAGACATCCGCTCCAGGCCCCGACAGGATGTATTTCTCAAACACCTGTCTTGTCGTTCGCTGACCCCTTCATCGACGGAAAATATCATCTATTGCATCAACCTTCTTCGGGTGGGGGCTAGATTGTTATATTACAAATAATGCAATGGCAATCGTTACCTTGTCTTATTAATATTTGTACTTTTGTCGCTCTCTCTCCTTAATAGTAGTTATACTTATAATCTTTAACAAGCAGTAACCGCTTGTATCCCAATGAACTTCAAGCCTTACTTGAGGCAAAATGATTAAAAAAAGTTTATTGTTAGAACTTGATGCGAAAATATATTATACATTTGAATATTAGACATATATGCGATGACTATATATATATATATATATATATCCGTCTGTGCATAGGATACTGCTGCCATATATGTTCAGGTGCCTCTGATGTTCATCTCAGTGTTCCCGACAGGCTCCAGAAGAATATCTCTTGTGATAAGTCTCGACTTGGTAGCTCAACTCAAGCCTCATGTGGCTTCCATCTGTCTATTCTACAAATATTTTTATGGCTTTTGCTCCGACAAACTTAAATACTTACTCATGCAACCAGACTGGCAAAAAGGTCCTATGCATTTACAATTAGGTTAAACAAATACAACCGACTATTCTACTCCATCAGCTTATTTTATCACACTCCCCTTCTGTGGAACTTCCTTCCACACGCTTGCTTTCCTGACTGCTACAACTTTCAGGAATCTAAATGCCATGTCAATACCCATCTGTTATCCACTTGTCTTCAGTTCTTTCTACATCACCCTCTATATCTTGTTCTTTCTTTTTTCTCTACCTTAGACCTGTCTTCACACCTGTGCTTCCATATTTCTCTTGCCCTTCTTATGGCGCCCCCTGGAATTGGTTCGTCTTTCTCTTCTCTCTATTTAGGGTCTAAACTTTTACTCTTATGTGACTCTCTGTGCATTAGTGGCGGTATCGCCTTGCTTGAGAGTGAAACGATTATATATATAGTAATCAGTTAAGTACATAGAACACGATGATGCACTGAAGACGTTACAGTGAACGATAGAGAAGGAGAAACCAAGGGATAAAACTATAATTTTGTTAAAAATACTAAAGAATGATGGAACACTACTGCTTTTGCTGTGCATCAGTGCAGACGTTAGAAGCCTTGTTGATTTTAGAAAGCAATGTGAGCACAAACGTAAACAGGGAACAAGAGATGCAGCCATGCTCTTTTTCAAAAGCCCTCATGAATGCGAAACAGACGATAGGAAACCTATATATATATATATATATATATATATATATATATATATATATATATATATTTCAGTGACATTTTTAGTGATATATATATATATATATATTCAGCGACAGTTTTTTTTTAAATTATTAATCCTTTCCTCAAATACGTAACGTAAGAAATTAACAATCACTTCAGTACATCTAACAATTTTACCACTTTAAATAATTCACTAACGTGGTCTCACAATTAATCATTTTGTTCTACATTGTCTTTAGTTTTAAATTATTGTTTAAAATATAAAATGTGTTCTTCAGTGTATAAGTCAGCTGAAAAAGTCTACTGGTGTTGCAAAAACACTTATTCGCTTTCAGTGAAAGATACAGTCGACACAAAGGTGAATAAGGTTGGTGTATATTAGTTAATCATGGCCTACCACAACTTTTTACCCTTTGTAGCACTCAGTTACATCTTATTGTTCTCCCTTTTCAGTCAATCATTTACACAACTACATCTGATAGATTATTCGGTGTTTTCCTCTATTTTTCTTGCCTTCATCATATCCACTGAGTTTCGGATTTAACCAAGCCCTCATTCCTCATCAGGAACTTCGTATCTTTTTGATTCTAAGTTACGAATACATCTAGTTCACATAATTCTGAGAAATTATGTTGCCTCAAGTCCATTCTTATGAAGCATTCAATGCCATATAAGAACACTGATATCAGTTCAGTACAATTTTCTTTCTTTTTGTCAAAATTATGCTGATCCGAACTACATTGCTTTGCTTTTAGAAGGCGTCTTAAGCTTTTCGTTTAGTTATTTCGGTGTCATATTTGCGTATATCACAGAAGTTTTCCAGGTATGAAGATAAAAAATGGCTGATGATTCATCCACCAGAATGATGCAAGTATAGCAATAAAATTGAACTGATATCTTTCCTTGACAGTTCACACACACACACACACACACACACACACACACACACACACACACACGGATATTTTTTGGTAAACCTAAAATTTTAGTAGTCAAAACAAAATGTCAGAATTGGTTTGATGGGGTCAGGCGGAGTCAACGTCCATCAAAAGATATTTCCTGAGAACACAAGTCTGTGAGAAATTGGAAACGATGTGGGCTGGCGATATTCGTAAAGCTAGCCCCTTCTGCAGATCGAGTGGGCAACAAATGATTTCACTGGTTAAAAGCTTCGAGTCGGCCAGATCCCCCGAGAGTATTACAAAGGGTTATAAAAATCCGGACTCGGCGAGATAAATCAGTTTGTTGAGTAGCTGTGATAAGCTGTGAGTTGTTCTCAGTTTAGGGTCGGAGTGAGTCTCTGGAATTACAGTCGAAATGTAACGACTGTGGAAAAAGGTTCTCAGATGCGGAGCCATGATCCACGGCTGGTCGCCTACCATAGAACTCATGGCTAAAGAGTTAATATCGAATGAAGCCTGCCGCCGTTTAACTTAAAGAGTTAATGTTGAATAATACGCCTCC
The DNA here is from genome assembly GCA_037127315.1 of Ascarosepion bandense. Lineage (NCBI taxonomy): Eukaryota > Metazoa > Mollusca > Cephalopoda > Sepiida > Sepiidae > Ascarosepion > Ascarosepion bandense. Next base: position 4,433,470 of record JBBBDQ010001654.1, on the reverse strand, counting down.
GATAGGAATCCCGAAAGAACTTTATGGATTTAAAATTTATTTGGGAGAATTGAAGTTTCTGATTATTCTCGACAAAAAACCCGCAGTGCTATGAAATAAGTTTTAAGCCGGGGAACGAGCTTCCAGACGATAGGGAAATCAACCGAACACCGCCGCCGCCATCACCGCCACATTAGCCGCAATTGCCGTCATTGACCGCCTCTGATTCGGCAAATCCCGTCAAGTTCCGTTAAGCACCCGAAATAATTTGTTATTTTTAATTTTTACAATCACCTAGAAAATGATAGCTCCAAGTTTACGGAATACGTGAAAAGACCTTAACGAAATTTGAAAAGCTCTGTTACTTTAACGAAACTTAGAAAAGACATTTTGTTTAAGGATTGAAAGCTCTGATATTTTTAAACGAACTTTCTCCGTTGTAAACCGGTATTCCGACAACTGTATTTTCTGCTCCTGAAAAGAAAAACATTGTTCTTTTTTATATAAAGACATTCTTCGTAACTCTCCAGGCGTGTTCGAACTTATTCATTTATTTTACTAATTTTTCTTCTTTTTTTTTTTTGGTGCAGTATTTATTTTTTTATACCACAAGTGTGCACCAGTGTCCGTGCTGGCTCTAAATAGCGACTACTAAAATTGCACGATGCGACTTCTGGGATAAATTTACAACGTGTGACAGTTGCACGTTGTTGCAATAGACGTATTGTAAACCAGCCTTGGTGACAACATCATCGGACGAGATAATCACGACCAGCAACAGCTACTGAACCAACCGGCCAGCCGGGTGTCAGTGTCACAACTGGGATCGTCACGATCGTCGACGAAGACGACAGGCATAAAGCGTCACAAGACAAGCCATCCCCGGGCAAACGTGTTACAATATTGGCTACTTCATAATAACTTTTGTGAATAACAAATTTGAGATTAAAGACAAATACATTAATTGCTTTAGAAATTGTTTTGTTTACGTCTCGGAAACAAAACTGAACAGTTAAGAAGTTTTCGCGAAAATAATCTGAGTTAATGAATATGTACTTTCCTGAAAAAACGAAGACAGAACAATGTTTGGTTCGCCATCTTTGTTGGCGTGCGGAAAAGTACGCTAGTTTAGACAATTGTTGTCTCTATAAAGAGGGACGTATTTTATTTATTAAGATGTAGCAAATACGCCGGATAGTAGACGTAATACGTAGTGTTTAATAAACAGAAATAAAACCTATAAATTGTAACCGCTATAATAAAAACGTTTCATATATATATATATATATATATATATATATATATATATATAACATAATATATAAATTACAAATATCTAAACCTATTTATAAATGGAACTTTGTCTATGTGTGTCCGTTACCTATAGATTCCGAAACGGCTGAGCTAGTTTTGTTTATTAAGGATTTATCACATAAATATGTTATAATATCACTACAAAAGTAACCAATATGTTTCGACACAATTTGTGTCTTATTAATTGTGCACACGATACGGCAAAGATATTTTCGAAACAAAATGGCTACTTTTTTAGTGATGTTATAAATTCTATAAGTATGTAAAAATTTTATATATATAAAGTAAAGATAAAAAGGAAAATACTTATATTCACAGAGTTTCCCAAAATTATATGCACACACTGCAACAGTCTTTCATGCCAAACAGAGAGACTGTTGAAAATGAGTCCAAGAGAGAAATTTGACAATGATTATTTTTTAAGCAAGATATTAGATTCTTGATGCAATTTTGCTAAACAGGTGAATTGAACTAACAATGTTTCGTAGAATGCCTTGCGCGTTCAACAAACCTCATACCATTAGACTCATTATGTGGATAAAAACAAATTCAAACCTAACAAACTTGCAACAGTCGCTGAATTGCGAATAGCCAGTTTAATGGGAATGCACTCAAATATCAACCGAATTTTTCGTGATGTTTGCATTTCCATTGTTTAGTATTTCCAGTAGTGCCTGTGACAGAACGGGCGTCAATTTGAATACGCGTGTTGTCAAAACAATATAACAATATCAGTGGATTTTATTTTGAAAATGATATGTATTTAAAAAAAACATTGATTTACTATTTTTTAAAGTGTTCATACATTTTTGGGACACTAATTACCAACATCCTGAAGAGGCACAACCGATAAAACTATTGCCATCAACAATCATAAACATATTGCTTGCTTATTTTGGGCTATCTGAAACTAATTGAATCTTCTACATAACACTGTAAATTAATATCTATTTTCGTAAAGTCTGACAAAATATAGAAAATCCATGTGAAATATTGAATATTTATATTTTTTCTGAGAAAATTTTGAAAATTGATACTTCCTCCATCAGTATAGGGAAGAAGATAGTTAAGTATGAATAATAATAATAATAATAATAATAATAATAATAATAATAATAATAATAAACTGAATTGAATTCTCAGAACAGAATTATGGCCATGAATAGACTTGCAATCCCAGTTGTCCAATATAATTTCAACATCTTAAACTGGAATTTAAACGACATCAGGCGAATGGATTCTAAAACAAGAAAATTTCTTTCTAAGCATAACATGCATCATCCAAAGGCTGATGTAGACAGTCTAGACATACCCCGTAAAGAAGGCGGAAGAGGTCTTATTCAGCTAGAATTGTCATACAAGACAACAACTATAGGCTTACTAACATACATAGAAACAACAAAGGACTTGATGATACAATTATTAAGGCAAAATGAAAAAAGAAAGAAAAATATTCAATAATAAAAGAAGGCAGTAAATATAAACAAGATTTACAGTTAGTAGATTCTGTAGAAAACCAAAACAGAAGACAAGATTCAACTATTACGGCAAAAAAAATGAAAGCCAAAGATAAAACTCTTGAACAGATGAAACAATGCTGGCAAGACAAACCTCTGCATGGCTAATATCAAGAACGTGCCAGTAAACAAACACTGGTATGAACATCACCCAGCACCGGTTACAGAAACAGATGTCACCATTCTATGGGATTACACCATCTACACAGACAGAAAAATTGAAGCAAATAGGCCGGACATTATTGTTAAAAACCAGAACGAAAAAACTTGTCTATTAATTGATATGGCTTGTCCAGCGGATTGTAACATAGCAACCAAGGAATTTTAAAAACTGTCAAAATATAAATATCTGGAAATTGAAATAGAAAAAATGTGGAAACTGAAAACAAGAGTTGCGCCAGTGATAGTAGGTGCATTTGGAACAAAACAAAACATTGAAATAATCCCTGGAAAACCCAGCTTAAGAGATATACAAAAAATTGTCTTATTAAGTACAGCCCACACACTAAGGAAAACTTTTTCTATGTAACGCTAGGATGATGGGGAAGATAGAAAAAAAAAACATGAAATGGAGCCAAAACAACAAAACACGACCTACCTTAGGTCTTCCCGCAGACTTGGTTGGTAGTGCAACCATAGCAGAAATCGAAATATGATGAAAAATGACATAATGATAATATGCACATACATTTAACGAGCTTGTGGAAATGGATGGGTGAACGTGAACAAGTAGGGCGAGTAAGGGGACAATCATTGCTTAGAGTTACAAAGTATAAGTAGTTGGAGAGAGACATAATCACCTACGCCTTGAAGGTGACAACAGCACAGAAAGAAGAAAAATAATAGAAATAGAAATAGAACACAACACGACCTGCCTTAGGTCTTCCCGCAGACTTGGTTGGTAGTGCGACCATAGCAGAAATATAAAACATGATGAAAAATGACATAATGATAATAATAAATTATCAACATATAACGAATTTCAAATCTACATCTAAAACGTGTGGCACTGCAATTATAACAATACAATCTTCTATTGTAATCCATATGTAACAGGAATAATAAATACACTAACGAACGTATATTGATACAAAATTAATTAAGGGTATTTGCTTTTAGCGAGAACATTATCAGAGCGTGAATAAAAATTGTTTTAATAAAATCAGATTTATTACTGCTTCAATATCAGCCATGAGAAACGGCTATGTACAGGATTATTTTTAAGTCACCTAACAATGTAGATCAAATCTGGGATAAAAGAATAGTGTCCCAACTTCTACAAAATTAAAAATGTACAAATATCAAATAAAAAACAAAAAAAGATATGATCATTAAAGAGAAGTCGTAGTTTAAAATCAGTATGCAATGAAACAAGTTCTTATTTGGCTACGTTCCGAAATTAAATTAATCGAGACATCTCATCTGACACCGATCAGAATTCAAGTGAACCAATGATGCACGCTTATACAAATAACACTGGATAAAAATAACAATAAACAACGTTTAAACTAAACAGCTGGCCTTTCCAACAAGTGTAATTAAAAAAAAAGAAAGATAATCTTGAACCCATTTTTTTTAGATGTGATATCTGGTTAAAGTGAGTACACTTAATATTGAGAGGGTAGAGATAATAGACACTATACAAATTGTACTTTTCTAATTTTGCGGGATATAGACACATTTGCTAAGTAAAAGGTGACTGATATCTCTTCCAGATGATGAGTTTGAAATCTGCGGCTATAGAAGCCATGTTATGATTGTCAAAAACATCATTAGATGTTGTGTATTGAATTCCGTAAATATATATATATATATATATATATATATATATATATATATATATATATATATATATATATTAATCATTTCACCCCAAACAAGCCATTCCACTGCCACTATTGCGTACGGGGCTACATAGGGGAAGGTAAAGACAAGGAGTGGCAAAAGGAGGTGATAGATGGGTATGAATACGGAGGCTGGGTGTTGGGTGGATGGGAAGAGTGTTTGAAAGAATGGAAGCGAGTTAGTGTGTTAGGAGGTGTCTATTCACCTTACATTTAAACTTATGGAGATGGTAGCCATCGGGGAAGCTATCATGTGGAAGGAAATTCCACAGTCAGGGAGTGCGAGAAAAGAAACTATTGGAGTAGAATTCATACCTAGGTGGCACCAGTGATCTAAGTTCATCGGAACAGAAGCCCTGAAATTATATATAGTAGAGGCACAGTATTTATATAGAGGCCGGTCTGTTAAATCGGGGTCGATCACATTGCAGATTCTCCGAATAGCAGGAGCACCTGACCAGATGTGGCAGAAGTATTTAATACACGGGTGAATGGAAGATTTATAAATGCGCAGGATAGATTCAGGCGAAAAAAACTTCCGCGCCCTGCACAGAGAACCGACTTTCATAGCAGCGGATTTAGCAATGGATTCAATATAGTCATTCCACCTGAGTTCCGCTGAGAGTGTGAGACCAAGGAGGCGTAGTGTTTTACTATCAGGGAGGCAAGCCTGGTCCATGCTAATGCGAGGCAGGTGCGATTGTCTTTGATGGTTAATTGATAGCAGTTTCGTTTTAGAAGCATTAAAATTTACGAGCCATTTCTTCCCCAGTCCACTACGGATTAGAGGTCCTTTTCAAGCCTGGCTGCAAGGTTAGCTTTGTCGCCTACACCAGATTTTTGATCTAGGCGGGAGTAAACTGTGGTGTCATCGGCGTACATACCTACTTGGTATCTTATGGTACCAAGGAGATCATTATTGTAGATCAGAAAGAGCGTAAGACCTAGTATATAGCCTTGAGGGACACCCGCGTTCGTATGGGAATTATGGGAGACATGTCCGTTTAATACCTCCTTTAATGTGCGGTTAGACAGGAATGACACTTTGCTGACATATCCACCAAGCCCATGCATATGAACATTGGAGTCCTTCATGAAGAGGAGAAGGTAGCCAGGAACGTCAAACTCAGACGAGGGGATAGGAGGGTCAAGGTTAGTTTCACATATGGCTAAGATATCAGGTGAGTTTGTGTGAAGGAATGATTCTACGCTGAGATATTTAGTGCGGACCACGTATGTTAGTGAAAGATATGCAGACGGGTTTGGGCATTTTCAGACTAGCTGGATTTGTTTTGCTATTATGTTTGCTTTTTTCCATCGTGATTCAGTTAAGGAGACGTCTTAGAATAGAATCAGTCGGTCACATGTTTGCAGCATGTGAAATATGGACACTGGCGCGGCCTACAACATAATGTGGCCTCGGAGTTGCCCACCGAACGTTCATGCAGGAACGCCCACCATGCGCGTTATGTCACGGCAAGAACCCCGGTATTATTCAACTATTGAGCAGAGCAGCCTCTCAAGACGCTACGCAAGAGTTCGGGCTCCTAATTACCAGTCGGAAACAGCAACCAGGAAACTGCCAACCGGGTACCCTCAGAATGTAAAGACGTTGCCACCATACTCCGTAACTGCAAGGAGCTTCCAGCTAAACTAACACTAAGACCGAAGAAGAGGTATGAACCGGGAACCCCTTCCTGAACAAGAAATATATCTATATATATATTCTTTCTCTCCTTATTTTCTCTTTCTCTCTATATATATAAATTACTTTCTATATATTCTCTCTCTCTCTCTCCCTCTTTCTATAGATATATATGCGTGTATACTCTCTCAATATTTATTATATTGTATTTCCTCTCTCTCTGTATATATATATATATATATATATATGTGTGTGTGTGTGTGTGTGTGTGTGTAAAGAAAATATTGTAGAATCTGTATGACAAAGTGGGAAACATATACATGTGACATGTTTTTCTTCAGGACTTCATTGGAGTAATTCTGTTTTATAGATACCAACATCACAAATATCATACGTTGAATTATTAAGGAAGTATACGCGTCAAAGATAAGATATTTCCACTTTGTCATACATATTCTTTAATATTTCTATATATAATTTATACTATAACAAGAGCCGTGTTCCTCCAGTCGTCAGCTACAATTTCATAATGATTCCAAACAATAAAAAGGAGTGATAGTAAGAGGGGAACATACATGCGTATGATAGCAAGAAGCAAATACCTTATTAGCAAGAATACAGATACGAGTACAAAATTCGAAATAAAACTTATATTACAATAGACTAAAAACAGGTAAGTAAAATAAAAGCGGCTTACGAAATATCTTATTAAGGTCAAACTGTCCTTGTCTAAAGGTGACTGCGGTTAATCTTTGATGTCTGCGCCCAGTGGAGTATTTGGAGGAAGAAGAATGACGCCGTGACGGACTCTGTATAAAAATATCAGTCTGTCACCACCAGTTAAAGACATTTTAGTGCTGCACAATTCATTTTTTCTTCTCTTATGCCTTTCAAAATTAGTAAACATATTTTCTGGCATATGTTTGAATCAGGTTTCAGCTGATGGTTTTTCTTCATATTTGATTGCTTATATACTTTATATTGGTGGGAACGTGATAATTTCACTTAAAATTTGCAACAATATCCACATACAAGCCTGTTTCGCAGCTCATCAGTGTGTCGAGACATCTCCAGTTGCTTTTGGCCGGGATCGAAACTCGACCGATTTGGTGTCATTTGGTGTTGCTACAGCCTAAGCAATAGGCATCAGAGAAGGCATCAGAACAAGAGAAATTTTAACGTGTTTTATATAAGCTGTGTATAGATACGCCAACCACCGAAATAATTCATGTTTGAAGAGTAACGCATATATCGCAGAAGTGGAACTGTTTTTAAAATTTTCCTTCACTAGAAAGGTCAATCGTAATGATATATATATATATATATATATATATATATATATATCCCAAGTGTACAAGTAACATAGATATGCTATGCTTTGATCTTGATAAATATGAATCCACAGATTAATTGCTCATAATTCTTTTTTGATTTGTGTATACTGAAACCCTATTATGAGTATTGATATTGCCATCCAGAAAAGAGAAGCTATTAGAAATCGTCAACAGAAGCGGTGAATACGATTGAGCAAAGAATGAGAAGTAGTAAGACAGCTAAATACTACTCGACGACAAGGAGCTCGGGTTGAGCCAACCACGTCTGGCAGCAATCATCCAACAAAATTTCTATCAAATTCTTGAGGTTCAAGATAATTTGTCACAAAAGGAAGCGCAGAAATTTCAAATCAGAGCAGGTAATGCACGCAGTTTAGATCGGCAAAATCGACTGAGAACATCGTTAAATATTACCAGATAACACAATATTGACACTCTTCTCTAAGTGGACGTCAATATTTGTCGTCACAGTTGTGGCACCATGAAAGTACAGTGTGAACGATGCCAATCTTGCACGAAGACTTGCAGCTTCTATCACCCACAGATTAATGGATCCACGTACAGATATTGCAACCGAACCATGTTCATGTCTTCAAAGAGATGTTAACGTACCAGAACAAAATCTACAACGAATAAACAGGCATCGATAAATAATGCTGTTCAAAATTATAATGAGGAAATTTCTTCTACAATCCATTCTGCAATGATTGATTAAGATAATTCTTATTTGAGACCTTTTTGTTTGTTCAGGAAAAATCAAACGTAGGGAATGTTCTGGAAACTTACAATGGTAGTATAACTCTCATTAAATAAAACTCTTTCATAATATCAAGTTGAAATAATTTTAAGTACAAGCATATAGGATTTTGGCATTATTCATTATTGCATGACGGGCCAGATGTAAAACTTCATTAGTTGACAAGGCATCGAATACTGTACTAGTATAATTATGAATTGAATTTTTGGCGAAAAGTGACATTTGCCAAAAGAACGGCTAAATTCAAAGACTGCTTAAAACAATTTTCATATAACCAGCCCCTACCTAATAGCACAACACGGAGATTTATGTACAATTCTGTCTTTATTAAAATTCAGTAGTAAACTTAAACTTAATAGTTGTGGTGCAGTGGATATCGACTCGGAACGACAAATCTGGGAGCCGAGTTTGAATTCCTGTTGAATTCCTCGCATTCATTTATGCACTTGGGAAATGTATTAATCCGTCTCTTCTCCCAGTCATGGGTTAAATATTAGGACAGATTGGGTTCTATTGCTTTGGTTGGTAACAAGTCTACCACAGAAAGCAATGACAACCTACTCCGGGATAATCTTTTGCCAGTCAATCATGTCTCTTCCGAAACATGATCGCTTAACGCTTGTATCACGTATGGCACTTAACTAACTGACTAAATTTAGGATACGTTATTTAATATATATTTGATTGTAAGGAAAGTTCAAAGCGATTTTAATCATACATGTTCCAACACGTTATAAGACTTCAAAATTTATCGACATATATAATATGCTTGCATTTTCGATTAGTGCACAACTACATCTGATGAATTTTCTTTCCCTATGAAAATAGCAGATTATAAGGTGCATTTTAGACATTTGATGCTTTTTTATTAGTTTAAAAGAAAAAAGTTTTGCAACCAACAAATAAGCTATATACTGTGTACAGTGATTATAATTAGTTGAGAGAACTGTACGGAAAAGGTTTGTTATGTTTAGAGTTTATAGTCTTATTGAAGAAGAATATTCGGGCAGACCCCACAATACAAACGAAGATCAAATAAAGACATTGATTAGGAATAACTGGCATTATACATCTTTCCAATTGGCGGAAATATTAATTTTGTCAAAATGCACCATCCATGAGTACTTAATTAGGTACTCAGATCACTACGTTTGAGTAACACATGAAAAGAGTCATTTGGACCGCATTTCTGTCTGGGATTTGTTGTATAAACACAATGAAAATACGCCCTTTTAATCAAATTGTAACGGTTGATGAGGAATGTATCGCTTACAACAATGGTCAGCGAAAAAATATTCAAATATGTTCTGATCCAAATTTAAGCACTCTAAAAGCAAGTCTTCACCCAAAAAGTTATGCTGTGCATCTAGTGGCATTGGAAAAGAATCATGTGCTAAAAGCGTCTGCCAAGTAAGTAGTCGATTGATTTTAATCACAACTGGAGGATTTAAAGACAGAAATTTAAAGAAAAATGCCTAGAATTAGAGAACGGGAAAGGCGTTGTTTTCCATCATAATAATACTTTATCACACCTTTTTATGGAGACCCGAAAAAATTTTGCAGTTTGACTGGAATGTATTACCTCAACCGCCATATTAAGCAGATATTATTCTTTCAGATTTTCATGTATTCAGTTCCTTGCAAAATAATCTGAATGGTATAAAAGTCAATTTTTGGATGACATAAGAACATTAATCTATTCTTTGCCAAGAAAGCACTAAAATGTTAGGATCAAAAGATCCTTTAAGTTGCAGAGAGAGAGTGTGTGTGTGTGAGAGAGAGAGAGAGAGAGAGAGAGAAATCTAAATAATATATAGAGGGGGAAAATAATAAATAAATATATATTGAGAGAATTATTAGAATGAATGTTGAGGCGATTATCACTTAGAAGAGCAGTGTTATTTCAGTCATGTCGACTTCAAATTTTCTTGACGTTAAAAAAGATATCATGGAGAGTGAAGAGTGAAGACATTACAATAATGACGAAATTTCGAAGTCGGCATGATTGAAATAACACTGCTCAGTTAAATGAAAATCTTATTACTTCTATCAACTCTCTCTCTCTATTTCGATATCAAGCACTTTATGACAAATAATCTGCTTGCCAAAAATGCTTTTTAATAGTAAACTACTAAAAGCAACAATTTTGGCACTAAGAAACATACAATTTAACACTATATATATATATATATATATATATATATATATACTACATTACGATCATATTACAAAAGGTACGAGGCAATTTTCAGAGAATAATATCAAGGATTGTCGGATAAAAATATTCGACGACTTTTTTTTCTGCGTCCAGCTGAATATGAAAAATATCTGAATTTCATTTTGACGAAAAAACCAGAAATAATGTTATTTCACAAAACAAGGTCGATATTATCAAACATTATTTTACAGAATTCAGTGTTATATAAACTTTGTCATTAGATGAGGATAAAACATTTGTCATATATGACAGTAAAAATTAAACATGACATTGAGAAATTTAAACTGGATTATTTTTCCACAGATTTAAATATCTACTCTTTGGTAAAGTGCTAAAAGCAAACAACAGGCTGGAAATACGCTCTTGAATTCTTACAAAACTTGATTAAAAGCTAACGACAGAGACAATCACAAAAGATAACAAAAAAAATCGTGAATTTAAACAAAGTGGCACGTCAGAATTACAACTATTTCGAAATAAGACATTAGTACCAAAAGAAAAAATCGAAAAAACTTTGCGCTTACTATGTTTTAATTGTTGAAAAACAGATTGCAAACGAAGCTGCTGCAAGCCAAATGACAAAAGAAATACGCTAATTAACTTGCTGAAAGTATTGCTATTAGCTAAATACTAGAAAGTTCAAATAACAGAAAACTCGTTACGTTTAAAATGATTAACGCTACGTTGAGAATTCCATGCTTGCGGTAGAAATTAAAAAACAGATGTTTACGTATCAAAAAATTATAATTGAACTTTATTAAGCGTCGATTGTCTAGAATTATTTGAACTGTGGAGTTCGACGATTTAATAATTTTTAATAATTCATTTAAGGATACAAAAAGGAATTGTCAACGGCGCGTTTAAACGCTTTTGAAGGAATTAAAAAGAAAAACTACTATCTCCAGGATTATCACTGACACATTACCAAGCTCAGTAATATATAATAGCGTTGGACGTGACTAAATACGGCATAGAAGCGGTAATAAATAAATAAATTCGAAGGCAGTAAAATAAAAGCCGTAACCTCCGCTTCAAGAATTTTGATAAATACAGTCAAATGTTACAGTGAAATTGAAACGGAAGCACTGCTTATAATTTTGCTTTAAAGAAATTTCACAATATATTAGGAAGAAAATTCATATTGCAAATTTATCATCGCCCATTATTAAATATATTCAGTTTTAAGAAAAGGAGTGCTATGTATACTGCAAATAGTTTACAGCGTTAGGCTACGATTTTATTAAACTATGATTTCAAGATAAAATTTCTATCGTCTAAAAAATTGGGATTCATATCGAAATTTAAAGAAAATTCTGAAGATACTGTGGTTACTTCACAGGAATTCAAAAGCAAAATTAAAAGCCTGGTGTCTAACACCCTTAAATAATTGCCGGTCACCACAGACGATATCAAAATTCATTCCAAAATGGATAAGTTTATTAAAAAGAATTATGACTGACGTTAAGTCTAATTAAGCAATAGAAAAAATAAACCATCGAAATAATAATAACATTGGGGGGGGGGCGGTGGAGTACCTGTTCAGGCGGAAAGAGTAGTAATTCCGTTATTACTACAAAATGGGTATGTGAAACAACTCAACATAAGATACCTGGGAAATTTGTGGATGAAGTCTTTTATGAAAAGTTACGATTATTGGCCAAATTTTAACAAAGATATTACAAATCCAGTTAGAAAATATAATCGTGTTAAATCGGCAGCAGAATCACCACCTATAATTTACAGGTATGACCGAAAATTTTCAAACCATGGGCAAGAATATATATTTTGACTTTGCTGGACCACTAAACGTTTCATACTGTTTCACTGTGGTCGATATGTTCACAGAATGGCTCGAGATACTGGAGGATAAAAAACCTACTACATCAATAGCGATTAAATTATTACGCTAACATTTTGAAGATGGAGTATCTGTCAATGACAAAACACAGAAACAAAGAACACACATAGGTGAAATGAAATATATAAAAGGCGACATTTTACGCATTGCACCCTTTTTCTCCCTTTCTCTCTCTCTCTCTCTCTGTCTTCATATATATATATATATATATATATATATATATATATATATATATATATACTCTGTGGTGAACTGGAGCAAGAAGTGGCTTGTCAACTTCAATTCATCTAAGACCAAGCTGTTGTCTGTCAACCATTACAGGCAACCTCTCCTGCCTCCCATAAGCATGGACCAAGCGATTCTCCCGGAGAGCAATACACTACGCCTTCTCGGACTTACCCTGTCCTCAGACCTCAAATGGAACCACTATATTGAATCCATAGCTAAATCTACTGCTAAGAACGTTGGGTTACTATGTCGATCAAGGATGTTTTTTCCACCTGAATCCATCCTGCATATATACAAGTCAACCATCCGTCCGTGCATGGAGTACTGCTGCCATTTATGGTCAGGTGCCCCTGCCGTTCTCCTCAGTGTTATTGACAGGCTCCAGAGGAGAGACTGTAATGTGATAGGTACTGATCTGGCGGTTCTACTACAGCCACTTCCCCATCGTCGAAATGTGGCCTACCTTTGTCAGTTCTATAAATACTTTCATAGCTTCTGCTCAGACGAACTTAAGTCACTGATGCCTCCTCAACAGGTGTTTACTCGTGCAACCAGACTGGCAACTGGGTCCCACACATTCACAGTCAGGTTAGCCAAATGCAGACGACAATTCTACTCCTACAGCTTCTTCTCTCGCACTTCCCGCCTGTGGAACTCGCTCCCGTATTCTTGCTTTCCTGACGGCTACAACCTCCAGAAATTTAGTCAATACTCATCTACTAACCACTGGACTCTAGCTCTCTCCCCACCCCCGTATAACCTTCCCTTTCTCTCCACCTATGTATCTCTCATCGCACCAGCTTTCTCAGCTTTCTATTGTTCCTTTCTAACTAGTTTGTATTCCTCAATCTTTTCTAATTAATCTTTTTACATTTATGTAGCCCCCTGCACATCAGTGGCGTTTCCGCCTTGCTCGGGGTGAAATGATTAAAATATATATATATATATATTTGAAGAATTCACACTTTGACAGTTTAGTTGCTACGTTATTTTTCTATTTTCGAAATAAGGATTTCTATTTCTGTATCGATATTCTCAACATAACGGCAACAAAGAAAGCGCCTAAACCAACTGAAGTAGTAAATAAAACTGTAACAAGTTTTAGGAATTCCATGTTTCATTTAGTTGCGTATTTTCCAAAAAAAACCCCAGGCTTTCTGAATTCACATTGTTTCCCCTACGAGCGTGGAAGGCATTACAACTAAACAATAAAGATTAAGTATTCAGTTACCATTCCTTTTAGATGCAAACCCCATAGACAATAGAAAGACGAACAAAACTAACAACAACCATTTCTTTAAGAAAGGGAAATCAAAATGTCCTTGGCGTTCATCGATTTTCAAAGTATTACTTTAAGTTAACCTGATTTCGAAATTCTCCTAATTTTATGTATTGTGAGATAAGAGTCAACGTTTCAGGCCCTTTGCACCGTTCCTTTTCTCAACGAATGGCAAATTGTATTTTATTTAACGTTAAATGCCATTAGAAACACCTCTGGAACATGTAGGTTTATCTTTTAAAAGAACAAAGTAATAGTTATTGTGACCAAAAAATCAATATGATTTAATTTCTTTTCTGATAGGCTATAAACTATATGTAGCTGCTGGGGGTGGGGGTAGGATAAACTACAGGACGTAGTCGAGGAGTTCTAACTAAATTATGAACTCATAGTTTTATTTTCGAGTAACGTGTTTCTCACATCACTGTCTATAAAATGTTGGGCTTACAACCTGAATGAAAACAACAACAATAACAATAATATTAACAATAATATTAACAATAATAAATATTTTTCTTTCTGATTCTAGACATGATCTGCGGAATCATCAGCATTAATTTAGTCTTCATTTCAATACCGGTTGCAGCATAAATATTTACCCATTATTTGAGCATAAGTTGAAATATAAGTATTCATAAAAATGGTTTCAAATTTTCATAAGGGATTTGATTGTTTAAAGTCTATTACACATGACCAAAAAGTGGCTAAATTGTCGAATTGAATGTGGTTGACATTAAGAACTGCAGGATTGTATATAATTTTTCTTTTATTTTGGAGGCTGCTGTTAACCAAAAGCGATAGTTTACGGTACTTCATCAGGAACATTCCTGTAGATTCCAGGATCCATTTCAAAAGATAGAAACCGACTGGTTTAATGGTCTGTAATGCTATTGGTTCTGATGGGTTGACATTACCTTCATTATTTGTTGAATAAGGATGTAAGTGGATAGTATAATTTACTAGGTGATGTTGGAGTGAAATGCGTTGCCCAGCTTATCAGCCACATCCAGACATCGCCAAGGCTTCTTTCAGGATGGAGCTTTAACATACACGGTCAATTTGACAAGGAACTGGTGCAAATGACATTTCATAGATTTGACTCCGTCATGTAATGATATCAATAATATGAATTTTTCGATATGTTTAATATTGCTTCCCGTATAACATACTCAAGTTTGTCAAAAAAAGAAGATCTTATGATGTCACACAACTCTTTTAAGAAAAGATTAAGGAGATTGTGGTGAAGGAACAAGCTCTTCATACTAAACTTTATATATATATATATATATATATATATATATTATATTTTAAATCCAAAAGATGATCAGATAAGTAAATCCCAAAACCTGATCCTAATTAATGGTAATTACATTAATATTAAAATTGATCGAGGTGGAGGAATCAATGACAACAGATATTATACCGGTGGATGTCCAAAGAAACTATCCATTTTATTTTTCAAATTACAACAGATTCTTTACCGGTAGAAGTAAAAAAAAAAAAAAAGAAACATCCATTTTATTTTAATGTAGATGGATTTTAAAAAGAGATTTTTCTACCGGCATTAAATCTGTTGTCATTTGAATTTGAGTAAATAAAATTTCGTTTCACCGTTGCTGAAGAGGCAAGGATTTCCTCCTAGAAATGGCTATTCAATAGATTTAAATATGGGAATTGTTCTTATATATATATATATATATATATATATATATATATATATATATATATATATATCACATATTTTATGTTAAAAATATTATGTGTAAATGAAAATGTCACACTTGTTATTAAATTATACGAAGATTCTTTTGAAGTACAATATATATATTTAAATGTATATTTTTATAGTATATCATAAATTGCTTATGATGTATACAGCGTTAATTTCTTCAAGTTATTTATTTTTCAGTGTTTTAATGATATTTACATTAACCTTATCATTTTAATGATATATTGAACACTTAGTTTTATTATGTTCTTTGGTATTTGAAAATATTAAGTTTTCTCATTAGAAAACATTTGAGATTCATTGACCAATACCTTTCTTCAATCCTTTCTTTTCTGGTTTGGATGAAAGTCTAGTATTTGTTCTTCTCTTTTGTAATGATTGATTCCTTTTAAAGAAATATTTGTATTCACCGACCCAGCAACCACAGCTTACGTCAGATTAAATTTATTAAACCTTTCTCTTAAAACAGATTTTCAGGGAAATAGCTGTTTTATTTCTGGTAACTGTTACTGCTCTTTTCTATACTGATGTTGGGTGGCTTTCTTTACTAGCATTTCGCTTAAGTCGTGTGGCATGTCGACATGTGATATCTATTAGAGTTGCTAATGCTACATTAAAAGTTATGACCTATTTTACGTTAATATGAACAGCAATGTTTTATTGTTACCAAAACCGTAAGATCCAAACGACAAAAGCTAACTCAAACACAATACCCTAACCCGCAACATTAAGCATGTCTGCTAATTAAATGAAATAATTATTATGTTACTTCTAAAAGTATATATGTATTTCCGGAACAATTTGAAAGCAAGGAAAAATTATTCAATGGAAAATAGTTAGTTTTACATAAAAAGATAACAATACAAACTGTGTGCAAATAACAGAGAAATCACAATCCTTCCAAAATAATGAACTCAATTTTAAAAAAAAAATGCGATTAGCATGAAAACAATTACTTCAGAGGGTTTATATATTGGTAAATCATTTTGAGATTTAAAGTCAATATTATAGGTTTATAAAAAAAAAGGTTTAAAACTAAGAAGCTATGTGTTTTGTAAAATTACAAAACTCTAGTTATAACACCGATGAGATTGAAAACGCTCATAAAAGGTTAACATAAGGATCTATTTCTCTATCTCTTTATTAACATTAAAAAAAGAGGCACTGAAGATTGTTTACTGTTTACGCTTTTAATTATCACGAATATCTTTTGTATTTTTGTCATAGTTAAGTCATATTTTAATGAAAAGTTCAGATTTTATAATTATTCTGATTTGTTTATATTTTTAAAGTTAATATTTATTTATTAAAAAGCCTGTTTAATCTCGGAAGTAACTCTACTTTAAGGTCAGTAAGCATTGCTTTTAATTTAATGTATTTATTTAAAATTTTATCAAATTTATTTTTAAAAATATTAGTGGAATTTCATTTCTGATAGTACAAAAATGTTTTTCAGGTATTTCAGGATCGTGAATAACTAAAAGGATCAGAAGGGCAAAATAGGGCCTAAGGGCATTTTCCAGCTTGGACCTGTTGATAAACGTGATATAAAAAAGTAAAAGGGAAAGAGAGAGGTTAAGAAAAAATTACATTCATCACCAACAGCTTCAATATCAAATGTCCAGGCTGTTTCTTCCTCCTCCTACTCATCTTCTCCAAGTGAAAAACCAGAAGAAGAATATTTGCAGCCAAGGAGTCATCCAAAAGCTTCCAAGTTAGTCAAGGGGGACGTATCTTCTAATCTTAGAGTCAGCCTTTTCAATGCCTTGCTCTTGGATTTGAAGAGAAATATTAATATGAAAGATATTATAGATAAATGCAAAGTTGATAGGGCAAAGTCTAAAGTGAAAACAACTGTCCAACAAAAATATGATGAAAGTGTGGAAAACCTTATATGTATTGCAGTTGATGGGAGAACGAATGAGGACACATTGCTGTATAAGGAAATTCTGGAGGAAAATGGATAGAAAACTATGAAAAAACTAAGGAACCAGCACGTCATTTAACTATATCTGATACATAGAGTTCTCCCTAATAGTGATGCAACAAGTGTTGTTCATGCAGAGCAAGTAGTGGATGTTTTGCATGAATTCCACAGTGAGAAAATTATCAAGACTATCCTTGTTGACAACACTAATGCCAACACAGGCTGTGAAGCTAGAATGGTTGCAATTTTAGAAAAAAAAATCTTCACACAGTTGGTTGCTCTTTGCACCATAATGAACTACCTTACAATGCTCTTTTCAAAAATATAGATGGTTGCACAAAAGGCCCTACAGCATTCAGTGGTCCTCTGGAGAAATTATGCTCAAATGGTTGCCATAATTTACGCCAAATATAATTTCCCACTATTAGCAATCTTCTGCATTTAATTTTGATGAAATGCATAATCTTAGTTGTGACCAAATACTTGTATATGAATACACAGTGGATATTTCTAAAGGTAAGGTTGACTCAAGATATGCCTCCTGGAAAATTGGTCCTTTAAACCAGACAAGGTGTTTAACATTGGCCATCTGGCTTATGTGTTTATGGAGTCATGGCACATATCCACAAAAGCTCACAACAAAACTCCACAGTTTAATAAATTTCATTTAAATGTGTATGCTACTTGCTGGTTTGAAATTAAAAGAAATAAGTTCCACAATCAGCAAGTGCACATTTTTAATATGATCCAGAAGATTAAGAAGCAGCCTCATGAAGTCCAACAGATCAGATTAAGAAATATACAAGGGTGTACAGTTTGTTTTCTGCCTGAAAACCTATATTCTATGGTGAAATCTGATGAATTCAAAGTAAGAGGAGAAGCTTTAAAAAGGGTTTTGGTCATTAGATAAGTAAATATATATTTATATATCAATGACTCAATTATTTATTACAATTTATAGAATCATTTTAAAGATTTTATCTAATTTAACCATAATTATTAAATTAGTAGAGATAGGAATCTTTTTAAATGAATCAATAAATAAATCTTTATATTCTTTCAGGAATGGGGAGTCAACCAGGAAAAGGTTAAAAAGAATACCAACCGTTAATTTTAATGCCACACACTGGACACAGTTGATAGATTTATCATTATTTGACATTTTTGAACCACCAGTGACGGAAGATTTTTCTGAATCTGAACTTCAGGAATCATTGTTAAATGGACCGAAGGTTGACTTGCCAAATTTTCCATCATATTCCGAAGGCATGGAATGGGCATTCAAGTTAACAACGTAAGTTTTGAAAACTGTATCTGATTTTTAAGCAAGACATCAACATATTACAGCCAAAGTTTTGAGTTAGAAATTGAGACCAGCATTTTTTCTAAGGGCTCTTATATGGAGCAATTTATTAAGCTCTATTAAAATAGTGTATGTTTTTCCTTATTTGTTTGTCTGTTATATTTTCACTTCTAACAGAAAAATCATTTAAGGTATTCAAATATCACTGCTTAATTCATAATGTTAAAAGGCAGTTTTTTTAATGTAGATACTGAAAATGGGGTGGGGGCAGATTTTCATGTTTGAAGATTAGTCATCATTTCTTTAATTAATATCATTTTTATAAAATAAAATGACTAGCCCTGATTTAAATACTAAAATTATTTGGTTTTCTCACTGATATTTAACCCAAATCATGCAAAAACGAGGAATTTTCAGAATATTTTTGTCTGCGATTTTTTTATGCCAAACGCTCAAAAAACCGTTGAAGTATTAGATGTAATATTTTGTATCAGTACTTAATAGGTCTATACACAACTTTTGGTATGTGAGATCTTTTAATATTTTAAGAAAAGTGAAAGATCAACCTAAACTAATGTATATATGTAATTTAATATTTGTATTTATTTTACATAATGCTATTTTCGCTACTCTCGACATTACCTCTGTACACTTTAATATGATTAGAGAAATGTCATACACAGGAACTATACTCTTTATCCTAAGGGTAATTGTAGTTGTAACCCAAATGTGGCGAGCTTCTTTCTTTTGAAACTTACCATTCTACATTATGATTTTATCCTGAATCTAAAATATGCAACTGCCTCAACCACGAATCGAACTTCATACCAAAATATTGACAATAGTGGAATAAAAACAAGTCTGATCCTACTTTCGTTGGAGGTGAGAAAATCCAAAAGCTATCCCAATCCATTAATTTTATTTGTTCAGATATCTGGTCTTTATTTAGAGAATTTAGCATCTCAGGCGAGTTAGGGTTTGGTGCATTCGAAAATAGATTTCCGTGTGTCAAATAAATTTATATCACAGATGAACATTACAGCCTCAGCGCAAAGTATATCATAGCCCAGATGCCATGTAATCTTAACTGAAAAATTGCCTTTCCACAAGAAATTTTTCCAGATGGAAAGCTCAAATTCAATATTCAACCATTTTTCTACTGGCAAACATGTATTTATTTCTCTATCTCTCTATCTATCCTGAAAGATGTATATCAACGTTCGCAGTTTAAAGATTAAAAATGAATTTTCTTAAAACTCTCTTGTAGAGTTAGTTTCTATGTTCACATTATGTATATATCTATGTTATGCTCTTCATGTCCGTCTGTCTATCTATCTGTTTATATATCTATGACTTTCATATCCTATCTACATCTATTTATCTACCTATCAATGTAACATTTTCATATTCTAATTCTATCTATCTATCTATCTATCTATCTATCTATCTATCTATCTATGTAAGTTTTTAATAACCTATCCACATCTATAAATCTATCAATGTAAGCTTTTCAAATCATTTCCACATCTATTTATCAATGTAAGTTTTTCATATCCCATCCACATCTATCAATCTAACAATGTAAGATTTTTATATTCTATTCACATCTATCAATCTATTGATTTAAATTTTTCATATCCTTTGCACAACTATCTATCAATGTAAATTTTTCATATGCTATCCTCATCTATCAATTTAATTTTTCATATCCTTTCCACAAATGTCTATCTATCAATTTAAATTTTTCATACCCTATCCACATCTATCTATCTATCTATCTATCTATCTATCTATCTATCTATCTATCTATCTATCTATCTATTTCTTTCTCTCAATTAATTTTAGATTTTTATATCTTATTCAGTTCTATCTATCTATCTATCTATCTATCTATGATAGTATCTATTTATGAAAGTAAGATTTTAATATCATATCCAGTTCTATCTATCTATCTTTTAATGTTTTCTATCTATCTATCTTTTAATGTTTTCTATCTATCTATCTATCTATCTATCTATCTATCTATCTATCTATCTATCTATCTATCTATCTATCGATCGTTTAATGTTTTCTATCTATCTATCTTTTAATGTTTTCTATCTATCTATCTATCTATCTATCTATCTATCTATATATCTATCTAGCAATGTAAGATTTTTGTATCCTCCTCACATATATCTCTCTATCGATCTATCTATAAATATATCGATCGATCTATATATCAATATAATTTTTTTCTATTCTATCCTCATCGAACTATCTATCTCTGTATTTTTTCATATCTTATACACGTCCCTCTATCTTTGTACAAATCTATCCATCTCTCTATGCATCTATGTAAGTTTTTCATATCCTATCTGCATATGTCTATGTTTCTATACATCAATGGAAATATTTCATATCCTATCCACAACAATCTATCTATCTATCTATCTATCTATCTATCTATCTATCTATCTATCTATCTATCTATCAATGTAATATTTTTATATACTATCCAATTCTATCTATCTTTTTTCTATTTATCTTTCTATTTATCTATCTATCTATCTATCTATCTAATATTTTATATACTATCCAATTCTATCTAGCTTTTTTCTATCTATCTATCTATCTATGAATATAAGATTTCTATATCCTGTCCACTTCTATCTATCTATATATCTATCTTTCTATGAATGGAAATTTTCTATACCCTATCCAGTTATATCTATCTATCTATCTATCTATCTATCTATATATATATATATATATATATATATATATATATATATATACATACGTAACCCAAGTTTTTCGGAACTTATCCACATACATCTATCTATTTTTCAATCTATCTACCTATCTAAGATTGTTATATTCTATCTATCTATCTATCTATCTATCTATCTATCTATCTATCTATCTCTCTATCTATCTATCTATCTATCTATCTATCTTACTTTCTTCATATCAACATATGTATCTATCTATCTATATAACGCTATTCATATCTATATTCGTATTTATATAACTTTATTTACATTTATCTAATGCTATTCATATGTATCCATCTATCTGAATCTATACACTTTTATATATCTCTATCTAAACTTATCCATATATCTTAACCTGACCATACCTATCTATCTTTCTGAAACTATGTATATCTATTTATCTATGTTTCTGTCTAACGCTATTCTATTTTACGCTTTTAATATCGTGATATATAAAGCGTTTTATACGCATTTTATGTTAGGTATAACACGTGCAATATAATTATTCAGATCGCTAGAAAAATTCGTATCTATGTGCGTTGTCTTGTTCCTGCATCTGAATTTATAAAAAGAGAAATATATATAACTATTCACACTACAGCAAAGTAGTACAAATTTCGCGTTACCCAGCAACTTAACTGTTAAATATTTTCGAAAAGAACCTCCAATCAGAGCATAACATAGATATAAATATAGTGTGCATATTTAGTTATACAACCATTTATGTATTTTTATTTTTAAAATACAAATTTAATAGTTTGCACCAAATTCACTGTGCATATTTAGATATAAAAAAAAATAGTTGCGGCTAAAAATGACTTGTAAGTTTTAACGCACCAAAAAATATGGTTTCATTAATTCAATACAGAGAACTTTTTCTACCTGCCATCGTGATGGATGTTTAGTTTTCTTGCTGATGTTTAGTGTAAATCTGAACAATTTACTAGCAGTTTTATTCAAGGACGAACAAAGTGTAGTTATCCGAATATGCAGGAAACGATCGATGATAAATTGTCTATTCACCATTACCAGCTCTGCAGTTTACTGAAACTTCTCATCAGTGCCTGAGATTGAGGACGTCTTGCTCTTTCGTATGTTGCTCAGGTCAGGGTATTTTAAACTATTTGGTGCACTCATACACACTTAACACATCTCCAAGTAGAAGTTAGGTGTTGATGGAATAAAATTCCGTATCCAAAAATCACTATTCTTAAAAATGTTTTTTTTAATGCAAAGTAGGTCAAATGAAAATTGATGTATAATTTATAACATAAATATGCTATAATATCACCACAGTAGATGTTTTTAAATATTTTGTAGCTATTATAATTTTTCATATGTCCTTATGGTCTTTTTTCGTTTCAAATCTCAAATTATATACGAACTGTCTAATTTTTTTGTACTTTAGAGCGGTTTTGTCTATACTCTTAACCATTAACGAGAATAATTTTGTTTTACTTGTAAACAAACATCTGTAAAGTTTATATATAGTGACATGTGTATGTTAAGTTACGAATTCGGAAAACGCATTCTTAACGTGTTCATAATTGATGTTTATAAGTGTAGAGTTTTTTTTTATTACTAATGCCTCTAATATTTTTAATGTTCTTCTGCATGTGGGTAATACTATTATATATGTATTCTCAACAAGTATACCACGGAAAGATCCTGTAAAATCACGATGTTTGTTTGAATGAGATCGGGTGAAACTGTTGCGGGAAAGGTGCAATTTTATACTCCCAGTCAATGTTTTTGTGGTGTGGCCAATATAATTATTTACAGATTTGGATGGTTGAGGAACACACCTTTTGTCGTAATAAAAGTTGTTAAATTTTTAATTATATATATATATATATATATATATATATATATATATGAATCTATCTATCTATCTATATTTATTTATACGCACATAGATACATACATATATATACAAATATATATATATATATATACGTACATATATATATATGTATACAAATATATATTATACGCACATACGTACACACACACACACACATATATATATATATAGATATATATACAAATATATACATATACGTACATGACATTGAAGTTTCAAAGTCGAAACAAATGTACCTTTGTAGTGGATATATATATATATATATATATATATATATATATATATATATATATATTTGTGTGTGTGTGTGTGTGTGTGTGACTAAGTCTCTCATCTTTTTTTAAGTTGCCAGGGTCCAGCAGCATAGGTTTTAGAGTTGAACAACCAAATTATCGACACATTTGTTTTCATTATAGTGTTACAGTTTGCAAATATTGAGGCCAAAATCGTCAGCGATTGTGGCAAGGAAGCGGCATTCTGACATTAATGGATTTGTCTACTTTTTTATATATAAGTCCACAACGGCGCAAATTCAACTGAGACTTTCAAGAAATCTGAAGCGTCGCTACGCCACCCACACAAACAGCTTATGCGACCGGCTAAGACCACCTGTAGAGGGACGTTGGTCAAACGTACAACAAGCATTCCCATGACGTCTGTCATCTTACTGCCTATTAGAATCCAAGTTGTAACTATTAATAAAAAAGAATACCGAAAAGAAACTGACCTGTTCGTTGAAAACGCATTGGCGCAATGATCCAGAGACAAGATAGAACCCAACAATAGTGGTAAAACCTAGTGCAGAAACTACCACACTTTTGGGAACAGCTGAATAAAGAAAAGTGCTGCACAGCATCTCTCTGGTCCCTAAACGACTCTCCTCAGATTTTGAATACATAGTTGTCCGTCTCCTAGACAAGTTGCAATTCAAGTCAATTTGACGTTATCTGTCTAGCTATTTAGCAATAGCTGGATGGAGAACAGTTGAATTCCTTACATTCCCAAGTATACAGATACTATATGCAAATAAATCACTACAGCTTAGCAATTATTAGTTTCAAGTTTCTATTAAATATTCACTCCGACAATTCAGTTTTTAGGATTTAATATTTTTTTTTGCATTTTCTTAGTTTGTAAGTTCCAAGGATAAATCCCACCAGTTACGTATCTTCCTTCATATTATATATTTCCTTTACACAGTAAATATTTTGGTAGTTTTAGCGAGTTCTATGATTAAAACTTTCAAAACTAAACCTTACTTTATTTTAATTCTCCCCCGTCTATAAAGAGGTATACGAATGATAAGGTCTATATTTGCATTGATAATATTCTTAAACGCGTTGATTTGAAAAAAGTAACTTTACTGGCATTTCGTTTTTTTATACACACACGCACACACATATGGATATGTGCGTTCGTATATATATAGATGTGTGTGTGTGTGTTTTGTGTGTGCGCGCTCAAAAATGGACAAAAGTTTTGAAGAAATTTGACAAATGGAAGTCAAACTTGATTACGCATTACTATTGTTTTTGTTTCCGGGTCTTATCGAGTGAAGCCTAAAAAGGCGAAACGCATAATCAAAACTAGTTTCAATAAATATATATATATATAAGAAAAAGTGCGTGAAGCCCTGAAAGTTTTGTTTAAAGTGTAAATTTATTGTTGCTCTTGTTATTAACATTACTTGCATTTTGTATGCTAAATGAAGTATCCATAATTTTATTTCTGTCGCTACACGTGTTTTGTGTCTCAAGTTGACTCTCTTCAGGCAAATAAACTTGTGACTTCACATATCGAGATCCGTTTGTTTACACACACACACACACACACACACACACACACACACACACATATATATATATATATATATATATATATATATATATATAGTATCATATCGAACACATGAGAAATAATTAAAATAAGAGTAGAAAGATTGTATCAAATGAAGATTTATTCTTTGAACAAATTGTAAAACATCTCAGATATCCATGCATAATTTTTTTGACAATGTTCAAAAGTCACTCGAGGTAGAAGCTTACAAAGAAAAAGGCACATTTTTGTGCTGATATGTGAGAAGATAACGTTTATTCTTAGGTTTGAACAGATTAAATTTGCAGCGATCTGGAAAGCATCCTCTTGTTAGTTGGTTGCACAAACAACGGTTCGTATATTGAACGGAATTCATGGTTTGAAATATGTTAACATATCTGAATGTGTGAAAGTAGCTAAAAAGACCTTAATCAACAATACTTAGAATTGTTGTTTGAATATGCTGATTACTTCCCTCAGCAAGACACAAGTTTCTTTCTAACTAGAAGTGTTTCTCGTGTATCTTGGGTTCTTATTCCTTGATGTTTCTTGAATTTGAAATCGACGAAGTCAAAACCATGGAGACAGAAAGGAACAAAGTATCAATCAATATAATTATCATAATTTGAAATTCTGCGCACAGAGCAAATGATTTCCATCTAACTCATCTACTTGGTAGTTTTGTTCAACTTCAACAAATGTCTAGGTTTAGACCACAACCGGCCGTCTGGCAGAGTAAATCATTCGAAATTATTCTTATTTCTCTTAGGAAAAACTACTACGGAAATGTCATTTATTTATACATGCATCACGAGTTAATGTCTCGTGCGGTGCTCTTTACGGCATAAAAATAGTTTCCATTCAAGGAGTCTAGTAATTACATTAGCCACTTCCGTTGCTAGTCCCAGACAAAAGAAGTTGCGAATCAACTGATGCAATTAAATAATTCAACTGTTCAGCAGAAATGGTGAAAGGAACATTAACATGTCAAAAGTTATTTTTTACAAATATGTTCGCTATACGTTAAGATCATGGCAATATGTGTATAAAATCAAAAGCATAGATCTATTGTTTAGGACAAGGATGAAATTCAAATGCCTTTAAATTCAGCATACCTACAATAGAGTCATGCATACCTTTATATATATATATATATATATATATAATGCAATGGATAAATTGTGTGTGGGGGTGAATTCAAAATGCATGTTATTATTAGTGCAAACAGTAAATATTTAAATTTACCAATTTAAATCTGTGTTTGCATCTAGGTATTTGTGATATCTATTTATCTCTCTCTCCATTTCTCTTCCTATATATATATATATATATATATATAGTACATATGCGTGTTTGTGTCTCTCTCTCTCTCTCTATATATATATATATATATATATATATATAGAGAGAGAGAGAGAGACACAAACACGCATATGTACTATATATATATATATATATATATATATATATATATATATATATATGTTCTGAAATATGAAAATTTCTGTGTAGTGATATTATGCTTTCATAAACCAGTGTAATAACAAAAGAGAGAGAAAGATTGAGAGTATATATATAATTATCTTATTCTATATTAATAAGATATAAACTTTTAGTTGTTTACCGATTAGCACATTTCTGAATTGCTTACAAGAGAAAGGACAGTTTCAATCCGCTTTTTAAACATCTATGGCAATTAAACTCAAAGTTTTCACAAAAGTTGAGAAACTATATGTTTATTTATATTTAAAATGTAAATAAAAGGTCATATGAAAATAAATGATCATATATAAGGCAAATTAGTTCTTCATCCGCCGTAAAAGCAGTGGAGCGTTGCACTGCAGGACATATCCATTAAGGAGCGGCGTGGAATGATGTTGGTACCGATGCAACTCATTTGACGTTGTAAATTTAATGTGGGCTTATCCACAGCTACATAAATTTGCCGAATATCTTAAGCCTTTGGTGATAATATCAGGAGTGAATGCTCCACTAGTCATTGGTTTCAAAAGTTCAGGTCAGGAGATCTCTCCTTGTGATGAACTCCGTAGTGGCCATTTACAGTTCATTGATGATGAGGTCCTAACTGACTTTAGAGCAGGGAAACAATCAAAATTTTGTCGAGCTTGTCCAACGATTCCAGTTTCTGGTGAAACAACACCGTAAGAGGAACGAGTACAATTTTAGTTAGTGAGAAATCTACATGCAATAACAAGTAACAGCTCTTTTATCATTGGTTTTTTGGCATAACAATAGAGTCATATTTGATTGAATCATCACTAGTGGCGAGAGGTGGGTCCTGTAAAACACTACAAAGCGTGCCAGATATTGGCTATCCCCACAGGACCCTGTGCCTCGATTCACATGACTAACTCTATACCCACGTAATATCCTGTACAGTTTCTGATGGACGAGTCAACAAGTGTAAACTATGAGCAAATACTAACGGGAGAGACCATCACTGCGATCCTATATTCTCAGCATATTTTACCAATAAATCATAAACACAAGGGCTTATTTAATTATCGTGTAGTATAAATGCTAGCTCTGTTAGAAATCGAGCACTGTTTTATTACCCTACGCACTTACTGTGTGCTAATTTAATTATAACAAGATCGATATTGTCTAGACATTGCCTTGTTTAACCTTTTAACAGTGTTAGTACGATTGTGTCACTACAGACTTCTTGGGGTATTTGTTTGAAAGGTATTCAGAGCATAGGTTTTTTCGATGTTTTGGGCAGTGATCTATGGAGTGTATAGTTAATTAACAACACATTCAAATTTAAAAGGGAAATCTATTCACTTTTATTGATTAATTTGATGTCGTTTTCGAATCTTACTAATTGCGATCGTGTGATGTTTATATCGCATCTCCTACTCACATTTTAGAGAGTCAATACTTTCATTACCAAGTTATTTTATTATTATTATTAACAGCGTAGTATCAGGCCAAGTGCGTTAATCTCGTTGTCTTCTTTTTCTTCCTATTTACATATTTTACATCTATCTATCTATCTATCTATCTATCTATATATATATATATATATATATATATTATATATATATATATGTGTGTGTGTGAACAAATTCTTTTTTCTTACAACACCAAAATATAATTAGTTTAAATAGGTTCAGCTTTCATTATTAAAATAGATACAAAAATATCTTGCTTTAAAAGAAAAAGGTAAAAATAGAGAAAAAAGGTTTTGTTATTTTAGGTGCCTTTCGGCAAACACATAGAGAGACCACCACCCAACAGAGGTAATCATTTTTTTAAACATTTTTTATTCATCAGTCGTTTTTAATATTTTTTCTCGGTAACTTCTTAGTTTTTAATCGGCCGACGATTCTTATTCTGGCGATGTGTCGGCCGTAAGCTGCCTAAAAAAACAAAATCTTTTTTCTTTTTTCCCCTTTTTTCAAAGCGAGATACTTTTGTAACTATTTTTATAATAAAAGATGATCCTATTTAAACTAATTATATATATATATATATATATATATATATATATATATATATTAAAAAAGGATTAATTCAAAGATGTTGAATGGCCATTTCGATATGACGATCCCCACGGGGAGCGACACATCACCTCAGCAACAGAAAAAAACCTTTCAGAAACTGGAGAAAAATTAGTCTACTTTTCCTTTTTAAATAGATTGCAAAGAAATTAAAAAATAAATAATAATAAAATAAAATAAAATAAAATAAAGGGAAAGAAAAAGAAAAGGAAAAAGAAAAAGAAAAGGATAGAATAAAATCAAATAAATAAGAAAAGAAAAAAATTGACATCGTCTGGGTTTGCAAAAAAAAGGGGAGAATGTAACTAAAAATTAACAGACAGCCGTGTTGAATCATTTAAAGCAACACGGAAAAAAGTTGGTAAGAGAGATAAAAGAAGGAAGGGAGGGAAAAAGAAAGGAACTAAAGAAAAAATTTTTTTTTTTAAATATTACAGACGCTGGACAAATTCAAAAATCTAATTTCCCCAAAACGTTGAAGTATTAAAAAAAGCCTTTACTTAAAAAGGCATAATTATTGATAAAAGGGAATAAAAAGAAAGGATTTGAAATAAAATTATTTTTTTTAAAAAAATTAGGTCATTTGAAATTAAACTAAATAAAGACAATACTAGGTAAAAAAAAAAAAAAAAAAAAAAAATTACAATTATTATATATACATATCAATAGAAGTACACACATATATATATATATATATATATATATACACACACCATTTAACGAATAAGAATACATATATACATACACATACACACACATACATTCAATTTATTACACACTAATATACATATACATGCGCATACACACGTATATATATGTGTGTACACACCTATATACAAAAAATTCATATAGACATAATATACATGTGTACACATACATGCACACATATACACACACACGCACACACATAGACATAATATACATGTATATTATGTCTATGTGTGTGCGTGTGTGTGTATATGTGTGCATGTATGTGTACACATGTATATTATGTCTATATGAATTTTTTGTATATAGGTGTGTACACACATATATATACGTGTGTATGCGCATGTATATGTATATTAGTGTGTAATAAATTGAATGTATGTGTGTGTATGTGTATGTATATATGTATTCTTATTCGTTAAATGGTGTGTGTATATATATATATATATATATATATATGTGTGTGTACTTCTATTGATATGTATATATAATAATTGTAATTTTTTTTTTTTTTTTTTTACCTAGTATTGTCTTTATTTAGTTTAATTTCAAATGACCTAATTTTTTTAAAAAAAATAATTTTATTTCAAATCCTTTCTTTTTATTCCCTTTTATCAATAATTATGCCTTTTTAAGTAAAGGCTTTTTTTAATACTTCAACGTTTTGGGGAAATTAGATTTTTGAATTTGTCCAGCGTCTGTAATATTTAAAAAAAAAAAAAAATTTTTTCTTTAGTTCCTTTCTTTTTCCCTCCCTTCCTTCTTTTATCTCTCTTACCAACTTTTTTCCGTGTTGCTTTAAATGATTCAACACGGCTGTCTGTTAATTTTTAGTTACATTCTCCCCTTTTTTTTGCAAACCCAGACGATGTCAATTTTTTTCTTTTCTTATTTATTTGATTTTATTCTATCCTTTTCTTTTTCTTTTTCCTTTTCTTTTTCTTTCCCTTTATTTTATTTTATTTTATTTTATTATTATTTATTTTTTAATTTCTTTGCAATCTATTTAAAAAGGAAAAGTAGACTAATTTTTCTCCAGTTTCTGAAAGGTTTTTTTCTGTTGCTGAGGTGATGTGTCGCTCCCCGTGGGGATCGTCATATCGAAATGGCCATTCAACATCTTTGAATTAATCCTTTTTTAATATATATATATTTGCTCTGTAATATTTTATTACATGGAGCTCTCTTCCTGTATCATTTTTTAATATTAAAATAAATTTTTAATATTAATTAGGATCGGGTTTTTTGGAATTTACCTTCCTGCTTTTTTCCCTTGGATTGAAGTATCTGAATTAAAATATATATATATATATATATATATATATATATACTACCGGCCATTATTATTAGACCATTCCAGTGTTTTAGATAAACGATGTATGTATTTCATACTATTTCTTAGTATTTATTGCCAAGTGAATAATTGTAAATGAAAATAGAGTGGTTCTTTTGTTAACACTGCACAATAACCCTGTGCATCAAATGAATTTATAAATATTTAATAATTACCTATACTGCAGTTTCATCAATGAAAGAATAAAAAAAATTAGGGTGATTCAAACAATTTCATCTTTGCTTCTTTGTCTGTGATACAGCGAAACAGATCTGCCTGCGGTTGACTATTCACGCTCAGACACTCTGATTGAGTACTCTGGAAAAATGGGAGACTTTGCAAAACAGTAGCAGCTCTAGCATCTACGCATTGCTCATTCAGTAATGAATTAGAGCACACTGGCAACTGCCGTATGATACATCATATGCTAAAAGTCTGCCTCCTTCTACCTAGCGCCTATATCTCAGAGGTAGAATAACCGACTGACGCCGATTCGGTCGGTTTCAATCCTGGGTTAAAAGCAATCGGATGTCTAGCCGTACTGATAAGCTGTGATACAGCGAAACAGATCTGTCTGCGGATGACTATATATAAATGTTCTACTCAAGTAGAGTTTTCGCAGTAACCACTGTTTTGTAGAATTGACTTTCAAGACGATGCTTTTCTGTGAACTGCAATTTATCAAATGTTCAAATGTATCTCTTATCTTCTCACAAATCAAAACAAACTCCGTATCTCATTCTGTAGCCCCCTACCTCGAGTGGCTCTCAGTACTTGTTCATCAGTTTAGAAAAATAAAATTTTATTACTTAAAACAAGTTTTTTCCAGTATATCCCTACTACAGTCCTGTTCATATTGTTATCATCAAAAATTAGCACTCTTGAATTTAGATTTACTTTACACTTCTACGAAGAAAAAAGAATTTTTAATAACTCAGAATGCCTTTTCACTAGACTCCACGACCATAAGAAATAGTCACGTTTCTGTTTGGACATTCAAGGCTAAACGAAATATTCAACAACGCTAATCAAGCTACTCCCATTCAAGATAAGTACATCCGGATCATCTCGTCGAGATTCCCCGGCTACAACAGTGATTCAGGTTTATTACATTATTAGTTTTATGAAAACAGTTCTTTCTCCTCTATCAGCGCTTTCAGCTAATTTTCGTGTGTTGATTAGTTGATCGATTTTTTTTATAACGGCTTATTATTTGGCGATATTAAAGCTGGATCCTAAATTGGATAGTTAAAATAATTTATATGTTAGCGAGTTTATATTGCATTAACAGTTTTCTGAGAATAACAATTTTTGTTCATATACTTTTCAACGATTTAATACAGAGCTAAAAGACGGAAGTTGTTTCGTAGCGTTCTCTAGGGTATTTACGTTTCAATACACTTGATAGCAAATTTTTTATCAACTCTCCCGAAGAATTGAAATTCTTCAAGTCAGTTTAGATTGAGTCACAAAATAATGGTAATATATATATATATATATATATTATTGCCAGTGTGTGTGTAGTGAGGGAAAATCTTGAAGGGTAAATTTGTTATCTGTAGCAACTGCCTCAAAAAGGGCATTGGAATAACTACCAGGAATTTAAAAAATATAATCTGAATATAAAAGCATATTTTTACGAAAAACACATTTGTTACGAAAAAACAATACACTCAGTGCATTACGTGTTCACTATAATGAGTTTAATTTAAAAATATTATTTTATTTATAAAATGTTACTAACAATGTGTATAGAAGTAATTTTTAATCACTAGATCCCCCATAATAAATTTTAATCAAGATTCTTAGAACATTTGATTATTCGTAGCAGATTTTGTATTCACTCAATGTGGGACACTTAAGAAAATGAACAAAAAAATAAGTTAGCGAAATTGGAAAGTGTATATATCAAAATATTTATTAAAACATGGATAAATTGAAAAGTATCAAATTTCAGCTTTTCCTCAACTGCGTAAACATGTGCAATTACATCAACATAAGCATTATTTTAGTCCGAAGGACCGTTAAATGACGAAAAATTTACACGGATTTTTTCCATGTTATTGTCATTAATTTATAATTATTGCTCTTGTTTATTAAACATTGTATTTCCTTATTTTACTCTTCCGGTCGAAATATTGGAAAAGTGTTACCAAAAAAAGCGCTCACTGGTAGGATTAGAACCTCTTGCTCCCTGGCTAGAGCAAGCCGTCGTAACATTTGACGTGTTCTCGAAATACAAAGATACAAATGACAGATAAATATGAGCAGTGCATTTAAGCAAAATTCTTCTCGTCAGAGATTTACAAAATTTTCATAAATGCTCATTTTCGTGTCCATAATAAACAAAAGATATTTTCAAAAGAAGTAATGAAGTTTGTTTTTATTAATCTGATAGATTTGATCGCTTGAAACACATTTGAAAAGATTGAGTAGGGGTTTGATTTATTTGTTATACAATATTACCATCTTGAATATTCCAGAATATATATATATATATATATATATATATATACTCAAATGATTTACTATTTACAGTTAAATGACATTATTTGAATCCTAACCAATATTTAAATTTGAATTCCGATCAATACCTCCTTTTTTAAACAAATATGGCAATACTTTTTTTTAAATTATTGATAAAACATTTTAAAAGTATAATAATGCTTATAAATTTTCAGTTTCGTTGATTACTGATCATTTGGATTTCGATATTATAGAAACCATTCAGTTTTATATGTTACATTAAATTTACAATATTCGTTGGATGAGATTTGCTTATTCTGTTATTTCGAGTTGAATATGAATAGCACTACGTTGATTACAATTTGTTACCTGAAGCTTTCAGGTGACAATCTAAAGACAACAGCGAGAGATTATCTAAGACATTAGCTTATACTTAGAGTTTAGACCAAAGCCATAACTGATAAATGATATCTAGCAAAACTTATTTTATCATCAGTTTATAAGAATACAAAAGTGTTGAAACAACAAGAAAAAGGAAATTTGTAAATGAAATTGGCTGGATTATATATAAAATAATCTTATACAGCCTTCGTTTGTGCGCATGTATAGTCGATTCAATTTAGCCTGATAAAAGATGTGTACTTGGATACTGACATCTATCAGAGAGAGTCCTCTTGGTTAAACTGCGGGGAACGCCCTTCAGTATACCTATTATGTAGTTTATGCGCCGACAACTCAATGTTCGGGGGACGAAATAGAATCTTTCTACTCAATACAGGACAGTGCCAACGCTCAGTGCAAAAGCCAAGAAATTAGGATTATAATGGGGGACTTAAATGCCAAGATAGGTAAAGATAGAGAAGGAGACACAAACGGCAACTTCGGACTAGGAGAGCGCAATGAAAGAGGAGAAAAATGGATCCAACAGTGCTCAGCCAATGAAAAGGTTATTACTAACACCTGGTTCCAAGAACACCCGCGACGTTTATGGACATGGAGAAGCCCAGGAGGCGACACGAAGAACCAAATAGACTATATAACTATAAACAAGAGATTCAGGAACGCAGTGGTCCAATGCAAAACATACCCAGGTGTCGACTGCGGAAGTGACCACGTCCCAGTCATCTGCAAACTAAAAGTGAAACTCCGAAGACTGAAGAAGCCCAGCACATCACCAAGGCTGCAATGCGAAATGCTAGAGAACGACCCCACTCTGCAAAAAGAATACAATAACAGCGTGAGAAAGAAAAAATTGGAAAAGGGTACTCAAAATGGGATTCACTACAAGAAGCGATGATGACCACAGCGAACAACATAGCCTCAAAGGAAATCAGACGCAGAAGACAAAACGAGTGGATGACCGAAGAGATCATCCACATGATGCATAGGAGACAGAAAATAATGCCAAGACACGGAGCAGAATACAAGAAACTTCACAAGGAGATAAGGAACAAATGTAGACAAGCCAAAGAAGAATGGCTCAACAACAAATGCTCAGAAGTAGAGAGGCTGAGCAGGACCAACAAAGCAGAGATGCATGAAGAGATAAAGAGAACTGACAGGACTAAAAAACTGCTCCTCAACAGGATGCATAAAATCCAAGGAAGGAACAATCATAGTAGAGAAAGAGGAAATACTCCAGCGATGGGAAGAATATATAAAGGATCTTTTTTTCGATAAGAGAGAACAACCGAGAATACACAAAGAGATGGATGGACTGGAAATACTGAAATCTGAAGTGGACGCTGCAATGGCCAAAATGCACAGAAACAAAGCGGCTGGGCCAAATGGCATAGTGATAGAGCTGCTCACAGCCTTAGAATAATGTGGCATAGAAAAGATTACCGAAATAATAAACGAAATTTATAGCAACGTAATAATACCAGCCGACCTATGCAAGTCGATATTTATATTACTGCCGAAGAAACCTGGTGCAGACGAGTGCGAACTACACAGAACTATCAGCTCAATGAGTCACATTACAAAACTGATTGTCAGAATCCTGATGAATAAAGCGAGAGCCATAATCAGACCAGAGATAAGGCAGGAACAGTGCGGGTTCCTCAAAGACCCTGGAACACGGAACGCCATATTCATGATTAGGATGCTCTCTGAAAGGGCATTACAAATGAAGAAAGACTTGTACCTATGCTTCATTGACTACGCGAAAGCATTCGACAAGATACGGCACAAAGAACTGATGAAGAAACTAGGCAGCCTCGACATTTCCGGGAAAGACATAAGAATAATCAAGAATCTCTACTGGCAGCAAACGGCCTGCATACGGACAGGTAACGATCTCAGTAGATACACAAAGATAGAAAAGGGCGTAAGACAATGATTGTCTTTTCACTGGATTTGTTCAACCTATATAGCGAGAATATTTTGAGGACCCTAGATGACACGCCAGGATTTGTTATTGGAGGCCACAACCTTAACAACATAAGGTATGCGGACGACACAGTGCTTATTGCGGACACGGAAAGGAAACTACAAGACCTCATACAGAAAGTAGCAGTGGAGAGTGACAAAAAGGGACTACAAATAAACTTTAAGAAAACTGAGTGCATGGTCATCAGCAAAAGATACAACCCAAAATGCTAATTACAGGTGGCAGATAACAGAATCAAGCAAGTACAAAAATTTAAGTACCTAGGATGTGTTCTAACAGGAGATGGAAAGTGCGACACGGAGATCCGAAGGCGAATTGGCAGGGCAAGGGACGCGTTCCAGAAGAGGAGCAAAATACTAACACACAGGAAAATCTCACTAGAAACAAAAAAAAGAGTGCTGGACTGCTACGTGATGTCAGTTCTTCAATACGGCAGTGAATGCTGGACAATATCATCAAAAATGAGGACAAAACTGGAAGCGGCCGAAATGTGGTTCTACAGAAGGATGATACGGATATCGTGGACTGAGCATGAAAGCAACGATGAGGTGTTGGAAAGAATGGCAACAAAAAGGAAATTGATACTGAGCATCAGGAAGAGACCACTGAAGTTCCTGGGACACGCAATGAGGAAGGAGAGCCTGAAGAACCTGATACTGACTGGACAGATAGAAGGAAGGAGAGACAGAGGAAGGCAGCGGATAACATATTTGCAGGGTCTGATCAGGTGGGTGACAGAACAGGGTTGCCAGCAGCAACAGGAGCAAACATACTAAGAGCCACAAGGGATAGGGAAACATGGAGAACCATGATCGCCTACGTCCTGAAGGGATAGGTCACATAGAAGAAGAATGTCATAAAAAGGAACGCATACTTTTTTCTTCATTGTTATAAATTTTGACCCCAATATTAGTTTCGATATATAAAGTTATATATATATATATATAGTCATAAGCAGACAGATCTGTTTTGCTGTATCAACGCATCAGAACGTTAGGACATCCGATTGCTTTTACCCAGGAAACCTGACCAAATTAATGTCAGTCGGCGATTCTACCTCTGAATTGTGGGTGCTCGGTATAAGGAGGCAGAATTTTAGCGTATGATATATCATGTATTTGTACGCCAGTGTTTAACGTGTTCTACTACATTACTGAATGAACGATGCGAAGATATATATATATATATATATATATATATATATATATATATATATATAAAGAATGAGAACATATACTTATTTTGCTTTCTTTTGCATACTGAGACTCATTTGTAATTAACATTGACATAATTAACGACAGCAACAATTTACAAATTAAATAATAATACAAAATTCAACAGTGTAATAGAAGGCAATGTAACTATAACAAAAATGTTAATAAGCTGTTCCCTTATGAAATATTTAGCATTCATAGACAGATTACGTTATATTACTGGCGACTAAAAGTAATACATATTTTTCTCCAAGCAACTTCCTCAAGTCTAGTTGCATTTAAAACATTTTCAAGTTTTTGTAGGGTTTCCTTTTAAACCTTTGATTTGATGATGTATAGAATGTTAGCATTTTGGTTAAGACAATATTTTCTTTTAGAGTTACATAAGATATGCATTTTAGATGTTGTTGAAATTCTGAATTTAATAAAGTTTCCTTTATCTGGTACAGTTGTTTATGTGTGATTTTTTCGCGGCAGTATATAAATTTTGAAAAAGTGTGGTCTTCGCCAAAACCTACAGATCTCACTCGCGAAAAACCATCTCAACTATGTAACTTAGAAATCGGTTGTTTGCAACAGAGTATTTAGAATTTTCTGTACCTGTTTGGCGCTATGCATGACATCCACAGGAAAGTCTGGATTTGGCACACCTATTTATGAACATGACTCGAGTTTTTAGATTTTGTTGTTGTGATTTGTAGTCTTATGTAAAACTATTTCTAGCTCTAGGTTCAATTTCCTTATATACTCCACTAACTTTGTCATACGGGGATTTGTATAATGAGATATTTCAGTGCTTAATATTAACTAATTCCACATCCTAGATTTTTATGATGCATTATGGGTAGGTGACATCACTGTGTCTATTCAAATTTTAGTTCTGTTTAAGAAAGTTTAATTTCTTGAAACACTCATTAGAGAATGAAACGATGAAGAGGTTCAGACGTAGCTGATTGCAAAACAACAGAAATAGATTACAGATTTTGTTGCAGTATAGATAACGCATTATTCCACTGAAAATCAATTTCGGTGATCCAATGAATAAAGAAATTAACCCGACAGCTGTTGAAGAAATCTAATTATGAGAATAATTTTTGGTCTCAATCAAAATTTTCAGACATTTATAAACCGAAAACGCCTTATACAAGAGACTTTAACTTTTAAACCTAATCAATGTCGCTTCATCTATAAGAACGGAAATAAAATTACAAAACAAACACTGACGGTTTTTTTTTCGTACAAGTTGCGGGAAATTTAATACCATTTTTGCATATTAAAATTTAGTAAAAAAAAATAAAGTACTTTACTTTAAGAAAATTCACAAATATTTTCACATCAGAACCACAATAAAAAGCTAAACACTGCCAGCAACA
Source organism: Ascarosepion bandense (assembly GCA_037127315.1). Classification (NCBI taxonomy): domain Eukaryota; kingdom Metazoa; phylum Mollusca; class Cephalopoda; order Sepiida; family Sepiidae; genus Ascarosepion; species Ascarosepion bandense. Next base: position 4,395,093 of record JBBBDQ010001654.1, on the reverse strand, counting down.
CTTCTACAAACCATTCATCACATTTCTACATTAATTTCAAAACATGTATAAAATTCTTCTGGTTTTAGTTCTGGTCATCGTAATGTTCATTCAATTGCTCAACGTCGTCATAAAAAACTAACCCGACAGCTGTTGAAGAAATCTAATTATGAGAATAATTTTTAGTCTCAAGAAAAATTTGCAGACATTGATATACCGAAAACGCCTTATTCAAGAGACTTCAACTTTTAAGCCTAATGAATGTCCCTTCATCTATAAGAACGGAAATAAAATTTTTAAAAAATACTGATCTAGTTTTTTGTACAAGTTGCGTTAAATGTAATACCTTTTTTACATATTAACATTTATTACAAAGAAAAATAAATACTGTACTTTAAGAAAATTCACAAATATTGTCACATCAATACCATATGTTTCTTATGATTAAGAATCGGTTTAACATGTTCAATATATTCTCCGTCATGTTCAATAAAATGCTAAACCATTCGACACATTTTTATATTAGAAAATTTATAAAACATTTTCTGGTTTTAGTTCTGGTGATCGAAGTGGTAACTCAATTGCTCCACGTCGTCATACAGTAACCTCTATATAAAGATTTTTCATTCAGATCAGCTTAACATATCACAAAGCTGCAATAGAGGATATGTAGAGAGGTTCAAATAAACAAAAATGTTTTGGAAGCGGCATTAAGTAAGCTATATCAAGACAAATGACCAATTTGTCATAGAGACACGGATTTGCATAACCTAATAAATATTAAATTCGATTTGATAGTATAATGTTGCAGGACAGTATATTAAACCTTATTTTACGAGGAGGCGTTCACATAAAACATTGGTATAAAAACAAAGCCATGAGAATTTCTCCTGTAAAAAAATATATTAGTGATTATAAAAGCAGAAAGGGAATCTGTGAAACAAGAAAAAACTAAAAATAAATAACGGAAATAAAAAAAATTAAAGAAAATTAGACAAAATATATATAAATGAGTAAAAGACAGAATAATGATGAATAGGGTATGTAAAAGATGCCAGAACAGATAAAAGAAATCTCAGTAAATCGAAGACATCTTTATAGAAAATTGAATGTTCCAGCGATAAAAGCAATAAACAAAAAGAGAGGAAAGGTATCAATAACATGAATAAGAATGGTAAATTATTGGGTTAAGTGGTCGGAGATCTTTTGATGGAACGGCACATTTGTTTGCTCAAAGCAAAGCAATACCATTACATACATATAATTGAGCCTAAATCAGTTTCTTGTTTGTGTGACAGGAAGGAGTTGGGAAGAGTTAAGTAATATTTTATTGCGTGCGTGATTAGCGAAGTGATTGATTGGGAGCACAAAGAACTCGACAAAGGCACACACATTTACCATCGATCAAATAAATATATTAAACACATGCTTAAATACAAATTTTGTTTTAAGGGATCAGTTACATTACAACATTGCAAAACTGTGGTTTTCGAATTTACCTGGGTTTGAGTAAAGCTGAATGTATTGAATATATATATATATATATATATATATATATATATATATATATATATATATATATATAGGTAATTCCAGGTGAAGAGGACTCAAGGTTTTTTATTTTATTTTGAGTACTCTGGCATTTATTTTATGAAAAGTCCTCAATATAATGAGTATTATAGAGCTTAATATAATTATACAGTTATGAATTTATTGTACATTGCAAAACGGAAACTTCTATGTTTCGAGATTCTCATCATCAGGCAATGTTGCTGTTGGTTGTGCAGATGATTTACATTTAAATGACAAAAACTTTGGTTTGCTGTGTATGTATGTGGGAAGATATAAAAATTTACATGTGTGCATTTTTTGGCTAATCAGAATGGAGATTTATTTTGGGATTTAGCCCCAAATAATACATACTAAACAACTTTTTCTCTTTTTCTCCTTTTCCCTCCCTCATCTTACCTTTTCCTTTTGTTTCTTTTCTCTCCTTGACCGTCAAGTTGTGAAACTACCTTTAACCTGATCTTATCATTTTCCCTTCTTGTGTTATTCTCATTCAACACCAATTCTATATTTTTTTACTTACTTATCATTTTTAGTCTATTTATTTATTTGTTGTAAAGTTTTTTTTAAAGAAAGGTTTTTTTATATAACATAATTTTTTGGTATATCTATTTATTTGTTGTAATTTTTTTATATAAAAGGAAAGATTTATTTTTATATAGTTCGTCAGTAACTATTTTCCTTAAGCACTTCTTGGTTATATGCATGTTATCTCATTTAGATTTTATTCATTTTCTAATGTGAATAATTTGCAATGTCTACACATGTTATTTATTTCCTAGCGTTTATTTAAGAAATCTTTATTCTTAAGTGATTTAATAATTTTTCGTATAAACATAGTGAACATGGTTCATTTAAGGACTTACATTTTTTAGCTTCTTTTAGAATTTTCAAATTTATTGTTGGTGTTTTTTTTTTGTTTCCTTTACGTACCAATGATATTTCGATAGGGATATTCTATTTTTGTATTTGTTATGAGTTAATAAAGAAGTGTGCTGGTAAATCCGTTGCTTTAGAGTGTTTTTAGCACTCCCTATATAAACTTTTATATTATTTGAATTTTCCTTTCCGGATATTTCACATTGATATATTATTGATTCCGTTAAACACCTGTTTTCTAGCGGACAGTCTATGGGGTTTTTACAATTACATTTTTTCTTGTCTAAATTGTTATTTTCTATTATCCGGTGGTTTTTATTGATTTTGTTGAAGTTTTTTAAAATATTATTATTGTGGTTTTTATATTGTTCATACAGCTGTAACTTAATGTTTTTATTAAATATCATACAGCTGTAACTTAGTGTTTTTATTAAAAATGTTACTTAATGGATTTTTTCTGGAACGTGTTTCTTAATTAAAGCAAGGAATCTTTCCCCAACTTACTACCAGTCATCTGGTTGAAAGTGGATGTGTACCAAATGATATTCCTATTACTTTTTTTTCTTCGAGAGTCACTTTTGTCTTTTAAATATTTAATATTTGGGTTTTCGTATCCACTATTTTGTAATGCAGTATTATAAAAATTGCTATGCTTATTAAATACTTACTCATTAGCTGAATTCTTACGAATTCTGTATTCTATTGATGAGGGTATATGCTTCATGATAGATGGAGGGTGGTTAGACTTTGGGTGGATGTCTAAAGGATTGGTTTTTTTTTGTATGGATGTTGTAAATTTTTCTCTAGATCTAATCTAGAGAAAAATATCGAGAAAAATCTACTTTTTTATAGTAGTTGTAATTGTTACTTTCCAATTGAGATTTTTAAACTCTTAATGCACCCTTTTCTTATTCCCTCTATTTTGAAATTTGTGGCATTTCTTATTATCATAAGTCCATCGTCTCTATATAGTCCAATGTCTTTAGTATTTGCTACCTTATAGGCCGTGAGATTATATAATATTAATAATCCTACCAGATTTGAAGATTGCGTAGAATCCATAGATCCCATGGTCATATCAAAATTGTTCTCTTTGGAATTAATTTTTCCAACTCTTTGCAAATTTTCTGGACTGTCCTCATATTGACACCTTAACACACTGAAATGTTTGTATTGGAGCTACAGGGGAGAATGCCAATAGGTACATCATGCTGTTTTGAAATTTGTGGCAGGGATAAATGTCTCATCGCAAGTTTCTTTTCACTGAGATTGGAATTGATATATGTCTGTGCTCTTCAGAAGACAAACAAGGCTCATGAGTGAAATTCAAATATCAAATTGCAATATTTTATCCCCACTATATATATATATACAAAGATATGTCTACACCTCTAAAATGAAGGAAAAACAATGAAGGTAAAACAATTTTATTAGGTCGGAACAAACGTTCGTTACTTTTTAAAAATATTTTCTGGGTTAAACTTAGATGTTTGCATAGATTTATTCAATCGCATATCGCTATATTTGAGGTAGCTTTATGACTCCATAATACAGATAACTTGAACTTTTTCATATAAAGTTTAAGTGAATTGATTTTATTTCTCTAAAAGGATATTATACAGATTAAATTAATTGGTTATCCAAAAGTGCAAGGTCAAAGGTCGCAGGACAATGTCGACTTATTTCTTCCAGGTTTGCAAAGTGACATTATGTCTGGCGTTGTTCTAGTGGCAGATGGCACCTTTCTGATTCGCCATTTCCTTTCCCGACGCTTTACTTTTATTTCTCTCATTGATTCAAATAAGAACAGTACTTGTTTGATTTCAGTGTCTAATTTTGCGAAGTTTCATGTAATAGTCAATGCAATTAAAGTCCGACCAGATGCACAGTCTCACTTTCTTCAGCAATGACGAACAGCAATCTAAAATAGGTGCCTTAATGTGGCAGTTGTTAACGAGCCCGTATTGTTACCGATTACTGTTGAGTAGATTATTATATTCTCACTTGGGGGTTCTTGTTTGTGGCCATTGTGTCTAACTTGGTTGCTTGTTTTGTTTTTATGATTAATCAACCTCGGTGGGTCATTTATTGCCAACTAAACTTTATTTATTGCTGGTAATTTTTTAACAATTTTATTGTTGTTGTTTTTATATATATATAAGTTTTGTGTCTAGTAATACATTTTTCTTTTCGATTATCAAGATTCATTGGGATTTGTTTTTAAGGGCAGGCTCCCCAAGTCCTACCCTTTTTATTTAACCCATAACTGGAGGAAAGGGACGAATTAATACCTTTCCCGAGGGTACCAGTGCTTAAGTGAATGCAGGGTATTGAACAGGAATTCGAACTCGGCTCAACAATTTCTCTTTCCGAGCCGATATCCACTGCATCACAACGCACATCCGTCACTAAACGCTTACAGCACCTGGTATTCCCAAGCGGTCACGCATCTAAGTACTGACCAGACTCAACGTTGCTTAACTTCGGTGATCGAGTGAAGACCGGTGTATTCAACGTGATAGGCTGTAAGCCCCATTGGGTCAAAGCTAATCTAATAAATAAAAACATTATTTTAATAGCGGCTAAAGAAATTCAATGCCGCATGTCTCTAGAAATGAACGTCTGATTGTGTTTGATCCTGCGTATGACGGTAAACTGCATCCGGCAGCAAGGCCTCTGATTGAGAGGTAGTGAGGAGCATAGAACCAGCTCTCACTTGCTGTTGTTCCCAAGTCTACTCTGACCTGGAATGTTAGCGCCTGTTAGGTTCCCAGCTATGGGAACATAGTTAACCTCCAACCTGGGGTCAAAATACTATGACAGTATAAAAAAGCATTTTATACAAATATATACATAAAATAGACTTTGCCGGAAAATATACATTTTTAAAGGAAAGATATTACCAACAATACACTTTTGAAGAAAACATTATTACCAGCAATACACCTTCAGTTTCTAAAATAGAAAAATTGATCTTAATCAAACCTGATTAAATCAACCCTCTCTCTATAACCGAACACTAAAAAATTACGAGCTGATGCGAAGAGGCGTCTGTTTTGGTCCGACGCGTGGCTACGATAAAGCCGGAAGAAGCTGAAATTTCCTGGCAGGGATGAAAGCATTGATGCCAGCCTTAACCCAGGAGGAGACTTCTGATGCACTGTCTTCGACGGTAAGACTAAAAATATTGTTCCAAGGTACGTAGCAGAGGAAGTCAGGGAACTTATCCCAGTCTGCTATTTGATAGCAGTAAGATATTCTATTGATCTGGGTTTGGGTTTCTTGGATAGAGGTGGAGTAGAAAGAGATGTTGACATAAACTACGGCGTGGTCAGAATTTCCGAGAGGTCAGAGCTGTCTGGTGGTGCATGAATTTGGGATGGAAGTGAAGCAGAGGTCTAGTAAAGAGTCCCTTCCGTTATGGCTGTTAGAGAAACGCGTGGGGAAGTCCACCACTTGCCTAAGGGATTGGGAGATTGAAAAATTAATGGTGTGGACACCAGCAGGGTCGGTGACAGAGTTTTCCAGCCACTTAGTGTGGTGGGCGTTAAAGTCACCAAACACGAAGATATGGGCAGATGGGTGAGAAGAATTCTGTGAATAAACAGCATAGCATGAAAAATAAAATCCCTAAGCTAAATAAAAACAATGTTTTTCAGCAAAATATTCATGCTATTATTAAGAGGATAAACACAAGTGTTTTTTAATTATTTTTGTATTTTTTCAAATCTTTCTAACATGTTCAATGTTTTGGTAAAATAATCTTGTTTTTCTTTCGTCCATGATTGACGCAATTTGTACAATTTGTACTGCGGCAAATGGTCGGTTTTTGATGAAAATTTTACTAGTTATTTAGAAATGAACAAAATCATTATTGAATTAATGATTTTTACAAACATTTGTAAAAAGACTCTTTTACATATGTTATCTCCCCAACCAATTAATTTCCTGATATTCGCAAGAGTTTACCTATGTAATTATTATTAATTAAATTAACGATTCATTGGAAATGATAATAAATTTTTTTCGTAAACTAGCCCTTTTCCAGAAATGTTTTCTGAATTGTGAAAATAATTGCAATAAAACTATGCCATTTTTATTTAGATAGACTTTAATTAGTTTGATGAACAATATATAATAATGATATCATCGTCTGAAAAGACATCATTTTTTCAATGAATATTGTATTTTTACAAGAATTGTTTTCATTTATTATTCTTCATTATAATAATTTATAAAGTTTCAAACATCTCTGAGAATTTCTTCCTTCATCGATCAGCTATACTGTTAATACGTAAAGACTATATTTACTAATCGAAAATTGAAAATTTTAATACAAATAATCGAATCATTCGATTTTTAGAAATAATTAAACCTTTATATTTGTGCGCATAATGATGACCCCTATTTTCTTTTTATATATTATTAGTAGATCACGTGCTTTATACGTTGCGCACCTCAAAAGAAAAAGAAAAACAGCAAGGTACAATTCTTTCATCTCGCTTCCGTGTTTCTTGTGCCCTAAGTTTCAACATTCAATGGGCTTTGCAAAGCATCGCTTCAAAATTTAAAGAAAGTTTTATATTTTCATTGCTAGTTTCCTAATTTTAGTAAAAAATCTAATTGTGAAACTATTTGTGGAGATAATTAATAAAGAATATGTAAAATAGTTATTAAAATAAAAATTAATAAATAACATAACATATCAGAAATTATTGAGTTGCCGCTGTTATGTTATATAATTTCATTCTATGTTATTAAATGCTAATTTTAGAAGAAAGTTTAAAATATTTTAATTTTTATTTTTCATGAAACATATTCAAACAGATCTTTATGAAGATAAACTAATTGAAATTGTATGAAATATTAGATAATTGCTGAAAATATTATGTTCAATTTTTAATTTAACTATATAGTTAGAACCAAAAAAGCGAAGAGTACGATTAAGATGTATAAAATATGCCAAATTCCTCTTCCATATACTTATACTTTTTTATGACAGCTTCCGTCTGTCATGTCAAATTTCCATAAAAATATAACATGATGATACCCCTGATAACAAGGCTACCGTCATTAAGAAATACTTCTCTAATACATTTCTGTCAGTAAGCATGTAACACTGGTTTTAAATCTAGTTAAGGTAAGTTTAAATTTGTGAATTTGAAAAATAACGTGTCAGCGAGTAATATTTAATTTTTGGAAGATTTTTAAAAAAGAGGATTGGATTTTGTGCCGATCGATCAGAACTCGCCGAAAAGTTGAATTATTTTTTAAATCTGAAAAAGGTTCAGATTCCAATCAATTTAATTTCAGTTTGAAAAACACCATAGTATTTTGAATTAGTAAATTTAATCTCTTGGCTTTCAGTTAAAGCTAAAGTTAAAATTTCAAGATAACGTTTTTTTTATTTTTAACCTTTTGTTACATATTGGTTACAATTGTAACCAATATGCAACAAGGGGTTAAAAACTTAATTTAAAATTAGGTCTTGAAAATGAGTGGAGTAATCTATTATTATAGCTTCACTTAAACATAAATATAATATGTAAAGTACAAAACTCGTTTCGTGCTCTTTTTGTGTCAGATAGGCCTTTCAGAAATTTGCCATACAGGTCTTAGCGCTACACTGATAGATTGTAGAAGGCAGTGCCTAATAAGTCGATGGATTCAAGCTTAAAACGGCAGTAACTTCCCAAAGACATGCCATAACTTTTGTCGGAAGCAATCTTTGACGAATTGCTATAAACCACGTAGAGGTGACAGTGGATTGTATTCTACAAGGTAGATACCGAATTATCTTTTTTTGAAAATCCTCAGTTCCTGGTATAGTACTGAGCAGTGAGGGTGGCTGGAGTAAATTATTTTCTTAACAGAGTAGAGGGTTTGGGGTAAGAAGTAAGAATTTTAAATTAAATGTATTTTAGTAACCATTTAAGTAAACGTATAAATTTTAAATTGCAGAATTTGCCTTATTTTGCCTTTTGTTTCTGGAAAAAAAGTAGTTTATACTAAATGATGTTTCCAAATCCCATAACCAATTAGAATAATTTAAACACCACAAAAATGCACCTATTATTGTAGAGCATATATCTATAAGGCAAAATTATCTTATATACATATCTATCTTTTAGGTAGATTTTAAATTCAAACTTGACATTCTCCGAGACTAGTTGTAAATCTGAAAAGTAATTCACTAAATCCTTGCTTTTTCTAACGCAGTGAAGAAAGTAAACTTTGTGAGAATTTGAACTTCACCAGCGGAATCGACTTATTAAGAAGCATTACAATACTCGCACAGCCATCCATTTTGATTATGTCTGCTAAAAATGATGACTACTTATTTCTTAAAAGAAAACAATCAAAGTCTTTGTGCTTGAAAAGTCTGAGATTATCTGTCAAAAAGCGACGACTCACTATTTTTATAAGTAAACATTTAATACTTATATAAAATATTATACACACACACACACACACACACACACACACATATATATATATATATACATATATATTAGTAACTTGAATATGTTCTCGTCGTTTTCCAAAAGATGGCCTTCCCAGAAATGCGTTAGTTTAGTTTCAGATGGTAACGCATCTATAAGGAAGTACTATAATCAAGTTTGAAATTTTCTGTATCTCATTTCACTGATTTAATTTTCATAGCGGTGATAATGTCCATACCAAAGAAAATCTATCTGATAGAAATTTTACTACACTACTCTATTCAATAGAAATTGGCAACTGAAAACAAGACAGAATTCTCATTAACATGCAGAGATTAGTTTAGTGGCTTCAAAAATAATGATTTTGATGTTGACAATAAAGAACACTCTGGCGCACCAAAAATGTTTAAAGACAAAGACCTGGAGGCATTACTTCATAAAAATCATGCCAATAGCAAGCTGAAATTCATTAGAAGTTCATCATACAACAGTTTCAAAGTTGGAATTACAGTTGGAATTACCCAAAATTAAGGACAGTGTCGAAGACGAGAGACGTCGAACGTCGTCTTGTCACATGTGAACAGCAGCTTCAACGACATAAAAAATAGTTTTTCTTTTGCATCGTATTCTGACTGGCAATGAAAAATGGTTACACTACGATAGAATATTGTGGGGTAATTCCGGCCATTCATCAGCATCGGCGGAAAAGCCGCATGTCCATGGTTTGAAGATTTTGCTTGGCATTTGATGAAATCCGCGGAGCCTAGTTTATTATCAGCTGATCAAACCGACCGTACATAATACAGGAATATCTCTATCAATAAATGTTTATACGTTTGTGTTGAGGATGGAAGAAAATATATTAGCAGAAACAGGATAAAGTGATTTTACCACATGACATCGCCAGGCAACATGTTGCAAAACGTGTGAAAACATACTTGGAAATATTTAAATGGGAAGTCATATTTCACCCGCCGTATTCACAAACATTCTTCTTCTTCTATGTGCCCTGTCCCTTCAGGACGTAGGCGATCATGGCTCTCCACGTCTCCCTATCCCTTGTGGCTCTTAGTATGTTTGCTCCTGTTGCTCCTGGCAACCCCCGTTCCGTCATCCACCTGATCAGGCCCTGCAAATATGTTATCCCCTGCCTTCCTCTGTCTCTCCTTCCTTCTATCTGACCAGTCAGTATCAGGTTCTCCAGGCTCTTCTTCCTCATTGCATGTCCCAGGAACTTCAGTTGTCTCTTCCTGATGCTCAGCATCAATTTCCTTTTTGTTGCCATTCTTTCTTACCCGTCCGATTATCACTTTCATTCTTATGCAGATGCTAAAAAATGGTTAGACTCGTGTTTAGTCTCTAAAGATGAGCAATGTTTTTGACTTTGAATTCAAAAGCATGCTAGAATGATGGAAAAAATAGTGGCTACTGATGGATAATATTTTTAGCGACAGGTTTCTTACTGATTTTTGTAAATAAAGCTTTAATTTTCATGATAAAATCAGTTAAAAATATTCATGGTTTATATATATGTATATATGCATGTGGGGGATTAGTAGAATGAAGAATACTATGCAAACAAATGGGACAATGAAGTGAAAATATTTTACAGAGTACGCGTTTTACCTACGTACACCTACGTAACAGAAGACGCATGCCGCTTCAAGTCGGAATGAGAGCCAAACGTTGTTGGTAAGAAAAGTGCGTTGAGATTATTTTTAGGGGCGGGTCGTAATAAGCTTATCAAATAAAACTGCCTGAATATATTCTTTTTTTTTCAGCCGTTAACGTCATCTGGATGAGAAATGAACCCAAGATTTTCTATTACATCTTACACTACCTTGATTTACTTCTGTGATGATTGCTAATATTACATATAAAAGCTGGTTGATAATCTTAAGTTGTATGATCACAGAATTTTCATTGTCTTTTCTTTTTGTAATTAAACAGGCAATTATTAGGTCAAAATTGTAGTTAGATACGTTACACTGATAAAGTGATGATTTTAAACAGGTGCTATGCAACAGAGAACTTGAATACACGGATAAACTGTTTTTGTTAGATTTTAATATGTATCCCGGATACATATAATCTCTAAATCTAATAGAATATATAGAATATATATAATAGATATAATATATAATAGATGTATATAGATAGAATAGATGTATATAACCTCTAATCTAATAGTATATATATAATCATTAACAAACAAACTAGAAAAAACATAAAACATAGGTATGTATATAAATAATAAAACTGCCCAAATTATTCAGTAATATATGTTGTCTCATTGTAACCTGAAGCCGCCTAACAGACGAAGATCAAAGGCGGTCTGGAAAAGCATTTACGTTTTGTATCATTATCGCCATGTAGTGATATGCGTTGTGTTGCAGTGGATAATGGCTCGGAATGAGAAATCGGGAGCCGAGTTCGAATTCCAGTTGATATTCCCTGCATTCACTTACACGCAAATACTCTTGGGAAAGTTATTAATTTGTTTCTCCCCTCCAGTTATGAGTTAAATAACAGGACATATTGGGTTCTATAGCCTTGGCTGGTAACGAATCCACCGCAGAATGTAATGGCAACCTACTGCGGGTTAATCTTCTGCCCAGTCAGTCATGTCTCTTTCGAGACATGATCTCGCAAGCGATCTGTATTGCACGTAACTGACTGACTGACTGACTGACTGACTGAGATATCTATTATAATTATTGAAACGTTCAAAACTACAAACGAACAAAAAAGCAACTATGCAAATGCTGTTGAGAAAAAGTATCAGAATAAGACAGTAGAAGATAATGGCTTAGAGAATGTGACACTCACATGATATATGAAAATAAAGAATAATATACTTAAGAAGCTTGTGTAAATGTGTGACAGAACAAAAAGTGGGTGGGGGGTGAAGCCATAGTTAATAACAATTCCAATAATTACATTTGATAGCATGCTGCGGAAAGTTATAATCGTCCACTACCTGAAAGGACAACGACGGCGGGAAGAAGAAGAAGAAGAAGAAGAAGAAGAAGAAGAAGAAGAAGAAGAAGAAACCAAGAGCTTATGGTTCTAATATTTTTTAATCAGTTTCTATGAAAAAATCCAAATCAGGTCTAACTTTAAAAAAATCATAAAGTTTCCAATCGGTCTAGCAAGCTATTTCATTTTAGAAAAATATATTCAAATATAAGATAATTTTATTTTAATAATAATAATAATATTCAATGGCATGCCCTATAAAATATTCATTATTGTGAACCTGTGAATGGATGATTAATAAAAACCTGAAGATGATAAGCATGCAGTATTCGCTTTATGTAGACGATCTTCCCACCTCCAGTTACGATGAGTGCTGGTAGAATGAAAATGATTGGTTGTCTTTCTTAACGGAAAAAATATATTTTGTCTGAAAAGTTTTAACTGAAATTAATTAAAAATATTGTTAAATGTAAAATGTCAGCGCAGTTTCGGAAACAATTCAGATGTCAAGCAACTCCTACTGCATAATTGGCAATAAATCATACAGCTCACAGAGAAGATATTTTTCATGGTAGCACTTTTCATTGAATGATACTGAATGTCGTATCTTGAGTTTCCTTCCAGCAGAATGTTTTTCTTTATGATGATCATAGATTCATGTTCATTTGGTAATTTCTAGTGTTTGGATTTCCATCACTTCTGATGGTCCTAATGCTTCTAAGTTAGCTACATGACCAGTCTATTTATACAGGCAATGTCGATCCGAGTAGATTTCAAAATTGCAAGTAAGCTTTCCCTAACATTGTGCAATGGGGAATATTTATTTTAAATCATCATTATTATTATTATTATTATTATTATTATTATTATTATACACGTTGTTTTCTATATGATTCATGTTTAAATGGGATTAAGAGGATCATGTACCGAGCCGATCGCTACCACGTCATTTTGTATGCAAAATTATTAAATTTTTCGAGAAATAGATTCAATATTTAAAGTTGAGTTTCATGTTTTTCTATAATATGAAAATGTTGTTAATATATCTTTTTTTTAATCGTGTCACCCCAAGCAAGGCATTCCCCTGCCACTATAGCGCAGGAAGGTTAAATAGAGCGATTGAATATAGGAATTGTCAGAAGGAGGGTGATAGACGAGTTAGGATGTACATAGGGAGAGAGTTGGAAAGACTGGGTGTGAGTTAGTGTGTTAGGAAGTGTCTATTGACCCTACATTTAAACTCATGGAGGTTGTAGCCGTCGGGGAAGGAAGCATGCGGTAGGGAATTCCACAGGCGGGAAGTGCGAGGAAAGAAGCTGTTGGAGTAGAAATTGCGGTTGCATTTCATCGGTTTCATTGTAAAAGGGTGGGACCTAGTTTCCAATCTAGTATCTCATGCAAATTCACATCTAGGGGGCAGCAGTGATTTAAGTTTGTCAGAGCAGAAGCCGTAAAATTATTTATAGAAGAGGCACAGGGAAGCCACGCCACGCCGGTGAGAGAGCGACTGCAGGCGGTCAGCCAAGTCGGTATCGATCACATTACAGATTCTTCGCTGTATTTTGTCAGGAACCCCGAGGAGAATAGCAGGGGCACCCGACCAGATGTGGCAGCAGTACTCAATACACGGGAGGATGGTAGATTTATATAATTGCAGGATAGAATCAGCGGAAAGAATTTCCGGGCCCTGCACAGAGACACGACTTTCATAGCAGCAGATTTAGCAATGGATTCGACGTAGTCATTCCACTTGAGGTCCACTGAGCTTGTCAGGCCAAGCAGGCGTAGTGTTTTACTCTCTGGGAGGACGGCCCGTTCCATGCTAATGGGACGGAGGTGCGGTTGTCTGTGGTGGTTAATTGACAGCAGCTCCGTTTTGGAAGAATTGAATTTTACCAGCCATGTCTTACCCCAATCCACCACGGATTGGAGGTCTTTTCAAGCTTGGCAGCGAGGTTCGCCTTGTCACCAACACCAGATTTTGATCGAGGCGAGAGTAAACTGTAGTATCATGGGCGTACATGTCTAATTGTGATCTTATGGCATCGGGGAGATCATTGATGTAGATTAGAAAGAGCATAGGACCCAAGCGTTTGTAGGGTTGTTCTGGGAGGCATGCCCGTTTAATACCACCTTCATTGTGCGGTTAGAGAGGAATGACTGGATTAATTCCAACAAAAGTCCAGTTATGTCATAGCCTCGCAGTTTCCGAAGAAGGCCGGCATGCCATACTCTATTGAATGCTTTAGAGATATCCAAGGCGACGTTTCGGGCTTCACCATTCGAGAGCCTGGTATATATACTCGGTGATGGTCGTTGGGATTCGTTCCTAATCTTCCTCTGCGACGTCCATTGGAACAATGTTTTTAGTCTTCCCATCGAAGACTGTACATCAGAGGTCTCGTCATGGGTTAAGGCTGGCATCGATGCTTTCATCCCTGCCAGGAAATTTCAGCTTAAATCCCATTCGTCTACCTGGTCGGCCGCCATTGCCCACCGGAATCACTTCTTCCGGCTTTATCGTAGTCACGCGTCGGACCAAAACAGATGCCTCTTCGCCTCAGCTCGTAATAAGTGTAAAAAGATACTTAACGAAGCTAAGATGCTGTTTACTGCCAGAATAAAGCAGCGCATAGCATCCTCTAGGTTCGGTACCAAAGACTAGTGGCGCATCTGTAAAAGCGTGCTTAACAAGTGTAAGTCCTCAATATCCCCACTAATCAGTTAGTTTGAGGTCCTCACCTCCTCAGCTGAGAAGGCTGAATGCTTTGCCTGTATATTCTCGACCAATTCGCGTCTGGATTCGTCTGGAATCCATACACCAGATTTCCCATCTAGAACTGAGGCCCAATTGAATGACGTCCACATCCCGCCCTCGCTGATTCCTAGCATAATCTCGAAACTGGACCCTCACAAAACGAGGAATCCCAATCATAGTCTTGAAGAAATGTGCCCCTGAACTCTCTTCTGTTCCTTTCTAAACTCTACAACCTCTGCCTATCTTCCTCCTGCTTTCCTGCCTGTTAGAAGTCTTCTTCTGTGGTTCCAATATTCAAAAACACTGGTGAACCTTCGGACCTGCAAATTACCGCCCTATCAGCCTTCTTCTGATCTTCGGTAAAGTGTTCGAAGCCATTATCAATGCCGAGGTCGTTCAGCATCACACAGCCCACAGGCTCCTCTCGGACAAACAGTATGACTTCCGCTTCACCAGGTCTACTGCTGATATCTGGCATACATTTAGTTTTTCTTAAAATGACTAAAGACCCTGTTTTCTACATAGTTCATTTCAGAATTAGTTCAAGCAGATGAACTTGCCTATAGATTCTACTTTATCAAATTTTAATATGAAACATATCGAAAACAAGGTGTTGAATAATTTCAAGACCTTAATATATATCCGATATATTAACAACATTTTCAGATTGACATTTACACACAACACAAACACAGACACACATACACACACACGCACACACACACACACATATATATATATATATAGATAGATAGATATTATTTATTCAGAGATTATGACATGAATATGTTATAATATCACTACAAAAGTAGCTAATTTGTTTCGACACATCTTGTGTCTAATCAGGTGATGAGATTTCAATTTGAAAGGTTATTCCATATCATAATTTCTGAATAAATATTATTAGTTTTACTTTGTACTGAGCACTTTGAAAATAGTGTTTCTTTGGATAAGAAATATTATTCCATCCATACGTACCCTATATTCCTATATAGATATAGATATAGATATGCGCGCGCGTGTGTGTAAAACCTGCCTTGTTAGCTGATCACATCTCTGACTAGCATATCAGTGATAAAAAAGATAATCACATTCAATGTCTTAAAAGCCAAACAATGACCTTCCACCGATCGAATCCAGAACTTTCACCATTCTTGCCTTGAGCGTATATTGAAAACTCAAATAAACTCATACGAAAACTGAATTTGCTGAGAAAATATTCGGTTACTCTCCCGCTATCCTTTTTCTTTACAAGAGCTAAATCAGGCGAAAATAGATCACTTCTGTCATATATATAATTTTAAAAATCTCAGAATTATATTAGGATTAAGAGAAAATGATATCGAGTTTCGACGAAACAGGGCTTTCTTGAATAAATTTCCATTCCATTAATTTCCATGTTACTTAAGAGCGACCCATAATATTCAAATTCATCTTATAATCGTATATTAAAATCTTGTGCTAGTCTATAATATGTGAAAAACATATCTATAGTGAAGAAAATTGGTTTAATCTATTTTAATTGTATATATTTCCTTGAAACCGATAACCATAGATTTATCCATCAAATCCCTCAGACTCATATATAGGATATGGATCTACAGTTACCGAACACTTTGGCTGATAAACGTACTCATATAATTTATCTTGATGGGTAAAATTCATATGTGCTTCTTAGAGTAAGTTGACCGTTTGTTCTTTTTGCTATGTTATAACAGTCAGGTAGATCATATGTGCGAAATAACTTAATTTCGATCATTAGGAATGTTGCATTATCGATGAAAGGCAAAGACGGATCCTTTTACGCTGTTCCTGCTAAATTATACTGTTCTGATTATTTGGCACCTATGAACACAGGCTTTTATCCCAGTTCGCTGACAAGTAATGGATTTCATATGAGATTATTGATATCTCCATTCTTGTAATTATGCCAGAATGTATTCGTGCTGCTGATCTCATTACTTTTTATGCAATAAGTTATTTTATCTATTGTTTAAACTTTATCATTTCTTCATTCATTTAGTATTCTTCATATCATTATAGCTTTTGCGCTCTATTCTAATTGCTAATGGGTTCGCGCGTGATTCTTGAAAAGGGTATTGTTTTGGAACACGTAGCAGCAATCCTGTTACTTCGCTAGAGCCTAGGAAGAGAGTACTGGATTGCTACGTGCTGTCTGTCCTTCAACATGGCAGTGAAAGCTGGAACATACAATCAAAGATGAAGGAAAAACTTGAAGCAACTGAAATGTGGTTCTACAGAAGGATGCTGCGAATATCATGGATCGAGCATGCGAGCAATGATGAGGTCTTGGAAATGATGGAAACAAAACGGAAATTAATATTGAGCATCGGGAAGAGACAGCTCAAGTTCCTGGGACACGCAACGAGGAAGGAGGGCTTGAAAAATCTGATACTAACAGGTCAGATAGAGGGAAAAAGACGGGAAAGCAACGGATAACGTATTTGAAGGACATAATCAGGTGGATGACGGAACGAGGATTGCATGGTGTTTACAGAGGAAGGCGTGCTCAGAGTCACCAGGGATAAGGAAAAGTGGAAGGCCATGATCGCCTACGTCCTGAAGAGACAAGGCACATAGAAGAAGAAGCAGCAGCAATCCTACTCAGAAACATATTTGAAGGACCTAATCAGGTGGATGACGGAACGATAATTGCATGGTCTAACAGGAATAGGCGTGCTCAGAGCCACCAGGAAGGGACAAGGTACCTAGAAGAAGAAGCAGCAATCCTACTCAGAGAATCATCATTCTCTTTAGTTTTTCTTAAAAGTTAATAGTTTCTCAAAGATTATCATGAACATCTGTCCTTATCCTTCTGTATTTAATACCGTTTTATGTTAGATCATATTGACAATGTTAGAAAATTAACAAAACTATTCCATTTTTTCTGTTTTCCTGATTAATATAAAGCGAATGATTAAAGCAAAAAAATAAATCAATTTCAAGAAATTAATTTCAGTGCATCAACTTTTCCTAAGTGGATATATAATAACCAATGACAGCCATATGAATCTTGAAAATAGTCAGTCCTTAGAAAATAGAAAACTACAAAATAATTGAGCATTAAAGAAATAAATGAATTCAATGAATTTAAATGAAGTTAAATTAAAATTTCTCACGACTTCCTGTGCAAAAGGTGAGAAATTTTCCATTATATTTGTTTGTTTCCAGGCAATTATATACTGAAGCTTGCGGTCTTTCTGTGTAAGATCTGAAGGATGTTAAGGTCATTCTCTTACTATTTAAGTGAGATCTTAAAATTAGCATGTTTTTTGTTATCGTTTTACATTTGACAAATTTCTTTTTTTGTTTCTGTTATCCAGCGACGTTCCTGTAAAATCACTGAACGGAAATTAGATTAATTCAAACTAAGCGCCAATTTCCTTGCCTGCAATAAAATTTATGAATGGAGGGATCAATAAAATATTATTTGTGTATCTCCTTTCTAGTGTGAATTGTAAAACTTTACACAAAGCATTCTACAAATTTGATTAGTTGAATTCCACAGATTTTTACATCTTAATTTTTCTCAATTCACGAAGCATTTTCGTTTTGCACACAACACTAATGTAAATGTGATTCATTTATATTAAAACAGGGATCAAACTAAATAATATTGAACTGAATATTATATGTTGCAAATAAATGAAAAACGAATACAATATTATCAGGAAAAACAGACGTCATAAAATCTTTAAAAGTTTTTCTGATAAAGGTATTGTTTTAAATGACGAAAAATGTAGCTATTGAATTAGTATAACATAGGCTTAAGTTTTAAAATTGCAGGTTAGTCTTCTGCGTGAACGTTCGCACACTTAACTGTGGGGAAAGACCATAATGCGTCTATTCTTCTCTGCATACGAGTTAATACCTGGGTATCTTGGGCTTTGAAAACTCAGAGGGAAATAGTGTAAGAGACTGAAAACTCTGAATGTAAAATTATTGAGTATGTAAGGTTGGCCTCAATTATCACTCCGTCTCTTAGAATCATTAGCTAATCAATTTTGCAGACCCGGCTTAATCACTATACTGAAAAAGCCTAAGATGCAGTTTTTTGAAAGAGAGCACATAATCTGGGGTGAATATAAATTTCGTTCACTTAATTTTACTCACAAGTTATTGGTCAACTAGTGACATGTTTTACAAACACATTCCGCACGCTAATATCTTTACTCAAGGGCGGTAAATTTGAGAAGTCACATCATTTTCCAATTGTAATTTAAGACTAACACTGTTCCTTATTGTGAAAGGCTAACGTTTTAGTGTAATTTCTAATACACATGATGAAGAAAAATAAACTGTTGGATTTGTGATCGCCTCTTTTCTTAATATAAATGGTATATAAGAAATATATATTGTCAAAAAATAAAATAAAATGGATAAAACAAATAACGAGCAGTAAAAAAGTAAAAAAATACATTCTCATACGATGCAGAAACTAGTCAGTCAGTCAGTTAAGTGCCATAAATGATACACGCTTTGGGCAATCATGTCTCGAAAGAGACCTGACTGACTGGACAGTAGATTATCCTGCAGTAGTTTGACATTGCTTTTTGCGGTAGACCTGTCGCTAGCCCAATCTGTCCTATTATTTAACCCATAACTGGAGGGAAGAGGCGGATTAATATTTTCCCAAGGATATTTGTGCGCTAGTGAATGCAACAAATTCAACTGGAATTCGAACTCGGCTTCCCGATTTTTCATTCTGGGTCGATATCCACTGCAGCACAACCCACATCCACAAAAACTAAAGGAACCGAAAATATGATCACACCACTCGTCTTTGTAAAACGTTGTTAGAGTCTAAGTAATTTCATCGCTTACTCTCTTTCTCATCCTTGCTTCAATATGTATAAAATAAGGGTGTAATTACGTTCTAATTAAAGAATACTGGTTTCCACGGTTCACTGACAACTGAACCATCCTTTCACTTTCCAACGTATGACACTTGCACGTGTTTTCCAAAAACCTCTTACTATGATATAAGTGAAGTTTTTCTTTGGGTCTTTCAACTCAGCATAAGATTGACTTCAGTGCAACCTTTTTAACTCTGCTCATACTTATTTATTCAAACCTCTGGTGCAAGACAGAAAAACATGTTTAAACTTCCCCTTGGTTAAATGGACTACAATGCTTCCTTTCGTTGTTCCAAAGCAAAAGTAAAGTGAGTACCCACTTCTTAATCACTGTTATCATATCTTACTTCTGAACAATATAAAATAAAAATAACTATGTACACATTCAGGAGACATTGAGAATATTATCTCATTACAATCGTCATAAAAAGAATCAACGTCCGTAGTAGACACCCAAGTTTTTATAAGCTTTTTCTTTGTTTATTATATATGAATACGCACAAAGTCAAAATAGAGACAAAAAATAAATTAATATAAATAGTCAGTTAGCTTCTATAATATTAAGCTGCGTCGTTCACAGAGTAGTAGCAAAAGTGTTGATGGAAATAACTTGGGCGGAAATAAAAATCATTCATGAAACATTATGCAGTGGTAATATTATTCAAGTAAAAGATAAGTACATTACAAGAGAGTTTTATTTGATGTTTTTCGTGTTTGACGATTTTATGGGTAATTTAATGAAAGAATTTAAGTTACTTTGATGCTTTAAAGTTTAAAAAAATTTATTTATTATCTTGGTTTCATACTTGGTTATATGATATATAATACACAGTTTTTTGTATATATATATATATATATATGAAAAACTACTAAAGAGTTGTAAGTTAAGAATGTATTCTTTTGACAGTATTTATTTATTTCTATTATATATATATATATATATATATATATATATATATATATATATATATTTGATATTTCAAACCGGCCTCGGCCTTTCATCAGAATCAGATGATTTTAAAATTTAAACTATAAGCGTTCGTCGCAAGAAACGTCCGTCATGTGATGCAGAAAGCAACAAAGTTTAAATATTTTTAAACGTAAATTTAACTGTAATAATAATACTTTTAAATGTTGTTTTAAAGAAAAATCTTTTAAGTGTATCTAAAAGATATTTAACTATTGAAATATATATAAAGATTCAAAATGCCTAAGTACCTATTTAACCCTAGCCGTTACGTATGTAATTTTAAAATCCAGTATTTTTCTTTCTTTCTGCGTGTGTATGTCGAACTAAAATCGGAATCTACTAGTAAACATTTGCAGTTTTCTAACGTGTGTTCTGGGTGACTGAAGTGTTCAGCTATGGGGGAATAAGTGTTGTTTTGGCGTATGCATAGTTTATGAATATTAAAACGGAATCTAAACCTGTTTCCAGATTCACCAATATATCCACTATTTGGACATATTGAACAGAAGAGAAAATATATTATATTTTGGCTGTCACAGGTGAGGCGTTGTGGGTGTAATTTGATGTTGGTGTTGGGTATAGAAAATACTGTATCTAAACAACGTAAATACTGTATCGTTTACTAAATGTTTGCAAAAGAAACAACGAGATATATATATCTAAACAATATATATATATATATATATATGTGTGGGGGGGGGGTGTATTTGTGTGGACAAAAGTACCTAGTAGTTTTGTTTAAGCTTTGAAAAACAGTATAATTAGTTTAAGGAACTGTAGGTTATTATATGGATTAATGTGACGAACATATATTTCCTACTGGTTGTTTGATTCTGCTTAGCGCCATATTAACCTGTAATTAATTCTAAACATTTTGTTTGGAATAATTTCATTTCATCAAAATAAACTTTAAATGACATTGTATACCTTCAACTACTTACAAAATGTATTGTTTTTAATCCTACTATAAATATGTATTGTTGGTAATTTTATTATAAATATTTATTATTGGTACTTTTTCTATAACTACGTATTGTTGGTAATTTTCTTAATATAAATATTTAGTTCTGGTATTTATGCTATAAAAATATATTTTTATAGTCTCGTAGCTTTTTGCTTTTCTTTACGTTTTCAGTATTTGCTCATAGACAGGATAATAGCAAGTGCCACTACATTTGGTTAGGATTGACATGGGAACAATAAAGGATTAAGACATCATTTCATACTCCCGAAAAGCTCCAGTTTCTTGAACAGGGCCTTGTTGCCGAATGCATGAAATAACTGAAATTCAATTAAAATAAAAAATAAAAAAATCACAACCCAATTATGATAAATGTATAACTCATGTTGAGGGGTTTGACTGCTAGCAAAGCTGAATTGAAAAAGTGAAATGATTGTTTTTATTGATGTACATGTTAATTATTAATAAGCAAAAATAGTGATAAAAGTTAACAAGTGTTACTATTTGAATAGTTGACAAATCAGGTGATGGTTAAGCCCAGGGTATTTTTGTGAAGAAAAAAATAATTAGAACTGACTTCCGGGCAGCAGAATGTAACGAATGTAACAAAAATTTGAGTTCTTAATCTCGGGTGAATAATAGAGGTTGGGGCTGGTGTTATCTTCATGTCCTTTGCGCCTAATATAATTTCAGTTGGTGTCATTTTGATTGTACTCCACGACTAAAAAAGCCGGGCTTATATTTAATAAATACGACTAGAATAGTGGCTAGAGAAATCCAGGGATATATGAGAAGAGTGAAGAAGCCAGTTCAAAAAACCTATGTTTAAAGAACTATGTTTAATATTATATACAAGATTTTGATGAGTATAATTAGCATCCTCCACGAAATATTGTGTTTCATTTCGTGCTTCGACTAGGTAGGATCTGATGCCGTGTCTGTCAAGTCCCGAGGTGTACACCACTTTACAACCATCTCTCATAAAAACATAAACATCACTGAATTTCCAGTGATTCTATGATGGGCTATTTACGCTCGAGAAGATTTAATTGCGAGAAGAATAACGGCATTTTGTATATAATAACTTTTATTTAATAAAAATAAATTTCAGATGGCATAGGATTAACTATGGTTACGCGTCTGGCAATGGTGAAATCTTAATTTCTATCTTGGAGGAATAGGACGATGTGAATGAAGTAAGTGGCCATCACAATCATCAAACATAACGCCACCAGACATTTTTGTCAGATTTACTGGAAAGAACTTGTTTCAAGATCAAACTAAAAAATATCATAAATGAAAACACTAATACATTTTTAGAAACTAATGTAGAAATGTGTAAAGATGCTTCAAGAAGTTTATTCATAGGTTTGAGTGTTGTTTTGAAGATTCAGTGGGAACAATTTTGAACATGTTAACTACATTTGATGATAATAATAAATCAGATTGTTTTGATGTGACTATAGTTAAAAAAAACTTAAGCTACTGTAAATTATTTTTTCAATAAA
Source organism: Ascarosepion bandense (assembly GCA_037127315.1). Classification (NCBI taxonomy): domain Eukaryota; kingdom Metazoa; phylum Mollusca; class Cephalopoda; order Sepiida; family Sepiidae; genus Ascarosepion; species Ascarosepion bandense. The sequence goes on along the minus strand of JBBBDQ010001654.1, from coordinate 4,372,170 downwards.
AATGAATACAAATGCGCATTACGTTTTCCGCATTCTCCCTTCAAAAATATATAATCCAATTTATATGCATTATTAATTAGATAAAAATAGAGAGCTCGATGGATATCATAAAGAGGATTATAAAATATTGAGCTGAAAATTCGAACGCATATTTAGAAGGTTCAAAATCAATATTTATTTCAACAGCGTAAATTTAGTTATATCGCCTCGTTCAAATCATTGAAACGTATTCAACGGTCTGAATGAAAATATGTAACCAAATTTCTACTGTCGAAATAAATCTTGATACATATATTACACTCTCATAATAAATCATGATTTAAAACCTTGTAATATAAGTTGAGTTTCTCTCTCAATATGTATTAAAACAGATACAGTAGATGGTTATTCAAAACGTATTCAGTGCATAATTCAAAGATGAGAATTTGCAGAAATACGGTTTGCCTTTACATTCTCATGATACCTATATGTTTGAAATCTGTCTAGCAATAGAGTAGTGAATGTATGTTTTGATACATATTTATATATTATTAATACCATGAGACTTATAGACGCTACATGTGGTAAAACGCGATGCACCCTACACTAAGCAAGCACTGGTTTTGCAAGATATATTTGAGGATAAAATAACGTACGAGAAAATCCATGTACACTTCTCGACGGTGTCATTTTTCATCCTCTTATAAAAAAATATATTAATATTTTTGATTATTGTTAATCATTTTAAAAATATATTAGTACAATTGTTTGCATATTCCCATAGTGTTATATATCGCCGTACGACGACAAAACAACAAACACGCATATATAAAAATATAAGGTTATATTTTTATTAATGACGACGAACCGTGTGGAATAGAGAACAGGAGAGTGAGAGCACACATAGAATGGGTTGACGGGAGTGTAGTCTTGCCTGTGGTGTTTCTCTGCTTCCACTGGCCGTTCTCTGCTGGCGAATCCGTGTGTCGAGGTCTTTTTATAGTCTTCTAGAACCGGGACTTTCCTTCCGGTTTTGCCTCGCCCACGCAACGACCACGTAATTCCCAGAGACACCTGTTCTGTTTGCCTCCGTAGTCATTTCCGCCGCTGTCGGAAATAAGGTCAAACGACATCCGCTCCGGCCTCGACAGGATGTATTTCACAAACACCTGTCTTGTCGTTTCGCCGACCCCTTCACCGACGGGAAACACCATCGCTTGCATCACTTCCTCGGGTGGGGCCAGATTGTTATATTACAATAGGAAGTAAATCGTACGTGCTATCACATGACAATACGTGCTACCAAAAGACAATATAGTATTTTACGAATAAAGAAACGCACTTCTCACATTTGTAATTCTTTTCTGCGAACTCGAGTTCTAGTCATTTTTGATTAACTAGAATTTAGATGCAACAGTTTTTTTTCTGTAGATTTCATTCCTCTTTTTTTATTATCCAATTTAATCAATAACGTTTTCATAGATTTTTTTCACTCTTAAGAACTCTTTTCATGCTTGTGGTTTCTTGTTTCAGTGAAACGATTAAAACGCACACACACATATATATATATTGTTTAGAAATTCCTATACTCGTAGAGGAAAAATGCTCATTACCATTCATAGCGTATTTGTAGGTACAGACAATGCGAATATAGGAATGACAAATGTGTAAATGAATAAATAATTCTAATAATTGACGGACATAGTTATCAATAATATTAAAATATTTACTGACAAAATATAAATATCAGAAAATATAAGCTATCTAGATATTGTTATCAGAAGGAAATCAAAACATGATTCAAAAAGGAAATTTACCGACTCTATCATTCTCTTAACTTCCCAATATTCAATATACAAAATTACTTCAATGTATAATGGCCATGTAATAATCAACATAGAAGAGTATCTTTCTCTTTTATCTCCCTTTCTCTTTTTCACTCTTTTTTCTCTCCCTATACATAGATATGATGAAAAAAAATGCACAAAAATTCAGTAGGGTCTTTTTGATCACTGCATTAATCCAGACATTAAGAGAAGTTCAATTGATAAAAAAATCCAAATTGATAATTCCTAGTGTAAAACATGATATATCTTTCAATATTTGTAACTAATATAAAGATAGTTAGCATTGTGAGTTATGGATAATGGGCATCGAGTTCGAATTCCAGTCGGGTTCATTACATTTACTTAAAGTGAAGCTATCACTTCTCCACCAGCTATGGACCACATAGTAGGAGAGCGATGGTCCTAGCGCTCCCATTGAAGTCTGTAGAGTATCATATTTAATAAACGCTTGGGCAATCATGTCTCGACAAAGACATTTCTGACTGGGCAATAGATTCTCCTGCAGTAGGTTTCATTAATTTCTGCAGTAGACCGGTTGCCAATCAAGGCGACAGAAACCAATCTGTTTTGTTGTTTAACCTATAGGTGGAGGGATTAGTACTTTATCCAAGATTATTTGCGCGTAAGAGAATGCAATGAATTTCCCTGAATTTTGAACTCGGCTTGTCGATTTCTCGAGCCGAACAGATATCCACTACATCACAACGCACATACCTGCCTGAAGTGGGTTTCGCAATATTAGGGTATTTTTCTCAAGACACATAACTTCTAAAATGGCTGCTGTACATATGTGTTACGGAACTCTGGATTTTGAATAGTCATAAATATATGATCAAAAGATCGAGCATAATAGTATAAAAAATCCGTGTTACTGTGGCGTTCGACAATACAAAATTACAGTTACTTTTCATTGATAACAGAAATCAAATTATCGTATAGATGTTTCTTGAAAAATATTTTCTTCATATAAATTTATAAATGACATGTTTCATTCATACGAAATTCTAAAAGAGATCGTGAGAATAGTTCAAAATGCTATCAAAGAGAATGTTTACAACCCAGACACAAGGCAGATAAAATTTATTGAAGCGGGCGCGAAAATCCCACGAAATAGAAAGATAAATCCAAACCTGCTATCTCCTGCAACAAACTGGGAGCTATGGGCCGATGTAGGCTCAAGATTGAAATCCCCAGAGCAAATTGCCATCACGAAACTTCGCCCAGATATAGTTTTCTTCTCACATAAATTGAATAAGATAGTCTTGTGGGAACTGACGGTCCCCTGGGAAGAACACGCAGAGGAAGCTCATGAAAGGAAGAAGTTAAAATATGACGAACTGCTGGAGAGTTGCAGGTTTAAAGGCTGGAGGGCTAGCTGCACTCCTATAGAAGTGGGAACTAGAGGATTTGCAGCAAGGTCCTTATCCAAAGCCTTAACAGATATTGGGATAGTGGGAGTAAAAAAAGAAAAGCACTGAAGTCCATAATCGAAACAGCAGATAGAACAGCTAATTGGTTATGGATCAAAAGAGAGAGTGCCTGGATTCCAAATTGTTAGCTAAAATTCCCCGAAATTCTGCGTCTAAATTAATGTTTCGGACGAGCTCATATGCGGTTCGTCTCTAAATGGAAAGTGGCTCTGACTGTCGCCAATCGGAAGCATTTGGAGGGTTTTGTACCGGGCCTAAACGTAATTTTCCAGTGTCTGAAAGCGCTTATCGAGGGTGGGCCGGAGGCTGATAATCTCTGGTCGGGTCGGCGCGGTGAGGGGGTATGATGTTGAAAGACCCGAAACCCCCTAGTGATCCTCTCGATGACATCACTGACGACACTCTCTAGCGCCCCCATTACAGTGCGTATGTTTGAAATATATATATATATATATATATATATATATATATATCGAGTGAACTAGATTTCAGATTTACGAAACTGCCACTTTAAAATATGCATCTGATGATTGCATAGCGCATAAAACTCCGAGTCGGACCATAGACGTAGGACACTATATATACAAGGCATATAGTTGCTGGTTCGACCGGCAAAAGGTAGTTTAAAAAAAACGTACTAAATCCTTAACCAACACAAATCAACTGAATATGCAGACCTAAGAATCTGTGAAAGAATACACTAGCACATTTACTTACCTACTTACCACCCAGTTTTTAACCATGCACTAGCTTGCCTGAAGATAGTTGCCTGGTCGATGTCCTTGGTATTTTGTAATGTAAGTTCTAACAGAGACAAGCTCCAAAGAGAACGCAATGTTAAAATTTATTGCTAAATTTAGCAGTAATATAATCAAGAAACAAATGTTTGGATATTTTTATAATTCCATGGGTTATAAATATTTCGCGGCTAAGCCAAGCCGCTCATCCAACTCAAATCATACAACAGTGAATGTTTAAAATCATCCAGAAAATAGTCACGTGAAAAAAAAAAAGAAAAGAAAAATGGGGGAAAATTTTCAAAGAAAAATTATTAAATCCTAAAGAACGACTCTAATTTGGATCTGAAGTGAACAATTCTGCATCTCCAGAAAATTTTTTTTTCTTGCTATTCTAGTGCATAATAAATTATTTCCTTCAGTCCCATCACATATTGTTCCGGGGCCAGTGTTTCAACGTGACGTAAGGCAAATTTAGGGGAAGTAGAACAAGTACATTGCGGATTTGTCAAAGAAACTTCCACAAGGAACGCAATATTTATGATTAGGGTGCTATCAGATTTATCAATACAAATAAATAAGGACGTATAACTAAGTTATATAGATTATGCAAAGGCATACGACATAGTGCGTCACAAAGATTTGATAGAAATGCTCAGCAACCTCGACATATTTGGGAAAGTTATTAGAATAATCAAAAATTTCTTCTGGCAGCAAACCGCCTACATAAGGACAGAAAACAAATTCAGTAGATATAAAAATACAGAAAGGGGCGTAAAACAAGAATGTATCTTTTCAACGGAGCTATTCAACTTGTACAGCAAAACTATTCTGAGGACCCTACTTTCACGGCTTCTGCTCCGATGAACATAGATCACTGCTGCCCCTAGATACGAATTTGCACCAGAGACTAGATTAGCAACTAGATCCCACCCTTTTACAGTGAAACCGATAAAATTCAACCTAAACTTCTACTCCAAAAGTTTCTTTTCTCGCACTTCCCGACTGTGGAATTCCCTTCCACATGATTGCTTCCCCGACGGCTACAATCTCCAGGAGTTTAAATGTAAAGTCAATAGACACCTCCTAACACACTAACTCGCTCCCATTCTTTCAAACACTCTTCCCATCTGCCCAGTCCTCATCCTCGGTATCTTTACCCATCTATCACCTTCCTTCTGACATTTCCTACATCTAACCACTCCTCCTCTTTACCTTCCTCTATGTAGCTCCATGCGCAATAGTGGCTGTGGAATGCCTTACTTGGGGTGAAATGATTAAAAAAATCCCTATAAGTTATGCCAGGTTTTCTCATTGGATGCCACGGTCTGAACAACATAGTGTACGCAGATGATACAGTGCTGATAGCAGATACGGAAATGAAACTACAAACCTCCTTCAGAAGGTAGCTGAAGAAAGTGAAAAGAAAGGACTAGTGGGGGATACTAAAATCAAGCAGATATAAAAATTTAAATACCTGGGAAGTCTTCTAAGAGAAAACAAAAAGTTCGACACAGAGATCCGAATGCGAATTGCCATGGCGAATGACGCATTCTAGAAGCTGAGTACAGAATTAAGAAACAGGAAAACTTCGCTAGAAACAAAGAAGAATGAAATGGATTGCTATGTAATGTAACTTTTTCAATATGGCTGTGAATGCTGTACAGTCTCATCAGATATGAAGAAAAAACTTGAAGCAACTGAAATGTGGTTACACAGAAGGATGCTGCGAAAATCATGGGTCGAGCACGTAAGAAATTATAAGGTTTTGGAGAGGATGAAAACGAACAATAAATTATTACCTAGCCTCAGGAAGATATCTAATGTTCCTGGGACATGTAAGAGGAAGTAAATGTTGAAGACTCTAATACTCACAGGCCAGATAGAGGGAAGGAGAGACGGAGAAAGCAGCGTGTAACATACTTGACGGGTCTGAACAGAGAATGTCAGAGCGGATGGCTGTGGTACCATGATAAAGCCTGGGTAGTGCCACCAGGCATAGAGAGACCTGAAATGGTATGATCACCTACATTCTGAAGGAAAATTGCACATAGAAGAAATTTTACATATCTCATAAAATTTCATTGTATGCAATGTTGTTGATATCTTTTTTTACCGCAAATCTCTTGTGATATCTTCTTTTCCAATAAACTTTATAGTAACTCCATTTTTTAATGGAGACTTTTAAGAGACATACAAGATTTGACCGAATGCACAAGTAATAAGGTGTACACGAACACGCAAACACACACACACACACACACACGTGCATATATATATATATATATATATATGCTATGAAATAACTAAATAAAAGAAATAAAATACTTTTAAAATATTATTAAAGAAAAAACAGCCAGTATAATAGAAAATGTATTGTCATCAGCGAAGACTGAATTTTAAAAGTTCTTAAAAATATTATGCGTATTAAATATTAAAGTGTGTATAACATGTTTAATATAGTATTTTATGGTTTAGCCAAACTCAATTACATATATGATGTTACTGCAATTTTAAATATATATTTTCAAACATGCAACGTTATAGCTAACATTGTCTAGTATACGTCTAGTAAACGTTGCTGAAGATACCTAGTTTTAATCACGAATATACTAGAATAAAACGAGTATAGCCTATTCATATCTTTTCTGGATGCATTACAATTCACTGGAAAATAGGAAAATATATAATAACTTTTTCACTTTCCTCCTCTCTTTATGTGTGTCTGTGCATGTTTCTGTTGAATATATGAATCAGAATCCAAAAAAGAGATAAAATAAGGGACAAATAGTAAACGTATCTCAGTTTAAAATATTTCACTTTTATTAAAGCTTCGTTTAGAGACCGAGAGAGAAATGAATGTCTAGTGAGACAGAATGTTATTATTTTGGGATAATTCTTATTGGTAAGATATGTGTCACATATATTAGAAAAAGAACATTTTATAAAATATATTCGAGGGATACTTTAACGATAAATTGTGTAATGGTGTACGTGTGTGCGTGTGTGTGGGTTTGCGTGAGGAATGTCTATGATCGTAACCCCTGGGTGGTTCAGTGAAACGCAGCAATATGTAAATGAACTGGTTTTGGTTAGATTTTATATTAAATATTTTTCTGAATTTTTTTAACATTAAATTTGAATTTTTTTCAATTATTTTAATGTATTAGGCAGGATAAAGTTAGATTAATAATGAATAGGTCTATAGGAGGTTGTTGATGTAATGTAATGTATTAGGATTGATTTTATAGTTTGTAGTAAGGCTATTATAATGTTTTTAAAAATAATTTCCATTTGAATTTTTTTTCAATTATTTTCATGTATTAGGCAGGATAAAGTTAGATTAATAATGAATAGGTCTATAGGAGGCTGTTGATGTAATGTAATGTATTAGGATTGATTTTATAGTTTGTAGTAAGGCTATTATAATGTTTTTAAAAATAATTTCCACATAAAGGATTTTTTTTCTTAATTTATTTTACATCAAAACGACGTCGTACATAAGTTTGATTTCATTAATACCGGCTTTATTTTAAAAAAAAGTACATTTCATCCCATCAATAATATTAACGCTCTATCTCTCCGCATGTTAAGCAATTTACGACGAAAGCATGGTTGCAAAATAATTTTTTATCAGTAAACCACAAAGAAACAGTGATCTTAACTCTAAGCAACATCAAAACTCAACACTATATATATATATATATATATATATATATATATATATATATATATATATATATATATCCGTTTGAACTTTAAAAAATTTATAACATTATTTGTATTTGTGATAGAAATAATTTGTAAAAAATGAACTTGAACAACTAAACAGGAAAGATAATACAGTGTTTCAACAAAATGGAGCTCCTTGTCACATTTCTTTGCGTGTTAGATAGATTCTAAATCTGGAATTTCTTAACAGATGGATCGGAAGAGGTAGACCATTTTATTGGCCTCCACGTTCGCCAGATTTGACTCCATTCATTTTTTTAGCGTGAAAACAATTGTGCATGCAACCAAACCTAGTTCATTAGAAGATTTCAAAGCTAAAATAACTAATGTAATTTCAGGCATTACTACAAATGAGTTGGCAAATGTTTTCCGTGAAAGCAAAATCGTAAAAGTGTGTTGCTAATGATGGAGGACATGTGGAAACTTGAATAAAATTTCAATAAAACCTTAAAAAATATAGATTGACTAGTTTCAAATACTATTTACAAATTATTTCTATCGCAAATATAAATAAAGTTATAATTTTTAAAAAGTGGAAACAAATTTTATTGACACTCTGTATATATAAATATATGAATAATTTGTGCACCATTAATTTATATGAATATATTATATATATATATATAACGCTAACCCTAACCCATGTAAGTTTGTTATAAAAAATGTAAGATCTGAAATATATTTTTCATTTCCGCCGATCACTATATTTTAGTATATTAGCGAAATTTTGCAATGGTTTCTCCCTGTCACTCTCACATTTTCTCGCTTTCTCTCACTCTCGATATATATGACACAGAAAGACAGACAGATAGGAAGATGTGATCAGTAGCTTGTTATATTGCAATTTGAAAACGATTCCTTATTAATAATTATTGTTTCCTCAGAATGAAGTGATGCATAACTGTTGGATACTTTTGCTATTGAAAATTACAAGACTATCCCTGAAATTTTGTTGTTTTAGACACTCTGTTACCATTTTCAGGCACTGCCTTTTGGATCATTTTTTCAGTATTGTTCAAAATGTGTATTGTGCACAACAAGATAAAATGATACTGTAAAACCAACTAAAGCTCTTATTACAATATGAAACAACTGAAATGAAACTGAACTGTCTTGAATTTTTGAAATTCATTATTGCCATTGGCAAGAATAGAATTTATATTGCATGTTGTCACTGAAAATATGATTTTACTAACGATGGTTTTCAATATAGATATTCATATGCATTCCAAAATACTAAAATTCTCTTTACTCAAAGCGGCGAGGAAACCATAGATAGCTATTTACTCTTATGCCTGTATCTCTTGTCTATTAACATTCCAGCAATAGAAATTTTTTATACGCATTTATTTTTTTAACCAGGTTATTTTAAGTAAAAAGGAGAAAAATAATTTACGACGAATCGGAAAGAGATATGAAATATCTCGCATACATACGGAAGGCTTGGCAAATTTGACACCCACAGGACATATCTAAGGCAAAAGAAACAGAGAGAGACATCGGATCACATAAATGATAATCTTATTTGAATGAATAACAGAATATTAATTTGAAGAGATTTCAAAAAGGTAAACAATAAGTAGAAAGTTGTGGAAAACCATGACCGCGCATATTCTGAAGAAAAATAGTACACTGAAGATAGTAGAAAATCCATGTCGTCTAAAAAATGTTTATAAAACATACATGGATAATAATATGCCGGTGAGAATTCGGATAGTTTTGACCTCTAATTTAAAAGTATTGTACAAATATTTGTATAAAGATTTACTTAGCGTAGCTTAGTTATGCTACATGACCGTATAGGGCACAAAGTGAAACTTGAATACGCTATTTAGTCATAAGTAATATAAGGAAGCACGATTGTTAATCATTGCCTCCTAGCTGAAGTGCCATTATAGACAAAATGGTATAAATACACAATAACGACTCTACGTTATAGTTTTTTAATCAATTCACCCCGGTCAAAGCGGGAATGTGACTAGCACGCAGGGGATTACAGTGTCTGAAAGCAAAAAAAAAAAAATATCGGGATGATTTAGAAAACGACAAAAGCTAAACGGGATTCAAGATGATGAAATATGATGATTGATGTTGCAATTAAATTTGTCGTTATCACGGTAACAAATAAATGGTAGAAGATTCGACAGGCGGAAAGTACAAACAAAGAAAGTGTTGGAGTAGAAAGCGGTTGCATTTTACTATTTCAGCAGTAAAAAGGGTCGTACCTAGTAGCACAATTAAATTCTTGTAGCCGTGGCACCAGTCGGGAAAACCATTCGTCATAACAGTTTTCATGAAATCATTTGTAGAAATGACAAAGAGAAACTACGTCTAGTCGGTGAGAAACTGACTGAAGTGGCGATCACATGTCAGAATCGATTACATTGAAGATCCTTCTTTGGATTTTGTCAAGAATCACCAGATATATAGCAGGATTACCATACAAGATAAGGCATCAGTATTCAATGCAGGAACAAATGGTCGATTTGTAAATGTTCCAGATAGGTTTTGCCGATAAAATTTTTCTTGCACGAAACTGTCACCCAAATTTACTTACAGTGCATGCAGGTATTGCTTTAATATAGTTGCATCACTTCAAGTCACTAGGTAACTTGTGGTCAAGAAAGCGATGCGTGTTACTCTCAATGATTCTAGCGTCATCCATGATGATGGCAGCCAGAAAAGTTTTTCTATGCTGGTTAAATTAGAGCAGATTTTCGTGGTGTTAACATGGAAGGATTAACTGAAAATGAAAAGAAATTCAAAGTTAAATGTAAAATCTTTTAAATCTACTTAACAAAAGAAGTGAATTAATTGCGACAAGCTTCTATCAAAAAATCTTATATAGATAGGAAAATCAAGATTAATATTGACTCTGCTCTGCGTTTCTTTCTCACCACTTTTTTGTCGCTTTCTTTCTATTTTTCCTCTTAAATATTATTTATTATTAATAATGATTATTAATTACTCACTGAATTTTAATAATTATTTTTTTATCTAAATTTAAATTTAAATTATTTCATATTACTGTAAATTTGTCTATTCAGAATTTGATCTTAGTAATATAAAAATAGTACACTAACATGTCATGATTTATCTTTCCACGAACATCGTGTGAAGTTTAATTAAAATTTCTAATAATGTCACAACTGGTTTAATAAAAAAAATCCGAGACGCAACAACAAAATCAGCCACAATGAATGAAGATTCTCTATCGTTATTCCAATATTAAAAACATTGTGATAAAAATCTTGGTTACCAAAGTAAATTTTATCAGTAAAACTACTGAAAAATCAACAAAAGCTATCACGCACACACACACACACACACACACACACACACACACACACACACACACACACACACACTATATATATATATAGCAACACTAAAATAGGTACTGTTTAGAACAAACAAACAATTTTAAAAAGTGCTCAATGCACTGGATAAAGAAGCGACAAGAAATTTTGTTTGCTTATACGGACTAATGAAACCAATATGGTTGAAACCTAGGTAGGAAGTAAGTGGTGAACGTTTCGTTCTTGAATATATATATATATATATATATATATATATAATGGATATGAATCAGGAAAAGTAACGTGATGGATATCTAAATATATGAATATAATAGATGGAGACATAAATCAAGTATAACAAAGGGATATCTTCATTGGCAAAAAGATTAATCAATAGTTGGGACCTGTGCCATTTAAACTGATTAAATGTACAAAAAGTGATAGGATTTTTCCTTACATGGCTTTTTTCACTGTCAGAATAAATCTTATTATCTACAGCTGTGCGTTTAGAACCAGAACTAAAAGCAATGTCCAGACTCATAATCGATTAGACATATACGCATATAACGTAAGTCAAGTGTCTCTGATCTATAGTTTAATCGGGAAATTTGACCATTTATGTTTGTTTATATTTTCTTTGTAAAATCTGTGGCATCGATTGCGTGCTTCAGTAAATTAGAGGTCATTTTATATTTGAAATAGTCAATATAGTGAACTCTCTTTATTTTTAAGTCTATTTTGGTAATCTTTGAATTTTCGGAACAAAACTTCCAAAAGGACATATTTCAGTTATCTCATTAGAAAGCCGAATCGGAACGGTAAGTTAAACTTATATCAAGAATAAATTCATATCCAGTTTATACATTATATATATAAATATGAAAGAGATAATACCTATACTCGTGTCAAAAACCTTCCACGTATCTAGGAAGAAGGGAAAAATGGTTAAAAAAAAAAGACCTAAGTACATCAGTCAAATGAGTTCAGACCGAGTCAGCACGTAGCCCAAAGAAAAAAACCCGACACGAACAATCGACTAACAAAAATGCGCTCAATAAAAAAAAAAGAACAGAATAAATAAAGAATACAAAGAGTGCCATACAAAGGTTGTCTTGCTCTCTAGGTATATTTCATATATAAATATACATATATATATATATGTATATATATATATATATATATATATATTATATACAGGGTGTCAATAAAATTCATGTGCACGTTAAAAAGTTTATAACTATTTTTTGCGATAAAAATAATTTATAAAAAGGATTAGAAATATATTTTTTAAGATTGTATTGAAATTTTATTTCAGTTTCCACATGTCCTCTATCATTAGCAATACAAAGGGTAATACGATTTTGATGTTCACGGAAAACATTTGCCAACTGATTTACAGTAATGCCTCAAATCACATTAGCTGTTTAGCTTTCAAATCTTTTAATGAACTAGGTTTGGTTGCATACACAATTGTTTTCACATGTCTTCATGGAAAATCTAAGTCGGGTTTTATATACATACGTGAAAATACTATTGAAAAAGATGTTCAACCACCGGTTCCTGTATGAGCAATTTACTATTATACCCTAATTTGCTTATAATATATATATATATATATATATATATATTGCTTATAAATAACATGGATAATTTTGAGGAGCCTTAAAAAGCAAACCTATCAAAAATCTGACGAATGGTAACGGTATATGTCTATAAGAATAAATATTGTCTTTATTTAACTGTGTCATTCGATTTTTCATTTTTTTTTTTGTTTTTCTTTTGAGATTTTGTTTCCAGCCTTTTTTTATATTTAGTATTTTGGTACATATTTTCCTGAAGACAGTTTCCGTAAACTGGTTTGAGCTGCCGAAAGAAAAAATTTGAATGTATTCCGGTTTATGACTATCTACTATGTTCTGCGGGTTTGAATTCTACGGTTTCTAATATTTATGAAAAACGCTAGCATTTAATTTGGTAATGTCGCATATGCCTGGTGGTGCAGTGGATATCAGCTTGGAATATTTTAGCTTTCAAATATTCTAATGAACTAGGTTGTGTTGCATACACAATTGTTTTCACATGTCTTCATAAAAAATCTAATGGAGTCAGATCTGGCAAACCCGGAAGCCAATAAATTGGTCTACCACTTCCGATTCATTTTTTACTTATCTAAATATTGTGGCAAATTTAGTGGTAAAGAATTGTTCAGTAACTAAATTAAAACGACATACATTAAACTTTTTAACATATTTTACAGATTATTTCTATTCCAATTACAAATAAAGTTATTAACTTTTAAACTGCACACGGACTTTATGGACACCCTGTATATGTATATATATGTATAATGTTTGTGTGTGTGTGTGTGTGTGTGTGTGTGTGTGTGAAGGAGATAAAGATATATCAATTTTATATATCAAGTACAGCTTGGATGAAAGATGTATGACAATGTGGAAATGTTATCGTCTGACTTATTTCGGCTTCTAGGACTTCATTTGCCTAAGTTTTGTTTGCTTTTGCTGTGACAAACGAGTAAAGATGGGAAGTTTAAATTTTCGAATAATGTTCAATCATATTTGTTTTCGTTCTTTTATTTGTTTATATTTATATTTATATATATATATATATGAGTTTAAAATACATCGTGATGGGTTTTGCGAGAGTGGCAGAAGAAGTTGTCCCTCTATCCAATACAGTTGTGAAAGTGTATGTTGTGTAAAGAATACAAAAATAAAAGTTAGAAACCATGAATTTTTAACAGATAAAGAGTTAATTAAAGCTTTATTTTTTTCAACGGCAAATTACGAAAATTGTTTTGTAAGTGATTGTGTGTAAATAATTTTTTAAATATTTTTTGTGTTCTTGTATTTCAAAACGTTTTTCCTGTATTCAATTTTTTAAAACTATGTTTAATATTGGAAAATATCAAATTTAAAATATTTTTAAAAATGTCTTTTAACAGTTATTTTATGAGTATTTATTTAAAGGAGGATTCAGTATTTTATTTTATTCAGCATTCTTGAATGTATCGTGTTTTATTGGGTTGCCATTTGAAGTATACATAAGAAACCATTTATATTTTTTGTTGGGAAAGTACTTCTTTCAACTAAGTTTGGAATGCTCAGTTTTTTGTCAACATTAATATTTTGGCAATTAAGCTGAAAAAATAGAATACCTACTACTTAAGTTAATCAGTCTAATGACCAACAAAAATATTGTATTAAAAATCTTCTATAAAATAGTTAATTTGCAGGATATCGGCGAGAAACTACTGTCATACTTGGAAATTAACATTTGCGAGAATATTAAGGCAATAAACAAAGAAATATATTTAAACCATTTTAATTAATGAATGAGGTTAAATACGCTTAAACATTGGGACATAACTTGTGTTGTTGCCTGTTTATATGGAATATTGGTAAACTGGCAATAATGAAGAATGAAATAATAGCAAGCAACATTTATAATACTTGTTTCGTACAGGGCCACTATTAACTAAAATCAGTTTGATTTTATTCGGAAAAAGAAGACAGCTGCTAATGGAAGGTATGTGGGTGTCATAGAGCAAAACAACATATTTCATTAATGTATAGAGAAGATAAGTGCTGTTGCATTTACATTTATGAAATGATTGTATATGTCTATATGTTAAACATTACTGCTGACAATAGAGTGCTTAATTCTATTCTTTTTCCGAAATTTGTTGTTTTTCTACAGAAATTCAGCATCCCCATCAGGTTACCTATTGGTATGCTGATATGTTCTTCTAGGGATGAGTGCGAAATTACTCTGTACCTGACAACCTCAACTAAGTTACCTCCACTGTGGGTACCTTATTGAACAATCTCATCACTTTTAGGCCCATTGTAACTGGTTAGATTGCATGGGAGCACCTTTGATTTATTCCGAGAAGTGAGCAAAGTTTTATAGATATGATGGTGACCTTTGTACTAATGAGTTAATTATATACTCAGAAAGTGGCACAGAGAGCCTTGGCAACTAACCACTGGTCTGAAAGTAATACAGTCTTTGTGAATTTTGAGAAGATCATATATGTGAGGTAGCTTGTTATAATGTTGAGACAAACGCTTGTACAACTAAGGTAGGAAGTTTTCTTTGTCATTGTTTAAAATATGTGACAGGTATGATTCTGTTTTCAACATTAGATCTTTCTTTACTTTACAATGGCTACTATTTCTAAAGAGGTTTTCGTGTTTTTCTGTCTATACCGTTTTTCTATCTATACCGTTTTGTCTATCTTTTGAATTTTTGCTGTAGGTTTTCATTCCTCCGTCGGGTTTTGTTTGCCAGACTCTCCAGTTTCGTGATGTTTATAAGTCACAAATTTCAGAAATTGATGTCTCCAAGGATACATGGTTCAGTGGATAAAACCGTTGGATGAAGCCATTGACCTGACCTAAAGAGTTGTGAGTTCAGTGTGTAGCTACAGAAGAGATGGACACAAAATCTTCTTGATAATTGATGCCGAGACATCTGGAAGAGGCATGACTCCTGAACTAGAACGATCTATCCTTGAGAACAAAAGAAATGGTTCAGTTCGAAATTCTAATCACTTGGAGAGAGTCGGAGAGTACAAACACCGATATGTCGAGATTATAGTATCAAAGATTAAGGACAACAGTCCGAACAAAGTAAATAGGGCAAATACTTCTTTACCATCTTTAGAAAACACATGTTCTTAACTATTTTGAAAAAGTAAAGAAACGTTTATAGTAATGGGAATATATTGATTATACATAACGTATTATAGAGTGTGGATTATTCCTGCCTTATTAAAGAAAATCACTCATAGAAAATATCTTAAATATATGTACTCCAAAAAAAAAATAGAATTAAGTCGGTGAGACCACTAGTAAAAACCAGATGCTAAAATCTTACCAGTTCAGGAGGTGTAACGGATAAACGTTCAGGAATTGGTATTCGGTGACCAGCGTTTCTTTTCCAGTTGGGTTATATATATATATATATATATATATATATATATATATATTATAAACAAATTAGGGTATAATAGTAACTTAGTATTACAACTCTTAATTAAATGAAAAATGTGTGGGAGAAGAGGTGGTTGAAAATCTTTTACAATACTATTTTTCCCTAGGTATATATATATATATATATATATATATATATATATATATATATATATATATATACCTACGGGAAAAATACTATTGTAAAAGATTTTCAACCACCTCTTCTCCCACACATTTTTCATTTAATTAAGAGTTGTAATACTAAGTTACTATTATACCCTAATTTGTTTATAATATAAATATATATTTCCCCTATAAATAACATGGAAAATGTTGAAGAGTCTTAAAAAGCAAACCTATCGAAAATCTGACGAATGATAACGGTATATATCTGTAAGAATACATATTTTCTTTATTAAAATGTGTCATCCGTTTTTTCGAGATTTTGTTACCAATATTTTTTTGAGCACGAGTATTAGCAACCATATTTTGGTACATATTTTCCTGAAGACAATTTCCTCAAACTGGTTTGAGCTGCCGAGAGAAAGAATTTGAATGTATTCCGTGTTTATGACTATCTACTAGATATTTTGCGGGCTTGAATTCTACGGTTTCTAAGATTTATGAAAAACGCTAGCATTTAATTTGGTAATGTTGGATATGCGTTGTGGCGCAGTGGATATCAGCTTAGAATATCCAGTTGAATTCGTTGCATTCACTTACTCACAAATATCATTAGAAAGTTATGGGTTAAATAGGAGAACAGATTAGATTCTAGACACTTTGTCAAAAACCAATATATCAAAGAAAGTAATGGCAACCAATGCTGGACAACTTTCTGGCCATTTAGTCATGTCTTTTTTGAGACATGATCATCTAAGCGTTTATTACGTATGACACATACATTTGTAGGTAAAACAACAGTTGCATTATTTTTCTTAAAACTTTATTGAAATGATATTTGCTTTATAGTGAATCACAATTAGATTTCCAATGACTTTACAAAGAAAATGTATTAAAAATTTCTAAAATGAATATCGAAAAGGAATAATATGGAAAACTGGATTATGTAAGATTCTTTATTTAACTTTTTTAAAGAAATAAAAACAATAAGTTATAACTTAGCTCTTGGTCTTATAGAGATTTCGCGGGGTGCTGTTATAATTGAGATTATGTGCATTAGAAGAAAGCATGGATCATCCAAATCACTATGTAATGATCCAGCAAGACAAGCATTTTTAAATATTGCACCACGTCTGAGTGTTCAGAAATAATTTCAGAACCATAGCTTAATTATGGTACGAAAGTGTGAATCAAACGCACTACTCAGCTGTAATTGATCTAGCAAAACAAGCTTGCTAAACACGAATTGCCACTGTGTTGTCCACTATAAGGCTTATTCATGCAACAAATGAATAGAAGCATTCCGTCAAGTAGAAACATCTGTCTGTGTTTTTTCTCCACAATGCCAATATGAGTTAATAGATGCCTACAGATTCCATTTCTGTGTGCCGGGCGCCTTGAAATTTTGCAGATACACACTAATGTTGGTGACGAGATAATGTGTCATAACTGCATTCTTACAATCAACTATTTTTGTGAGCTTAAACTAACCGTTTGTCTGAGATGTACCCTACTGCCCCACTGGAGCGAGTTGTGACAAAAGGTCAGTTTTTAACGTGGGGAACCTGAGCACGTACCCTCAGGGCAGTGGTCAAAGATTTCCCAAAAGCTGGTTTTACCAGGTCATTCCTTGTCAAAGCTGGTCATTGCTTGTCAAACCTGGCGGGCCGGCAGGTAGTAAGTATCTGAGAACAGATACTACATTTTGATTCTGACTGACTGGCTGCGGAGTAAAACCAACCGCTTATCCTCAACATCATGATAATAGTAATAGAAACTTTATAAAGTGTTGTCGCTGAAACGAATGGGCAGTTATAATAACAGTCTGCCTTTTCTTCATTTGCCAATATGTACAAAACATTTAAAATGTGTTTAAATTTTATTTTCATTCATATTCACTTATTTAGCGAAAAAAAACAAAAAAACAAAAAAAAAACAAAAAAAACAAAAAAAAAACCTACAGGTTCTAATATCTTCCTGTAAATTAAAATCACTTTTCTGACAATTTAACTTAAATAGTCAAAATATTTGCAGAATTACATGACGGTAATGTGGGCATGTTATGGTGACACTACAAAAAGTTAATCATTATTTTCTTATTTGACGCAATGCCTCAGGCTATTTAGATTACTAATGACGACAAGTGCCAGAAGTATTTCAAACGGACCACTATTGTGAGAAGTGGATTTTCAAGCTATGATCCAAATACACTTGGTCTAGTGAAATTCCCTTTAAAATTGATAAGCGTCGTTATCTAAAGAAAAACCAATAACAATATACCCCATATGAGATGTAAAATCTATACAATCATTCCGATCGCATTATTCATCTAAAAGATACAGTCTCGTATCCCTGTGTTCAACATCAGTGACGGTAATATACGTCTCAACATGACAAAACACTTCTAGAATGACACTATTATTTTTAGACTTACTACACCATATAAGTTGAACAGAAATAATTTCATTAATAATGAGTGAACAGTGACAATGTCGATTTCCTCCTCGAATTTTGAATATAGAAGGTGTCTATTAAAAAATATCAGTTAAAATCTGAATATCTGAATAACTTCATGAGTCAGACAAACGCTATTAAGTAGGCTTCATGTTATTTTTTTAGAAAGAGATATATATATTACAAAGTACTTCTCAATTCTTCACAAGCGTTCATTATTCAGAGCGTTTCTCGGCTTACGTTCTTTTAGGCTTGCAGAAAGAGTGCGAAAATAGACCTGTCCATTCACATAGCCCCATAAAAAAGAAAAAACTCATAAAGGAGGAAATCACTTGAATCTGGTGGTCATTTCAATAACACATTATCATTATCACTGACAGGATCATGGTAGATTTTAATTTAGGTAATGCCGCACAGTCAACTTTGTCTTTATCTTGCTAAAATTTTACATCATTTGCGCGGTAATTGGCTGTTATTAGATTAAAAATCAAGGTCCATTTTCGAACACCCTGCATGTTTGAATGTGAACATTTTACTGGATTTTCCTCATCTTCACCACCACTTCAAAAGAGAACAACTGTAAAATACCTCAAAATATGCTCATTCTGGTGTTAAACCTCCAATCTCTACCTCATATTGAACACTGACAGATCGGAAGAACTGCTGTTTGGTGTTATCAATCATCAGATTTTCCTTGCAAAAGATATAAAACGGTTATTCGTTGATATCAGGGGTTTTGGCTGTTTGACAATTCTTTAATTCCATAAAATAAGCACCTATGAAGTAATGTTCGAACAAGACTTGATTATATAAACAAAAGCAAAATTGGCTTTGCCAATCCTACGTTTAAATATAGTTTTACTTCAATGTGATTTACACTAGAAAACCTCATTGAATTTATCTGTATTAAAGCGCAACGCCTCGGTTGATATTAGAAATCATTCCTGAGAAATGATTTACATTTTTTGTCGTGTTATCGCGTAAATCATAAAGTGAAGGACTTTAATAATCAAAAATTGTAAAATAATAATAATAAAAAATAAAATAACTTTTAAAATGTAAGCAATCATGGCTCTCCAAGGATTTCATTACTTCATTATGTTTGTATTGTAAAGTTTTTTCGTTTATGTAAAACGGAATGGTTCACTTTTACGTCTAGTACATTTCAGTATGGTTCCCTGGGAATAAATATATAATCCCAATTTGTTGGGAAATGTAATTTTAGGCCTTCGTTCTTTTTATATGGCTTACCGGAAAAAGTTAAGATAATCCACCAAAATCCCACTAGAACTTTCTGTGAGAATGTGGCGAAAATTAATAAACTTCGAAAGATGATTGCCTCAAGATTTAAAGGAAGCCATACAGCGTATCACACCACTATATGTTTCAACAGATGACAAGATACCACCGAATATTACCTTCTTCAACGATATCTCTTAATTATAAAGAAGGATTCATGATGAAGTCATATCTGCCGTATTGCAATTTAATGCATAAAGATAAATCGAAATTTAAGTGCCTCATGCGTCTATATTTGTCTCCTGCCATCCTTACATCCTCGCTACAAATCATCATTTCGGTTACAAGCTCTTTCTTCACCTCTGTTTTTTTTGGGGTTTTTTTTGTCTACGGCTATATCGTGTGTCTACGGCTATATCGTGTTGAATACACGGTTCCCGTCCGATCACCGAAGTTAAACAACATCGAGCCTGGTCAGTACTTAAATGGGTGACCATTTGGGAATACTAGGTGCTGTAAACATAAGGACCAAGAATGGTCCACCGGTCCTCCAGGTTTGGGGTTTGGGGGTTAGATGCAGGGTTAACGACCCTGCCCCGTAAAAAACAGTTTGTTACAGAAACAGCAACAATAAGTTGCTACCTTATGCACCATCTGGGTGTGATGGATTAATTACGATGATCTTTACATCCTCGCTATAAATCATCGTTTCGGTTACTGGCTCTTTCTTCTTTTTTAACCTCTGTTTTTTATATGTTGTGCGTGTTAGTTTTTTCATGCCATCTTGCTTTAATTATGTTTAGCAGATATTTATCCGTCTGTTTCCGGTAGCAATCATAAGCGAACGTTTTCTTTTTCCTTTTTTTTCCTTGTTTTCAAACATTTCTCGGAACTACAACCTTATCTCAGTTGTTTCACACCACTTTTTCACCAGTAAATATATTCTACAACAATCCCATATATGAAAGTTGATATGACATATTAGTTCAACCATCTTTTCGTTTTTTTATATCATGATTTGTTACATCTCTTTACTAGTTGACATGCTAGACATTACCCTTCGCCTTGTAACATTAGGGAAAGTTGATTTTTCATTATCTTTAGAAAATTAACATTACTCTCGATGAAAAGCTAGAGTTTGATATGGTAAATAATACTATCAATAATTAGATTCAGAGCTTTTAATAATATTTGAGCATTTAGTATTAAATATCGTCTAATTTGTGCAGGTTTTGTTATAAAAGTATCTTCAGAACTTTACTATTTTAAAAATAAAACCAATAAAGTTAATATCTTTGGCAATGGATACATTGAATCGAAACTATATTAACCATATTCTAATTATTAATCAACACAGGCAAAATATGCAATTTTTTTTACTGTAATGTAAAATCTGTGTGAAACATTTAAAAGAGACTCTTCTGAACACAGCAATGAAATTGCAACGCTAATATTGTAGAGCTAAACTTATCTTTAAATGCATTTTCTCAAAAAACATTAACGAATCGGAAAATAATATCTTGTGAATATATTTATCCTCTTAAACACCAACTTGTGTCCTGGGCATGACGGATACTGCATCCGGCAGCAAGGCCTCTGTTTGGGAGGTTGTTAGGAACATGCAGCTACCTCTTAATTGCTGCTGTTCTCAGGTCTACCCTGACCCGAAGTGGTAGTACCTGTTAGGGTCTCAGCTATGGGCAAATATTTAACCCTCAAAATGGGGTTAAAACACTAAGAAAGTATAAAAATACTTTTACAGAAATATATACATAACAGTAGACTTTCATAGACAAATATACATTTTTGAATAAAAAGTATTACCAATAATATATTTTTGAAGAGAAAATATTCTCAGCAAACAATTTTTGAATACAAAACTAGAAGATATTATCAGTTGTCTAACATTAAAAAAATAAAAACAAAAATGTTCATTAAAGTCTGACTAAATCAACCTTTTCACCATAACCAAACATTAAAAAGCATTAAACCTTCACTTTTTTAGATTAAGCAACACACAGAGGTTAATATGACGTTAAACAAAACTCAAACTAAACACCAACCTGCAATGTGAATGCAACACCACAATTCCCAAACCTACTTGCCCAAATTTAGCATTATCTGTTATATCTTACCACACTACAGAGTTAAATAATTGTATTTGTTTAATTTGAAATTTACCTAATCAATGATATAATGAATCCCCTTGGAAATAACTGAATAATTACACAAAAAAAATAAAAGAAAGTTAAATTACTTTAGCAATTATTATTTTCTTGCACTGTAAGAAAAATTACCGAATAAAATAAAAGAATACAACAAAACTGATGAGAATGTTATGTCATAAGGAATTAAACCTAAGCCCCGAAATGAAAAAATAAAAATGATATGAAGAAATAATAATTATGCGAGTAACTGAGTGTAATGGAAAGAGTGAAGGGCCGCTAACATTGACTTAAAAATAAATATGGTATTTAGCCATAGAAAAATGATTTACAAAAAGTTTATTACTCAAAACGAACTGGATATAAAGAAATTAAATGTGGATAGTGTAAAATCAGTTGAATGGAGTCTCGGATATTTGTTTCTGTTCTCATAATTCTTTATTTTGGATGTCCTTTATATTCAATAGAATGCGTAATGTTCGACATGTAGGATTACAAATGGCCAAACCATTGATTTTCTAAATGTCGATATCTTTGTCTCTGTATGACTTATCGAGGAATCAATGGAAAATCGCAATACGCACTCAAATGCTCACACAGTTTCTGGCATGATTCTGTTTTGTTTGGTTAAACAAGTGTATCAGAAAAAAAGAAACATTGTGAGATAATTCAGTTCAACTAGCAAACTGAAGACGTATTCGGATGACATTAAAGATCGAAACACTTTGAAAACTCTCACCATTGTCTTTTAAATTAAGTTAAATAATTTTATTTAAAAGAATGCGTTATTTAATTTAGCTGCTGTAACTGTTTTTTTACCGCACTATTCTCACAGATATTGATAATGATTAAGATAATTCAAATGGAACATGAAAAAAGTATTTTATTTTTTAACTAAAATCATTCGTTTTGTAATACTTAAAATTAGTCTTCTTGGCTGTGCTTTTCATTTTAAAACCCACCAAAAAAAAAAAACCTTTATATTTACTAAATTGATAAACCAATTTTCTACACAAATACAAAACAATGGATTTTAGTAAAAAACACATATGACCCAGCTGTTCATAATATTTAACTCTCATAAAGATTAATACTGATTACAACTTAAATTTCTAGTCTGAAAATAAAATCAAAAGCGTATCCGTGTCCTTCTGAGTGACAAATAATTTTCAACCCAGCAATCCCACTGTAAAGATGTTGCAAGTCTCTCAGTGCTTTATCGATATACCATGGAAAGTACTTGCACGAAATAGATTTCTTTGGTTCCGCCAGTTCCAAGATTAGAATCCACCATGTCACTCTCATTACCTCCGCATTCCATTGATGAGAAGTTCTAGATGAACAGCTTTTGTTTTGAACCACTGCACTGTGGAACTGACACCCAAGGGGATACTTCCTCGATTACTACAATTTTAATCTGTTCAAGTCCAGATCTTTATCTCTCCCCCATATCAGCATAAACTATCTCTTACTCTCTTACACTTTAATTCAAGTGACCGCGAGCCTTGTACAGGAACAAACAACACTATAAAAAATTGTAACATTAATATGCATAATTTTTATTTGAATCGCGTTTACTTGTCATAATTCAAAGAAAAGCGGTAACTGAATACAGATGTATAGTCGGTGATCTTCTATTAAATGACTTCAACGTAGGAAAATCTTAATTCCACATTCCATTGTTGAGGATCCACAATCTTTTCAGTCATCAAATATAGAATGAAGACAAAAAAAAGAAACATTACTTCAAATGGTGAAAATGGAAGAGATAGCATGTTTTTTACATTCGTATATTTAGAGCGCTTGCAAACCTGTGATTGAAATGTATCAAAATGTTCGGTCAGGAGACAAAAGAACCTCTTTCTTTTATTCATCATCATTTGTACCATGACATAATATTTTCGAATAGTCGCTTCAGAGGTGTGCTCATGTCAATCACACTCCATATGTTTCAGATGCACGCCAATATCTGAATCATTATGAATAATCTTTAATTTTAATGCGGTGACATCAGACTATTCTTCACCAACTTCTCTTTTTTTTTTACCTAGGTAGCACTGCGTTAGAAACAAAGAAAACAGTACTGAAATGTCACGTGATATCGAAATTTTCTCAAAGATGAAGAAAACATTAAAAAAGATAAATGTAGTTCTACAGAAGGATGCTGAGGATATCATGGACCGAATATGTGAGCAACAATTAAGGGAAGCCAAAAACATACTTATCATCATGATGGGAGAGTTTAAAGTTATGGAGCACATACTATAGAAGGAGGGTTTCGAACATAAAATAATCAAAATACAGGTTGAGGGCAACAGGGACAGAAGACAATTTGTATAACATACTTGACAAGCTTGAGTAAAGTGATGGCAGAACAGTGGTCGGAAGAAATAAGGAAAATTAATTTGGATCTACATAGGACAGGATATGTTTGAGAATCGTACTCTCTTATACCCTGAGAGGCCACATCACATAAAGAAGATACTTGTTATAATGACATTGGAAGAACTGCTTGTTCTTATGACCACTCTATGCCATTTCGACTTTTTTTATGCGAGATACGAAGTCTTCAAATTTATCTTTGAAAACTTCATACCACCTTATTCAGATTTTTTCAATCATTTTTTTTGCACTTCAGCCTGGTGTAATATAAGCTTAACTCGCGAGATAAATTACAATAGAATAATGAGTTCAATCCTTACTGGGTGCCGAAAATACAAGAATACTATGTAAATCATAAACATCTCGCTATAATGGAGTCCCTGTACAGCAGATATTTCCTCCCACCACCATCAAGTTCATTTAGTTTAACAGTGGGAGATGTGTGAGGAATATCTTTTAAAGAAGTTTTAGCCACGACCAAACACGCGATGTCTTTGAATAAACCCTCCTACCAGAATAATAATAATAATAATAATAATAATAATAATAATAATAATACAAATCTCAACGAAGCAATATATGCATCAGCAATAGCAGCAACAAAAAACTGTATATCAAAATAAAAACAAGGCAGTCTCGCAGACATGCAGATCCACCTTGGAAAAGAAAAATAGAAAAAGAAATCGAACAACTATCAGTACTGGATAAACTGAGTAGAGGAATAAATGTAAGAACTAGGAAAAGCAGAAGAGCCGAAAGAAAATATAATATTAGAAATGAAAATGAAGTCTTATCAAATAAAGAAAAAATAAAGCAAAAAATCCAACTGAAGGCTCAAAGAATAAGGCGCTATGAGAAAAGAGCAAGATTTTACAGACAAAACAAGATTTTTCAAACTGATACAAAGAGATTTTACAGGGAAATTGGTAAAAAAAGAATTGAAGTGACAGTCCCCCCCAGAATGGAAGAAGTCACTCAGTTCTGGGAAAAGATATGGGCTTGCCCTAAAGAACATAGCAAGGAAGTACATTGGATTGCGCAAGAGATAGAACGAATGAAAAATAAACCAGAACAGACATGGTCTGGAATTACAGAAGATGATGTTAAATTTGCACTAAAAAAAAGGACACAATTGGAACTTCCCAGGTATAGATAAAATTCCTAACTTTTGGCTATATTATTTAAATACAGCACATAAGAAAACTAGCCAAAGAACTTCAAGAAATGATTGACAATCCCACTAAAATTCCTGCATGGATGACCAAAGGAATTACATTTCTTCTACTCAAGAATGGTGACACAAACAACTCGAAAAACTACAGACCAATTAAATGTCTTCCGACAACAAATAAACTATTAACATCTATTTTAACAAAACAGTCATATTTATTCTTAGAAAGAAATGACATGATACCGCTTGAACAAAAAGGGTGCAAACGTGGCTGTTATGGATGTAAAGACCAATTGCTAATTAACAAAATGATCCTGGAAATCTGCTACAGTACAAAGAAAAATCTTAGTACTGCCTGGATAGATTATCGAAAGGCATTCGATTGTGTGCCACATTCCTGGATTTTAAAGATTTTAATATATACAAGATATCGCCCGTCATCATCAATTTCATCAAACAGTGCATGTCTATATGGAAGACCGTCTATACATGCCCCGTAAAGAAGGTGGAAGAGGTCTTATTCAGCTGGAATTGTCATACAAGACAACAACTATCGGCTTACTAACATACATAGAAACAACAAAGGATTGGATGTTACAATTCGTAAGGCAACATGAAGAAAGAAAGAAAGAATATTCAATAATAAAAGAAGGCAGTAAATACAAACAAGATTTACAGTTAGTAGATTCTGTAGAAAAGCAAAACAGAAGCCAAGAACCAGCTATTGCGGCAAAAAATATGAAAATGAAAGCCAAAGATAAAGCTCTTGAACAGATGAAACAGCGCTGGCAAGATAAACCTCTGCATGGCCAATATCCAGAACGTGCCAATAAATCCAATGTTGACAAAATTAATACTCATCGATGGTTACGTGCACCTGGATTAAAGTCTGAAACTGAAGGCTTTATTCTTGCAGCACAAGGCCAAAGTCTTTTTACTAGAAACTTTCAGGCAAATATTATGCATAATAATATGGATCCAAAATGCAGGTTTTGTGATAAACACCAAGAAACAATAGACCACCTAATCTCAGGCTGTTCTGAGCTTGCCCCAAATGAATATAAAAATCGCCACGATAGAGTTGGGCAATATTTACATTGGGCAATGTGCAAACATTATGGAAAAGCTGTAAACAAACACTGGTATGAACATCACCCAGCACCGTTTACAGAAATAGAAGATGTACCCATTCTATGGGATTACACCATCTACACAGACAGAAACGTTGAAACAAACAGGCCAGACATTATTATTAAAAACCAGAAGGAGAAAACTTGTCTACTTATTGATATGGCTTGTCCAGCGGATTGTAACATAGCAATCAAGGAATTTGAAAAACTGTCAAAATATAAAGACCTGGAAATTGAAATAGAAAAAATGTGGAAATTGAAAACAAGAGTTGTGCCAGTGATAGTAGGTGCACTTGGAATGATAAAAAAATGGAACAAAACAACACATTGAAAGAATCCCTGGAAACCCCAGCTTAAGAGATATACAAAAAAGTGTCTTATTAAGTACAGCCCACACACTAAGGAAAACTTTATCTATGTAATGCTGGGGAATGATAGGGAAGATAGAAAAACATGAAATGGAGTCATAACAACACGCCACGACCTGCCTTAGGTCTCCCCGCAGACTTGGTTGGTAGTGAGACCAAAGCAGAAATCGAAATATGATGAAAAATGACATATTAATAATAATAATAATAAAGATAGAATAATTAAAGCAAATAGAACGGACATTATTGTTAAAACCAAAAAGAAAAAAAAATGCCTATTAATTAATATGGCTTGCCCAGCGAATTGTAACATAGCAACCAAGGAATTCGAAAAACTGTCAATACCGAGACATTGAAATAGAAAAAAATGTGGAAATTGAAAGCAAGGATCGTACGAGTGATAGTAGATTCAATTTGGAATGATAAAAAATGGAACAAAACAACAAATTCTAATATTTTCTCTGTTTACAGCCTGACAATAACTCAGAACACTCATTAACTGGATGCTTTGGCCTTCCGAGCTGAAGTTGAAAATTTACATCGAATTTATAGCCGCATCTACTGGAAGGGAGGTTGTATCACCGTATCGGGCCAGAAAGTAATTTTCCTTAATAAATTTGATGTTCGTCCGTGTATTGAATACTTTTACTATATCTGGTCTGGTGTCTTAGCTATTAATCTCAGTGTTTTTGACAAAATCCAAAGAAGGATCTGCAATGTAATCATTCCTGATTTGGCATTTCGACTTCAGTTACTATTTCACTGACGTGACGTGATTTCCCTCTGCCGTTTCTACAAATGATAACTGCTCTGACCCCGTGGATTTAACGTCCCACTAGATTGTGAACTAAGTCACATACTTTTCTCGTTAATAATTAGCCGCCACTTCTTGAATAGTTTAATCCCTTGCATTTCCCACCTGTGGAAATGCCTTTCATTTATTTGCTTCCCTAATAGCTACAAAACTCCCAAAAATTGAATGCAACGTCAATTGCCATCTTCTATCTTCATGAATCCTATTTATCTTTTATCCTTTTTTTAATAGTACCTGTAATCAGTCATTTCTCTCACTGTAAGTCCCTGCGAACTAATGGCAGTTCTGTCTTACTTGGGTTGAAATCATTTAAAACAATATCTATATATATCTCTTAGACTGTTTACATCAATCAGTATATCTATCTTAGACACATCACATCTATCTATCTATCTATCTATCTATCTATCTATCTATCTATCTATCTATCTATCTATCTATCTCATACTCTTCACATTAGTGTGTCTCTTGATATCTATCTATCTTAAACGCTCCATATACATCTATCTGAAAATTTTCATATATATCTCTCTCTCTATCTTAGAATTTTAAAATATCTATCGTAGACACTTCATATTTATTTTCTCAAAAATGCCATATTCGATCAGATTCTATTTAAATGACTTTGGTCTCAGGCCTAGGTGTTCTTAAATAAAACATTTATTACTCTTAAAGAATAAAATTCATTTTGTTGCGTTACACAATAATAGTAAACTGCAAAACTTCATTAGGTAAACAAACTTATTGAATAAGATTTAGAAGAGAAATCGTCTTGTAATCTAATTAAATTAATATCTTTATGTCTGTCCTGTTTCTGAGATTATTGCAAATTTCTAAGTAGAAGAGTTGTAAATTCTAACTGATACCTTGGAAGTAACACTGGTTCAGTGTTACTGCCCAGGTAACAATTAGAATACTGAATAGTAACTTCAAACTAGGAAATTTTCTCTTCTTTCAAACTGCATTCTTATCCAATAAGTTTCTTTATGTACTTCTCTTTGCTGAGTCCATATTAAGATGATTACAATTTAGATACTTAGCTTTTGTAAAATACGTCGTGTGATCTAATCCAATTCAACAATTGAATTTTATGAATACAAAGTAGCCTCATTCTAGTATGTTAACAAAGATTTGTTGACTAATTTCACTATATGTTTTATACTTAATACGATAATTTAGATTAATATACGAGAAATAATAGATAGAATAGTTAAATATAATTCTTCAAACTTTTCATTTATGCGCGCGATGGAAATTCTTTTTAATCAGCATTGATGAATTGATGCTTTGAAGACATTGCAGAGCCTCCAACATTAAAATGATTGAACACTGTTAATAGAAAATCAACAACTTCTCAGCAGAAGTTTTAATGGGTACAACGGTTAATTTTCTGAGACAATTGTTTTGTTCTTTCTTCATCGTTCTCCAGCTTTCATGCGGGGGCGGGGGTCATTCAAAAATTTCAGTATTGTATCTGTTCGTTATTTATATTTTACATTCGTGCATAATACGCATTTTCTCTTTCTATCATTCCAAACTCATTAATTCTCTTTTTGATTTTGATTTTGCTATCTTTTAATTCCTTTGTTTTTTTGGGGTTTTTTTTTTACATTTTAAAAGGGAAATTTTATATAATTTATGCGTAATGTTTATTTCACTTAATTTTCTTTTAATATTCTTTAGAAAGACGCTAGAATTCTCTGGAAAAAATAATTTTCCAGAAAGAAGGAAAGAAAACAGAAAGAAATCCAAGTTAAAATGGCGGTAGAAAACGAATTTGAATATTTTGTTCTTTAAGTTTCTGCCTGAAGCCGTCTTTAATTTTCATTTCAGTCATTTCTCATTCTATTTTTTCTTTCTTCCTTACTCTTTAGATATTTCTTTGTTCCACTCTGCCATCTTTATTATTTTTTGTTCCTCCTTTATTTTACTTAGGATTTCTTTTTTTAATCTTTTTACTGCATTTATTCTTCATTTTTCATGATGCAACTATGTTATGTTGTATTTCTTCTGTAATTCTTATTTGAAATTTCTTTCTTTATTTTGATCAGACAATAAGTATTTTAAAACCATTTTTCATTTTCTTTTTTCTTTTCATTATTCTTTATCTCCAACAATGTTAACTATTATTGTTTTTCTCTTTCTTCTTTTTTCTTTATTCATTTCTTTCTTTTTTGCTTTCTTTTCACCTAATCACATCGTTTTAACCATTTTTCGTTTTCTTTAGTTTTCTTTCTTTTGTTTGTTCTTTTTCCTTTCTTTTATTCTTTCCTTGTTTATTCACTTTTTGTTTTCTTCATTTTTTTTTCTTTTTCTTTCCTTCTGTCTTTCTTTTTTGATCATTTCTTTCTTTCTTTCTTCCTTCCTTTCTTAATTCCGTTATTCCTTCTTTCTTTGTTCTCTTCCTTCCTTACTTCCTTGTTCCCTTCCTTCCTTCTTTCTTTGTTCCCTTCCTTCCTTCTTTCTTTGTTCTCTTCCTTTCTTCTACCATTATTTCCTTCGTTTCTTTTTTCATTATTCCCTTCGTTTCGTCTTTCTTTGTTCACTTCGTTTCTTCTTTCTTTGTTCCATTCCTTCCTTCCTTCTTTCTTTGTCCCTTCCTTCTTTCCTTCTTTCTTTCTTGCCTTCTTTGTTCCTTTCCTTTCCTTTTTTCTTTTTTTCTAATGTAACATCATTTTCTATTTGTTTTATTCTCATTTTTTGTAATTATCCATTTTTTTATCATTAAATTTTCAATTTTTTTCTCTTCTTTCTTCATCCATTAAAATCCTTACCGTTACTTCTCCATTTGGCTACATTTCCCTTCGCCATTGCCTTTTCACTCTTTTACTTATATACCTGCTGTTTTTACTTTTTAACTTGCACACATTTTATTCATCAAATATTTACTTCTAGCGAGTCATCTATACAGCTTTCAGTCATAAAAGCTAAACAAAACAGAATCTACTTCGCATGTCAGCACAAAGAGTCTATCATTCGAGATCCTTGGTAAGACACAGTTTTCCATTGTCAAAATAATGCTATAAGCAATGATGATAGTCATTGAAAAAAGTTTCGGTTTACATGGTTCCAATCTGCGAGAACAATTTAGAAACTGAGCTAGAAAAATATTTGTAAATGCGAGCAACAATGACGAAAAGGAATTATTCAGACGAGTATGGACGAAAAGTAGCAGCGGATGCCAAATATTGAATGAGATTAACATTTTAAGGCAAAATGTCAATAGCAACATGTGGATAGAAAATAGAGAAAGCGAAAAAGACAAAAATATTGATTTTAAAGAATTGTATATACATACATATATATATGTATATATATACATTTGTCTGTTCTATAAATACATTCATGATGCTGCCTCAACAGGTGTTTACTCGTGCAACCAGACTGGCAACTGGGTCCCACCCATTCACGGTCAGGTTAGCCAAATGCAGACGACAATTCTACTCCTGCAGCTTCTTCTCTCGCACTTCCCGCCTGTGGAACTCGCTCCCGTATTCTTGCTTTTCTGAGGGCTACAACCTCCAGAAATTTAAATTTTAAATTTTAAAAGTCAATACTCATCTACTAACCACTGAACTCTAGCTCTCTCCCCACCCCTGTATAACCTTCCCTTTCTCTCCACCTATGTATCTGTCATCGCACCTACTTTCTCAGCTTTCTATTGTTCCTTTCTAACTAGTTTGTTCTCCTCACTCTTTTCTAATTAATCTATTTACATTTATGTAGTTCCCTGCACATCAGTGGCGTTTCCGCCTTGCTCGGGGTGAAATGATTAAAAAAATATATATATATATATATATATATATATATATATATATATATATGTGTGTGTGTGTGTGTGTGTGTGTGTGTGTGTGTGTGAGGATGTGCGTTGTGGTACAGCAGATATCGATTCGGAACGAGTTCGAATTCCAATTGAAATTCCTTGCGATCACTTACGCGAATATACCATTGGGAAAGCTATTAATCCGTGTCTTCTCTACAGGTATGGGTAAAATAATAGGATAGATTGGGTTCTATAGCCTTGGCTGGCAACCAGTCTACCGTAGAAACTAATGGCAAACTACTGCAGGATAATCTTCTACCCAGTCAGTCATGCTTTAGAGAGACATGTTCTTCTTAACCATCTTATAGTATGCTCTCTACTAACAAGGCCAAATTCAGTTAATCTGTTTCAACACACAAATACACTTGACTATAACGGATAACCCACTATACATTCTCTTTTATATGCATTTTGGCTTACGGCCTATCATGTTGCATACAGCGGTTCTCGCTCGATGACCGAAGTTAAGCAACGTTGAGCCTGGTCACTACTTTGATGGGTGACAGCTTGGGAATACCACGTGCTGTAAACTTTTAGTGACGGATATGCGTTGTGGTGCAGTGGATATCAGCTCGGAAAGAGAAATCGGCAAGCCGAGTTCGAATTCCAGTTGAATATCCTGCATTCACTTAAGCACTGGTACCCTCAGGAAAAATATTAATCCGTCCCTTCCCTCCAGTTATAGGTTAAATAACAAGGTAAGACTTGCGGATCCTGCCATTAAAAACAAATCCCAATGAATCGAAAAGAAAAAAGTATTATTAGACACAAAACTCATATAAAAACAACAATAAATTGTTGAAAAAAAAAAGGTATTACCAGCAATAAATAAATAAAATTTAATTGGCATAAAATGACCCTCTGAACTTAATATGCTATAAAAACAAAACAACCAACCAACAATTATATACATTTTTCTAACTGGCGTCTTTTCGTTCTTTGTCACTCCTTACGTTTTAGTGGCATTATCGCCTTCATTGCGGTGAAATGTTAAAAAATCTATGCGGATATTATATACTAAAATAATTGAAAACGTAACTTAACACATATATGTATTTGATTGAACAAATTAAAACAAAATAGCAAACATATCTCAATGCAACATGTTTCACTTTTATTACAGCTTCTTCAAAGAACGAGAGAAAAATTTAAAAATTACAAAGAGACAGTATTCTCTCTCGTTTTACACCGAGAATAGCTTTGATTTCACTAATGTCAGCCTAATTTAAAAAAATAATACTTTTTGAAAACATGACAATAGCTTTAATACTAGCTGTAAACACTTGCTTAAGACATTACTTTACATAACTACAAGCATCTTGTCGATCAATACCTAAAACAAATAAAATCATACTAATCATAAATAATATTCTAAATAACACATAAAATACTACATAAAAATAATACTACATTCGTCTTCAAAGAAACTGCGTTTAATGACCTACAGAGATAAAACCACAGCATTTTCAATTACAACATTCTTGAAGCAGCTTGTTACATTTTCAACGACTTAATATTTAACGTCTACACATCTATTCCTTCTGTTATATACACATATACACTTAACTAACTGTACAGTCCTGCATACACTAAACAGACAAGCGTTTCTATACAAATATACACATACACTATTATAGACATGACCCTCCAATATATTCCCTGTACGTACATTTAAAAATAGAAAAAATAATTTATTGCTTTAATACATGTAACACATAACTGGTCAATAAGAACCAACCTCAAATCAAAACGTATCAGTAAAATGTCTCTTAGATTTTTTCATTTTTCTCTCGATATCTGAAGAAGCTTTATTAAAATTGAAACATGTCAGATTAAGATACTTCATATTATGGAACTTTTGATTCTATCACCTTCCGATTCATGTATTCAACTCATACTTGAATATGCAAGAAAAACTATAACAGAAACTCTCATCGAAGAATCAATTACAACCTGAATTTAAATATAATGATCTAGCTGTGTTCGACAATAAGGAAAATGTTTACGTTTTAGCAACCTACACAATATTCGCGATAGTATAACTAGTATGTTCGAAATTTTCAAAAGACCTCGAAACGAAAGTTCATTGGGAAAGGTTCTATTAAAAAATATACTCCTAAAATAAAATATCTCTTTCCACAAAATTTAAACTAAAGAAACGAAATTTGACAGTCCATTTTAATCAAACATGAGTATGTATATCTATCTATCTATCTATGTATCTATGTATCTATATATATATACATATATATATATAGATAGATAGATAGATAGATAGATAGATAGATAGATAGATAGATAGATAGAAAAAATGCGAGAAGCCGTGAACATTTTGTTCAAAGTGTAAATTTATTGTTACTATCATTGTAATTATTACTTCATTTTGTATGACATATTAAGTGTCCATCATGGTATTCAGAGTAATTTCTATCTACCAAAATGCAGATTATTGCACACTCATGATCCAGAAGGAAATATTTTATAAAAAATACAAGCATTTCCTAAAGAAAATAACATGAAAAACCTAAGACACACACAGCCACACGAAATTCGAACGCGAAAAACACACACACGCGCGCGCGTGTGTGTGTTTTTCGCGCTAAACTTAAATGGCATCTTTAAAACAATAAAAAGAACTAAATGACCCGTAGAGATGATTCAAAGTTGCTTAAAACAATTCTGAAATATAAAAACGAAATCAAATTTCGCAAGGCAGGGAAAAATGTTTTACAATCAACGAAGGCAACAGAGGACACTTAACGTGCGTGTGTAAAAAAAAAAAAAAAAAGGAAACGTTTTCTGATGTACCTGCAGGAAAGCAAACGGATCTCGACATGGGAAGTCACAAATTTATTCGATAAACTGAGTCAACTTTAAACTCCAAACACGTGTAGTGACACAAAAACCATTATGTACACTTAATATATCATACAAAAAGCAAGTACTAATTTTAATAATAGCAACAATAAATCTACACATTAAACAAAATTTTACGGTTTCTCGCACTTTTTCTTTTATGCCAAATTCCTTTGTTGGAAACAACTCCTATTTCTGTTTATATATATATATATATATATATATATATATATATATATATAATTTGGTAAATTGTAATAAGCATTTGCAGAAGGATCTTAAAACACTTTAATCCAGAATTGTATCATCGTAAAGTGTATTCATAGTAGTGATTATTCCTGGACGTTACTTCGCCTCTTTGATTTAGTATTTTTTTCTTAAAACGTAGTCATAATAATGTTTCTAGGAAAAATATTTAATAAATCAAAGATCAAAGAAGTAATGTCCAGATGTAATCACATCTATAAATACATCTTAGTATCATGCAAACCTGGATGATATTGGTTTTGTAAGATCCTTAAGTAACGCTTTCCTTATTTTGAAAGTTTTCGTTTTTTAAAAAAATTCGGTTGCGCGTTCTTAACATTTTCTGTTGTACATTTGAAAAACGTTGGAATATCAGTTATTATAAATCGCCTGACGATACTGAAATGTTGAAACCTAGGTTACAGAAATAACTAATTTCCAAACGAAAAAAATATTCAAAACTCTACGATAACAATGCATGAGCACTTTTTAATACAACCGGATACTGTTCTAATGTAATGTGACCAAAACCTAATAAAAAAACTAATAATAATGTTATATATATATATATATATATATATATATACACATATACACACACATATATATATATGTGTGTGTGTGTGTGTGTGTGTATATAGTTATTATTAGATTTGTATTATATATACATATAGATATGTTATAAATTATAGTTTAGAACATGTACAAATTAAAATCTACTACAAAGTGTACATTTTGTTTCGTCATTGAAAGGACAATGTCTCATCGGGTAGTAAATGCTATTTTTTGGAAGGTAAATAGAAGATTTGCTCCCTTAGATTGGTAAATTTTTGTGTCCGCGGTAAAGAAAATGAAAAATCTGAATTGGAGATTATAAAAGAGTAATTAAACAAAAAGAGGAAAACGAGATAGAAACGGAGAGGTAAAAGCGATATGCTGAAGATGCTCGTAGAAAGGCGCCAGGTTTAGCATTCGAAAATAAAATGTGGTCATATAAAGCCTTTGATAACTCGGCGTTTGGTCTTAACAAAGGGGAAGAAGTAAAACAAGCATAGAGGGTGGGAGGAAGTAAGAGATTTTGGGTGAAGAGAGAGGTGTGAGTGACCGCATAACTGCCAAGTGGTAGGGTTTTTTTCAACCCTCTGGCCAGAGAATTGTAGCGGATAAACATGTCTGTCTGTATTAGTGAAGTATCAGGCTACACATTTTTTTGTGTTTTCATAAAGAATAGTAAAATCCTCTACATAAGCGTAAAAGTTATTTTTTTTATTT
The DNA here is from genome assembly GCA_037127315.1 of Ascarosepion bandense. NCBI lineage: Eukaryota > Metazoa > Mollusca > Cephalopoda > Sepiida > Sepiidae > Ascarosepion > Ascarosepion bandense. Next base: position 4,336,103 of record JBBBDQ010001654.1, on the reverse strand, counting down.
GAACTTAATTTAAAGTTAAAGGAATTTTAAAAAATAATTTTAACCAAATATTTTTAGAAAAATCCTCATTTCGGTCACAATTTTTGAATAAAATAATGATTAAAATTTGAAATAAAAATATAAGCAGAGAGATCCTACAGATAAAAGTGAATATCCTGGTACTAAGAGTACTACTATAAAAGGTTTATCGTTTCTAGAGATCCGAACTTTAGGTTTTGTAATTTTAGCATGATTGTAAGTTTAGTTCTTTCGTTGTTTAGTTGTTTGCATTTTACTGTGGTTTCATACCTCTGATTTATTAATATGTCACTCCTCATGTATATAATGATTTCCATTTTTTCTTTTAGACAAAGGAAACATGGCTCCTTTACCGATCTAAACACACACACACTTAGATATACTCTAGTTTTACTTCAATTATGTGGTGCTAATCTTATTACAGTTCTTGACAGAAAGCGCATAATCCTTCTGTTTAAACAGTTCGAACAAAAGACATTTATATTCAAATCCTCTTATAAGCAGAACGAATGGCACTTTACGAAATGTTTTAGCTCCCAAGTACAAATCTCGACGTATGTATTTCAAGTGGCTCTATACAATTCGTTACATTTGACCAGGGCACAATTATCAAGACGTCTTTGTCAGTTCAACTATGACGCGATTCAAGACCAGATTTTTGTTTAGAAAATAATTATAAATTTTACAAATTCACTTATAAGTTTATGGCCTCTACAAAGGAAGGAATAAGAACATTAATAAAATTTCAAACATATTATCTTTTTTATGATATCAAAAATCTTTATAAGAAAGTTATATGGAATGCATTCTAAATAAATGAAGGATTCAGGTGTGGTTTGCCAAATTACCCCTTTAATATCAATAGATGAACGATGCTTTTTGACGAAGAGACAATCTGAAGATTGTAGCGATCATATTTAAAATTTTACCCGAGATTATACAACGCTTTACAATACAAAGAAGCCAGTATTTTCAATATATCAGTTTCGTCAATAGAAAATAAATGCTACATATTGAATAGGTTTTTAATCGTGTTTACATCCGGAAAGTATTCCTTTTTTTTAAATAAATCTTTACGGATAATAAAATGTTTTATAACTGAATAAAACTTGAATGAGATTGCACTGTCAAAGTGAGAATACATTACTGATGTCAGCGATTCAAGATGATGACAAACAAAACGCAACATGAAAATAACGGTGGATATGACGGAAAAGGTTCTACAATCCATAAAAAAAATTCCACGGAATGGAAACGAGTGTGAAACATTATACTTTGGCTAAATGTTAAATAGAAATGACTCAATGAAACGTGGGCAGAGATAAAGAAGACAGACAAGAAAAATACAGCAAAGATGCTAACAGGATGAAAGATAAACCAACCAACAGACGCCATAAAATCAAATGAACGATCCGCAATAATAGATTAAGAAAAGCAAGATATTTCAAAGGTGAAACGAATACGCCAGAAAACATTTTCGCAATGCGCGAGAGAAACTTACGCTTGATAATACAGAGGGACTAGAAATACTAAAATCTGAAGTAATATCAGCACAGAAGAAGATGGACTATAAAAAGAAGTAAATTTTTATGCTAGTATAATAAATTTTTTTGTTGTGGGCTTCTCCCTTTTCCTAAAGATGGACTCGTCCGGAGTATACTATAATACGAGACGAGAGATTACCGACGTTACACAGCGAATTAACTGGATAATACGAGAGTCCAGAGAATGATTAGTAATCAGTACACGGTTGTTCATAGTAGCTCGGTGTTCCACTCATCGAGAAGATTATTACACCGTACCCGTCAGCTTCCGACTCGAACATACTCAATATACTACGGCTTCACTTCCATAGACATGTGCATATACTTTTTACTTACCCGCATTCCTGGATTACTAATCTTCATTCAAGCCTGTATCCTTACGTTAATACCCTGATTTTCTATTTCAGTTACTGGTCATTGTTCATTCATTCATTATTCCCAGGATCCAAAACACTTTCCCGGCCTCAAACGAACAAAAAACTATTTAACGGGATCTACAACAATATAGACATATCAGAGACCCACACTTAAGCCGGCTTCATAAAATTACCTAAAAGAGCAGGTGGAAATGAATGCTAGCACATTAAACCCATCAATTTAATAAGCCAAATAACAAAATTACTGATACATTACGCATTAGCAGAATTAAACCGGAAAGAAGAGAAATATAGACTGGTAGAAAACAATAAAAAAAAAATTGCAAAAAGAGCAAATTTACGGTCATCAACAAGACAAAAATTCGAAGATACGAGTTACAAATTGTGCATGTCATCATCAAGTAGGTAGAGAACATAAAATATGTGGGAAGTGTTTTAAAAGACGATGAAAAATGCGACAGCCAGTTCCGAACAAGGATTAGGCTTACGAAAGGAATCACCGCGAAAGATAAACATAGTGCTTAGTAAAAGAAGAATTTCGTTAAAAGACTGCATTGCTATGTAATGACACTCCATTTATGTGGTGGTAAAAGCTGGACAATCTCCCCAAGGTTGAGTAGAAACCTGGAAAGAGGAAAAATGTCGTTCTGTAGGAAAATGGTGAACCTAGTGCATTAGAAACAAGGACTCTTTAAGAAAAGGTAAAAGAAGGAACACTAATAAACAGAAATAAATAAAACTACTGAATTTATTTGGGAATATAATAAAGAAAGACAGTTGTCACACAAAGTATATTGAGGTTAAATAAGATAAGATAAGGAAGCTTTTCTCACTATAACATATTACATGTGTGTAGTGAGTACGATTTTCACTGAGTACCCCATTCATTCTGACTTTTGCAACATTTAAGCGTGGTTTAGAAACTCAACATACCTAACAAAGTTGTGAATGGATTATGAGTCGGTGGGCGGGAACATTAGCAAATTGAGAAAAATGCAAAATTCCACAAAGGTTAGGAAGCTATGTAGAGCCATGATCGATTACGTCTTAAAGTGACGTCACACACATAAGAATAATCACAATAGCGTGAAATAAGATTAGTGTTGGATTACTAAAATGCGTGATAATCATCCATACAAAATATTAAAAGCACTATGCATGATGGGATAAGAAATGAACTTTCTTCCCTAGAACCAAACGATTGACTGAGAAATTAGATCGACTGAAATGAACAACCTACGACATATATGGGCAATTAGTTCAGATAAAGAATAGTAGAATTTACAAAGAGAATTTTTCTCATGATGGCGGTCAAAATTTGGTAGAACTAAACTCAGAATTGCATGCTCGAATTAATATATGAATAATATTTTACTTCCCTAAAATACCGTGAAAAGCATCTGGAACTGTTTTTCCTTTAACCTTACAAACACACACCCACACACAAACACGAATGCACAAACACACACAAACATGAACACACAAACATACACACAAACACAAACACACACCCAAACAAACAAACTCAAACACAAACCCAGATACACACACAAAAATGAACACACAAACACGAACACCCACACACACACACACACACACACACAAACACACACACCACACACATAAACACCAACACAAACAAGAACAAGCAAACAAACAAACACGAACAAACAAGAACAAGCAAACACAAACACGAACAAACAAGAACAACAAACAAACAAACACACACACACAAAAACAAAAACACACAAAAACAAAAACAACACACAAAAACACACAACAACAAACACAAAATCAAACAAACACACAAACATAAACAAACACACAGAAACACAAACAAACAAAGAAACACACACAAACAAACACGCACATCCAGGTCCTTTAGTACGAACGCGGTTGTCTCTCATGGCTGTACTCTAGCTTTTACTCTGTTTCTGATCTTCGTCAATAAAATTCCTGATGTCATTTGTTACAAAGTAACAATATATGCAAATGACAAAACCAATAAAAAAATCTGCCATGGCTAGTAAAGTAGGTTTGGCATTTGCAATTAGAGAAAACAGCTTCTAAATTTTAATCCGTCCGACACAGAATTGCTCTTCTTTCCCTACCATAAACAGATGTTATTGTGCGCCATCAGCATGGCGGATGATGGTCTATAAGGAAGGCAAACATTGCCCCTCGTTTGCCTATTTTTTTTCCACCGATATGAAGTGAAAAAACTACAACTAATCTACAACTAAATCTACTGAAACAAAGGTTGTCACTGTGTCGGATCAGATATTCTTTACCGTCAGAACCTATCTTGCATAATTGCTAAATCTGTTGAAGATTATGAGTACCCTTGTATACGAGATTTATTCATGTATTATAATAATAATATATATATATGTGTGTGTGTGTGTGTGTGTGTGTATGTGTGTGTGTGCGTGTGCGTGTGCGTGTGTGTGTGTGTGATATCATTATACAAGGAAACACCTACATAATGGAAAACACCACAAAGACTTTCACAATAAACCAAAATTTGAACTGGAACTCCAATAATTTGGCATATACACTCATATGCACAAAATGTAATAAATTTTGCATAGGAATCAGCCAAGCATTAAACAATAGAGTGTCCCTTCACACAAGCAACGTCAAACTTTCAAACATCGGAAAATTCTTTGTATCACAATACATCTTCCAAGGCAATCAACGCAAAGTTAAAGTTATGCCATTATATCAAACAAACAATTACTCATACCTGAAAATACAATAAAAGAAATTCATAATCAAATTTAAACCTGCATTTAATAGATCATAACACTTCCACTCACCCACAACAAGCGCACAGACGGATCACATATGCTGAAACATACACGCCCACACACAAATTTATACACATACTAACAAGAACGAACGCAGTGACACTTATATGAAATTCTACACTACATGGAGAATTGAATAAATATGTGTTTGTGCGTGTGTGTGTGTGTCTATGAATATATAAAATAAAGAAATAAAAACAAATCCTCCCTCAGTCCAATATTTAACCCATAACACATCATTCTATTACCCCTTAAAGCGGAATGATATTTCTTCACGTTTATACGATGTGATCTACTACCACATACAAATTAGACGATGTCTGACAAATACTGCCAGAAGACAGTCGGAAATTCGGGTAGCAGAATAGAAAAAAAAATATGAAACTCACTATTTTATAAAAGAACACTTGCAATTTCTATTTTTATCTGATATATATATTAGAATTGAATTATGTTAAAATGATCTGATGAAAGACGAAATTATTTAACTACTTATTTTTATTTGACATAAAAAGCTTTTTTTTCTGGTAGACAGCTACTTTAAGAAAGAAGCTGTCCTGCAGTCGTTGAATTTGTAAAACTAAAATGGTGGTAACTTTGGCCATTCTAAGATACCTTGAGTAAAAGATATTTAACATTTCTAACAAAGCACATATGAATTTTGGCCGGTCTATTTGAGACTGAACGCAAATGTTTTACAAAAAATTGTCAAACTTGTTCAATAACAATAACTGTATAGCAACGTGTTTGAAATGAAATGACATATTTTTCTCGTTACGCAAATAGAAAGTTGAAATTTAGACAGACTGATAAATCTGGTAAGAAAAAAACGTTCACATAATACTTACCGAATGGACAGTGCAGAGGGTTAAAAGCACATATCTGAAAAATAAAGATTATTTCATTATTTACGATAAAAGAAAAACAAAAGCGGAAAGCTCTCGACAAAAGACTTTTGGTACTTAAAAGAAAAATACTTGAAGCAGAAAAACAAAGAAAATAAAAATACTAACATTTATTTCAAAAGACTACTTTTAAGTTTCAGAAGAAATTATTTGACTTGATATAGACATCTTTTTTGCTTCTTAAACCAGACTTCTTTTTTTTTCAATTTACCAAAAATATCTTTTGATGAAATGTACAAAACATTATCGAACTGAAACATCTTTTTCTTTCTCTCTCTCTCTTTGTCATTTATTTATAAGTGCGAGCGTTAACTGGGGTATTTAGGTAATAGGATTCACAAGTGTTTTGCTTTTTAGCGATTGCTGAAGTCACACGGGGTTATCTTTAAGTCTCAGAGGGCTTCTTATAATAACAATTATCCACTAATGTATCTACTACTATACAAAACTCCTTTTTTTGCCAACGAAAGGCAGAATGTTCGAATGATTTCTGAAGTTGTTCAATCTACTGGTGTTTGTTAGACTTTTCTAAAGCAAAATTAAAATTGTGAGATATATCCTTTACATTTTATGAAAACATTGATCATATGTCTGTCGTTTTATTATTCTATTATATCAACCTGTCAAATTCTCTCTCTCTCTATATATATACACACCCACACCCATATATATATATATATATATATATATATATATATATATATATGGTAATATTTTTATTATAAGTCTATAATAAAAAAAACAGTTTACTGCAACACAAGAGCCGTTGTGTTTTGGTACTCTCTTATTAACACCCCGTCAGGCAGGGAATTTTTTATGTTAGAAATCATATATGGAATCTTAAGAACAAAACAGGCTTTGCCATATCCAGACGATTGAAATGTGGAGAGGGGTTGATGACTTGTCTCAATGAACTAATAAAAATCAGGAGAACTTTGATTGTAAGTGTAAAGGGAGATAGAAACTTAAAATGACTTAAGACCCAGACGATTTTCATGCCAGTGATGAAATGAATATGTATCATTAAGCAAATCAGGAAAATTATCGTGTGTCATTGTGAAACTGTTAAGTTATTATTCAAATTAAAGTAGTGAATAAGAATTAAAGACGATAAATATTTTTAAATACACTGCACGTCAAACATCAGTCAGTCAGTTAAGTGCTTGGGCGATCATGTCTCATGACTGACTGGGCAGAAGATTATCCCGCAGTAGGTTGCCATTGCTTTCTGCGGTAGACTGGTTGCCGACCAAGGCTACAGAACCCAAGCCATTGCTTTCTGCGGTAGACTGGTTGCCGACCAAGGCTACAGAACCCAATCTGTCCTGATATTTAACCCATAACTGTAAGGAATAGACGGATTAATACCTTTCCCAAGGGTATTTGCGCGTAAGTGAATACAATGGATTCAACTGGAATTCGAACTCGGCTCGCCGGTTTTTCGTTCCGAGCCGATATCCACTGTACCACAACGCACATTCTCTCACGTCAAACATACGTAGCTGAAATAATAGTTAATCCATAGTTTAAGCGGTAAGAAATTAATTATGTAAAGCTGGGAGAATCATTGTTTATATTCTCGGCGATAGATTATAGATGTGTAGATTTATTTAGATTAGGAAGAATTAATTATACTTTAAGGTATATTTTAGACGACAATGTGAAAATAAGAAATAAGTTTGGTACGTTCATTGAGTAAGTTTAGTTTTGGAAATTTGGTAATTTGTAATTTTTAACATTACAAATTTTGGAATTAACATTATGCGTTACCGTTTGACATTAGCCTTCAAAAGCGGTAATTTCGTCTAACCGGTTTCTATAAATTTTTATTTGATTTTATTGCAACTCTTTTTTTCTGTCATCTACGTAGTATAACTGACAAGTTCCGATACTAATGATGTGCCCTTTATTTATTTTTATTTTTTAACGCTTAACACCAGTTTATACACACACAGAAACAAATTTATTTATCCATAACATTTTGAATGAGATGGGTGCTAAATTCGCCCGTCGAAATGCCTATCCGATTTAAGATTTGAATTTTTTAATATGTAATAATTATTAGCTTTGTCAGTACTTCAATTTAATAACATTGATCTCTCTGGCTGAATCGCTGTTAATATTTAATATTAGTATGATCTTTTGGGATTGGCCTCAAAGCGGTTTTTTCGGATATCCATGTGTGCAATGATGAGATGTTGGAAAGGATGCAAACGAGAAGAAAAGTGATACTAAATATCAGGAAGAAACAAATGAGGTTCCCGGAACAGGTAATGAGGAAGGAGGGTCTGTAGAACTTAATACTCACAGGTTGGACAAATGGAAAGAGAGACGTACTTGTTAGGGCTGAGAAAATTTTTGACGGAGCGGGGCTAAGAAGTGATACCATGAGAAAAATTATTGAGAGTGACTAGAGACAGAGCCAAGTAGAAGTCTATGATCGCCTACGTCGTGAAGGGACACGGCACATGAAGAATATATATATATATATATATATATATATATATAAAGTATTCACACACATATAAATATATGTATATATCTAAGATGATTTTTTATTAATTTACAGGTTCTCTCTTTTAAAAACTGTTTATATACAACATTTAAAGTGATCAAATATATATATATATATATATATATATTGCTTCATACGATATTTTTATTGGCTACCTCTATTTAAGTTAACGAATCGTTCTTTTTAATTTCTATTTATTTTGTCTACTGACCTGTATAATGAAGAAAATATTTTTGAAAAAATATGAATTTCTCCAGAATCCGAAATAAATACGGTTTAAAATAAAAATAAAAATAATGCTTAAAGTAATAAAAAATAGGGTCAATTAAAAGATGAAAATCCATTTATTAATATTTAGCTATTATTTAATTCAGTTTTGCGATGCAATTCTTAATTGAATCTCAATTAAATTATTGTTACTGTAAAGGACTAAGAGATTTGTCATTAGAAAATCACGTGAAAATTTGTAACTCTGGTCCTTAAAATTGAATTAGCAACATTCACTTTCCTTAATAAAATGTGTCTTATAGAGAAAACAACAAAAGTATTGCATTCGTCATTCGGTTGAAACTGTTGAAACGAAGTTAAGCAACGCGAACATGTTCAATACCAAAACTTTTGAGCACCTCGAAATATCAGGGGCTGGAAGCTTGGGCATTCGGGTGGAGTGATGGGTAACAGCTTGGGAATGGAAATCGACTGTACGATTTCCAAAGTCAATTTGATTTGTCATAACCATTTACGTGTAAATAATCTGACGGACTTTTTAAAGGTAAAAGAAGAGATTTTATCTTGACACATGTATTGCGAAATAAAATTATAAATATTTTCAAATTGATGAATTTAACCGTGCTCTAAAGTAATATAAAAGAAAATGCAAACGCTAGTATCTGCTAAGAGATGTAATTTAAAAATAGTAAATAAATGGGGTTATTGTCGTTGTTGTATTTTAATTCTTATTTGTTTATATATTTACATTATTTATTTGTTTTTTCTTATATAAGTGGTTTTAATCATTTCACCTCAAGCAAGGCAATAAGGCAACTAAGCAACAGAATCTTACTAAGTGTTAGTGAATATGAAACAACTACTATTAAGGAGATGTAATAATAAAATAAAAATTAAAACAAAAGACAACGATTGACATTTTATTTAAATTATTGACGGTTCGAGTGACTGAGAAACAAAAAGAGTTCAACAAGTGATAAACACTGTAGAAGAAACTATGAGAATTGCACTCGCGGGTTCATCTGAATATTTCAAATGCCAAATTTTGAAACCTGGTAAATAGATTTTATTATTAAATTTATTTTGATAACCATTTGAGAATTTATTTATTTTAAATAATAGACGTTTTTGATTTAACCAGTTTCTTTTGAATTTTCATATACTTTTCGGTACTGCATATTCCATTTAGAATGAGTATTTCTATTAAGAATGGAGATATTCGAAAAAATCTAGTTTCAGGTTAACATTTCGGCAACAATAGACAGGAGTAATCCCAATAACGTTCCATTTAAGAAAGTTATTTTAACTTCAAATAATAGGGGATTTCTTTGTACGAAAATTGTTGTTGATTATAGATATACCGTTATAGAGATAATAAAAAATAATAATTTATACAAAAATTAGGTCTAAAATATTAAGATGTAGAGAAAGTCTTGTACATTTCGTTATAGATATATTTTAAAAAACTGAAGAGTAGATACATGAACATTAATATATACAAGTGCATGCTGAAGAAAATTAAAGGTATATTATAGGAAGTTGACTGCCTCATTATAGTACTTTACACGATGGCAAAATTTAACCGACAGAGTTGATATCTAGAATATAGATCGTTTTTTAAAATATATTAATTTCTTCTAGCACAAAATATCATATGACTATCATTTATTGACTGGTGTATATATATATATATATGTCTCTGTGTGTGCGCGTGTGTGTGGTATGATAAGTAAAGAACAATGTAGGAAAATCTCAATCTATATTCCAATGTTATTAAATTTTCATCACAGATCGAGTTAAAGATAAATATGCTTTTCAAATATGAAAAAGAAATGAAAAAAATACAAACAGATACTCTACACTCTGTCATTTTGTAAGTGATTTTTATTTTTAATTCGAACTCTAAATTTTTTTACAATAAACCGACTATGTTGTAAGCATTCCCAGTAACAGATCGAATGATGATGTAGATTCATATGCGCATTCAACAAAATAAATACTTTTTAACCAATTAAATCATAACAGTTAACCCATACTTATATCGACTTTACTCACTTTTCTCTAAGACAATTAACTATTTTAATTTTGAAAACTTATATCACGTCTGTCTTAATAATATTTTCTTACTTAAATCTTTCTACTTTTCTTAGGCTAAGTTTGTGAGAATTACGCTTCCTAGATGTTATTCTATTGACCGGAATTTTTACTTGAAACCTACCAATTTTTCTCTCTTGCTATTTCATGAGCCTTTAATCTTATGTCATTTTATTTCTGAACAACACTATTCTCTAAAACTTACGAGTATGTTAACAGTATAGAGCATAACCATTGCTAATTTTAATTCTCTTATTCTCCAAGATTTACCTATATCCATTATTTTGTCTTCGTGCCAGAAGAATTTCTATAAATTAGTTAGACCCGCCACCTGTCAATTTATCCAGTGATTTTCGTGTTTTGCAGGAATTGTCAATACATATCTCTCAAAACCAACCTGCGTGGAAACGAAACCCCTTAATTTTTTCTCATTTTTTTCTGTGAAGAAAGCCATTGCGCACATTATCTTTAGCGAAATTTTCGTTAACATTGCGTTTTGGCTTACGCGCAAATGCACAAAGGCACTCACATGTGTCTAGATTTACATTCCGAGCGTTAAAAACAACTGAACATATTCACAAAATCTAGAATAACGGTAATGCGTATTAAAGAATAAAGAAAGCCGTATTTGATTTATATATATATATATATATATAGAGAGAGAGAGATAGAGATAGATAGATAGATAGATAGATAGATAGATAGATAGATAGATAGATAATAAACATGTTGAGATAGATAGATAGATAGATAGATAGATAGATAGATAGATAGATAGATAGGAGGCTAGCCAAAGATGCCAAGTGTGAACGTGAATACGCCACGAATGAGACACACTATATGTTGTTTAGTTTACTTGTTGGTACATCCGTTTATATGATAATAAAAACAAGGAAGAAATTTACTTTATATATTTATTGTCTAGAATGTGTATTTTGTAGCATTTCACCGCCAGAAGTGCTTGCAAAAAACTGTTTTATGAAATTTTTTCACCGATTCTGCATAAGACATGTTTTTCTTCTAAGCTCAGAAGTAAATGCTTGCATTTACAAATATGTAACTTTTATTTTTAGTCTTACCTTTTGTGATTATAATTTAAAAGAAACGTTCTTATATACAAAATGTGAATGCACAGCATTTCTAAAATTTTTTGTGTTACTTCTAAGAATAGTCAGGTTTATTGTCTATGCGTGCAGGCGCAATATATTGACTGAGACAAAAAGTAAAAAAAAGGAGTAGACCTTCTGTTTGTAAGTTTTTTGCGAATATACATTTAAATGAAGCTAAAGAAGAAAAAGAAAAAATTAATAGGAGAAAGTAAAGTGAAAACGAAAGAAATATTGAATAAAAGATATGAGGAAAACATAGAATAAAGAAGGAAAGTATGTTAACGTCAAGAAAAACTGACCATCTTCTACTTAGTTATAAAAATTACATACATTTTGACTTGATCTTTCAATCAGAACCGTTGGTTGGTTTTCGTATTCACTTATAATCTATTCAACCTATCAATCTTTCTAACGAACTACTGTATTTATAACTATATATTTATTATATTTATTTAAGTTTATTAATTATTGATATGATGAGATAATATTTACTTCTAAAATAAGCCTATCCAGAGGATTTAACATTAATAATTAAGATTAACATCTGTTTTTGTGATATGGTACAGGGTCCTCTTTCCAGTTATAGGGCTTTCACCTACGAATTGTGGCACAAAGCCGAAAGTGGGTGGATAGAGGGTGGTCTTCAGTATCTATAATATATCTAGCTCGCACTATCACGACCCAATCACTCATTACAATTTGCACATTCACGACAAGAACCCACCGATCACTTTACAATACTTCACAAACTACAATACCACATATTTACAAGGGACACCTGAAAAACGGTAAAATAAACCCATGACAATTGCCAGGTAAGCAAAAATTCAGCGCTGCTGACATAATCGGTACATAGCGCATAAGACCAGAACAAGCGAAACTCATCCTCCGACAAGAGGCCCACATCACGTAATGAATCTTTCGCGACGACTTCCACTAACCCATGATAGAAGACTCTTCTAGGCTGTGAAATCTCACTAGACCATGGAATGGCCCGCAAGGCCGCCAGACATTCGAGGAAAAATCTCGATCGCCCTCGATGCTTACGGCGCCGCCTCGAGATGGGGGGAGTAATAGTAAGGCAAAGGAACATGTCTCTCAGCATTCCCGCCAGCAATGATTTTTCCAAAATCGCACGCCTGAAAAAGGCCAATCCTTGAATCGACCTTGTAACCCATTGAGTGCGGCATTCTCAGATCCCCATGACACGGACGCTGGACACAGGCACGTTTGTTGATGTAGTGTTTGCGTCCTCTCCACAAAAGGGAGAATAGCAAACGCTCGATCGCCTCCTTACTTTTGAAGTTGAAGTACTGACAACCGGTAAAAGACAATGATAAAGACATATGTAACACACGCCTCAGCCAAACCATTTAAGGACAACCATCTTCGACAGCAAATCTCGACCGATGCGGCGAGCTTTGCTAGTACTTCTAACTAATTTTTCACCAACTGGATGTCGGGCCCAAACCACACTCCAAGATTGCAGACAGGGCCGTTCGTCCAGTAGAGGTGCCCCTGAAGCGTTACACCCTTCCAAACATCTAACCGTCAGCCGGAAGAATTTTTGCGGTTACTCTTGTACCGTTCTAGCGCCTTCTGTACCACCTCAATATCACTTCGGGAGGCCACGAATGTAGTGACGTCATCGACGTATGCGAAAACTTGGCTTGAGCTCTACCAGGGACAGCGATTCCACGTAGAGCCGGACTGCACGTCATGTCCCTTAGCCGGTGAAGGAGGGGCTCCAACGCCAAAGCATAAAGTATGGGCGACAGTAGACAACCGTGTCGAACCGACCTAGACAGCGCCAGAACGCCCGACAACTTTCCGGTCACCTGTACCACCGCCGTGGGGCATTGATACTGGTGGCTAATCAAGCGGTGAAAATTGGTTTCAAATCCATCGGCCTGCAGGACAGCCACCATGTGACGATGGACAACCTTATAAAACGCTTTGGACTCATCCAAATTGATCAGCGCGCCTTCTTCGACGTCTTTTATCCCCTTCGATGATCGTGCGTATCAGATGCAGGCTGCTATGAATTGTTCGGTCCTTTACAGCACAAGTCTGCTCATGTCCCAACAGAGACTCGACAACTAATTGCAAACGATATCCTAGCCAATATCTTTAAGCCTCTGTTTAGCCCTCTAGCACCTTCCCAACATCCCTGCCTTTTCTCAACCGCGTGATCACACACCTGGTGAACCGGTTGGAATTGGACCCCTGCTGGAACCAGTTACGGACACGACAGTCAAAATCGGAACAGAGATGTGCGACAGCCTTAAGTACAACTCATAGAGCAAACCATCGAGGTTGGGCGATTTGCCTCTGCTGACCTTCATCATTGCCTTGTAGACCTTGCCCTCCGTAATCTCTCCCTTGCAGCTAGCGAAAGCCGGGGGAACCAGCTGTGAAACACCTCATCACGGAGACCAGGCTTCTTAGTAAACAGGATCTCGAAATGCCGCCGTAACGCCTCGCACATGTCGTCAGTCGACCGAAGAGTATGTCAATCTGGGTTGCAAACCTCTCGAATGTAGCGGTCGCCGCTTCGGCGAATCTTTTCATTGCGCAATTCTGCGCCCATTTTCACAGCTTCGGAAGATATCTTTCTTAACCTATGAGGCTTTCACCTTCTTAACCCAGTAGACCTTCGCAAAGCATTAAATTAATATGTGCTAAAGGAAAATGGAATTATGTGGGAGGTGGGTAGTAGTTTATAAAGCAGGTTTATGATTGGCCACGGATTAAAAATATTTATATATTTGCATGATTGTATCTATAAAAACAAAAGTGTGTGATATTTTACGTCATTCGTTTTTCTTCTTTAAGAGTTGCATTATACGACGTCAGGGCGTTTTTATTGTTTAGGTAAGCCGTCATTTTCTTAATAGTTATCATAGTTTTTCTCTCGGCTCGTCAACTATATATACCCATTAGGGACTTATTTTGAAATATTCCTACTGTGTTAGAAAAAAATAATAGTTACTCCTTTCCTATATTCAGCTATTAATCACTTGACATTTTTATATAACGGATAACTGAAAGAACAACGCTAATTTATCTAAACATTTCAAAATATTTTTAAAGGAACATTCTTTTTTATAAATTTATAAAATCTTTGTTTATCAAACTGATATTTCTCCGTGAACCTTTTTGTTTTTTTTTTATCATTTCACACCGAGCAAGGCGGAAAACGCCACTGATGTGCAGGGTGTTACATAAATGTAAAAAGATTAATTAGAAAAGAGTGAGGAGTAAAAACTAGTTAGAAAGGAACAACAGAAAGCTGAGAAAGCAGGTGCGATGACAGATAGATAGGTGGAGAGAAAGGGAAGGTTATACAGGGGAGGCGAGAGAGCTAGAGTCCAGTGGTTAGTAGATGAGTATTGACTTTGCATTTAAATTTCTGGAGGTTGTAGCCGTCAGGAAAGCAAGAATACGGGAGCGAGTTTCACAGGCCTTTATTTTTTTGCACGACAGTCCAATATATCCTATATGAACAAAAATGTGATAAAAGCACGCATAATAAATTAAGATATAAGTTAGAAATTATCTATAAATAGTACATAACCCAGGCGGCTAATATGCTTATTACTAATTATCTTGCTGTCGTTAAAGTTGCCTTGACTATCAAATAATCTACGATCAGATATCAACTATCACAGCATCATTTTTCCCCTGATTAAGAAGAAAGATGCACCGTTCGACTTTCCTCATTCTCATTCTCATTTGCCAGCCCTTGACCGAATATATAAATAGCTTTCCGGTGTCATTTATTGAATGTTGCCCATCATACTTCACAGTGTTCGTGTTAAACGCTCCATTCAAAATCAATATCAATGAGATATATAAAGGCTGGAAAAATGCTTTATTGCTAATAATACCCTATCTTTCGATTAACAGTACTATAATTACGGAAGCTCCTAGCGTAAAATACCTTTGTTTGTGCAACAACCTTGTCCCTCATTATCACCCGACGATTATAAAAAACAGTAAACTTCTATAAGTCGGAACGAATTAATACGTGTTTGAAACGGTTAACATACTATCATAGTCCTAGCATTTTGTTTCTTGTTTTACATTGAGCTTTCATTACTCGATATTTTCTTGATCATATATTATATATTTACATATGCTGTTAAATTAAGTTTGTTTTACATAAATATAAAGTTTTAGCTACACTTTGACGTCCTTGTGATACACTTTTTATTAAGATTTGTTAGATTCATTGCAGAGCCGTTAAAAAATTCTTAAATTCTCTGGTCATTTGCACTTTTTGGGTAAGCATCAGGTACTGGAGAATAAGCTTATGTAAGAAAATAAATCCTGTGAGATGTTTCTCCAACTGTTAAAGCTTGGTTTAAATTAAATTCTATCTAAAGGAAATGGTTTATGTGGGAGGGGACAGTAGTTTATAAAGCATGTTTATGATCGGCCACGAATTTAAAACAAAATATTTGCATGATTTTATCAATAAAAACAAAACAAAACAAACAACATTTTACATCATTTTTTTTTCTTCAAAAACTGAATTACATGACGCCAGCACGTTTCGATTTTGTCTAGGTAATCCGTCATTTTCTTAATAGATATTCCAGTTTTCTCTCGACTCGTCAACTATATATACACATTAAGGACTTATTTTGAAATATTCTTACTGTGTTGGAAGAAATAATTGTTAATCCTTGCTAATCTTCAGCTATTAATCACCTGACAGTTTTATTAATAACGGATAACTGAAAAGAAGAGCGTTAATTTGTCTAAAGATTTCAAAATATTTTTTAAATGAACATTCCGTTTTATAAATTTGCAAAAAATATCTTTATCAAACTGATATTTATTCGCGAACATTTATTTTTATCTTTTGTAGATTTGGACAGATATTATTTAATCAATTCATTTAGCTTAAATGGCTTTAAAAATAAGTTTATTTACTGTTGTGCGTGTGTTTCTAGAAAGTTTAACAACTTAACAAATATTCTCTATGTACCTCTCCTCTTTAAGTGCCTAATATAAAGGATTTTAATAATTTGTATGGGTAGATTTTTTTCTCTTTGTAATAACATTTGATGGGATTTAATAAAAGGATTTGAAAAACTCATTAGTGTACGTGATTAAATTTATGCTCTGAATGGTCAAAAATGACTTAAATAAGCCTTACTTCACATCTCTTATGCAATCATTTACATGTGTAAATGATAATGGTTAAACCAAAAAAGTAATTTTTTATGGTATATCACTTCACTGGGTTATTTAATGTAGACAAATTGTTTAGGATAGATTTCTATTAATACAATGTATTTTTGGCGGATCTGTAAGACCGCCTCTGCTGTAATTTTGTTTCGATTGTTTCGAATATAAGTGATCGATTTACTAGAACGCTGTATGTTTGCAATATGGGCGATAATTGTGTTTCCAGTTAGGGTATCGATTTACTAAAACGCTGTATGAGAAAATGAGCAACCTATAAAAATCTTTAAATATTGAATTTTATCCTAATTTGTATTTGTAATCTGAAATTTAGGGTCGAATCAATAAGAAAGCACTGAAAAAAGTAAAAAAAAACAATGAAAAGCAAAATGATTACAGGGGTGCCAGTCGTACAGCTCCGCCTTTTCTTTTTTTATTTTTTGAAGAAAGCTGTTTCTAGGAGATCATGTTTCATTTGTAAAAAAGGCTTTTGTCAAGTCAAATATATTGCCGGCATTTTTACCATAAAATCTATTTTTCTTTAGTGTTATGATACAAGTCTTAGGATTAATTTTCCCTGAGACCCTAGCAGATGCTGCTACAATGGGTGATGGGGGACATGAAGAAAAAAAAGTTATTGAAAGATGGTTTCAAGCTTCTCAAAACCTCTCGATCGGAGGCTTTGGGGTCGGCGGTAGTTGGTCGTCATACCAGGGACAGAAAACGATTGAACAGCAGAAACTAAAAATAATGGATTAACAAAATATTTTGCGTTTATGAATCATTTTGACATAATTATGAAAAAAATATGAATACAAGGAAGTCCGCAGACATGTTAACGAAATTTGATATGAATAATAATGAGGAATATGAATTTTGAATCAAATATCGTTTTAGATTGACTTTTACCTGCTTTTCTTTGAATACATTATACGCTGCCGGTTCTTAATTGTCGGTAGAGTTGATCTGCCATGACAGCTTTAACCGAATTTATAAACCTGTGAACTGTTTTAAAATTAAAATCACCCATAGTGAGAAATTCAAAAACACAAACACACAGTGCACATATCAAATATAAAATAAATTTAAAGGATTTCATGCGTATCATATTATTACATGCTTACACCTTGCACAGGAAAAATCACAGCAAAATAACAGGATTATATATATATATATATATATATATATATATATATATATTTTAATTCAGATACTTCAATCCAAGGGAAAAAAGCAGGAAGGTAAATTCCAAAAACCCGATCCTAATTAAGTATTAAAAATTTTATTTTAATATTAAAAAATGATACAGGAAGAGAGCTCCATGTAATAAAATATTACAGAGCAAATATAAATTAAAAAAGGATTAATTCAATGATGTTGAATGGCCATTTCGATATGAAGGATCCCCACGGGGGATAACACATCACCTCAGCAACGAAAAATCCTTTCAGAAACTGAAATATATATATATATATATATATATATATATATATATATATAATAAACAACAATCCTTTATGATACATATGATATAATTATTGCAGAAAATACTTAAATAAGGCACTGTTGAAGAGCAAACATTTAGCAAGAGCTTTCATAACTGGTAGTAACGAGAATGAACTGAGATAATGTTGCTTTGCTATTTTTTTCTTTGAGTGTGACAAGATTTATTACGCTCTCACACACTGATTGAGCACTCTGGAGGAATGGTAGACTTTGAAAAACAGAAGCTACACTGGCATCTACGCATCGTATATTCAGAAATGAATTAGAACACCCTCAGCTATTGGGTGTGTATAATGATAATATACACGCTAAAATGTCTGCCTCCTTCTACCGAGCGCCCATAGCTCAGAGGTAGAATCGCCGACTGACGCCAATTCAGTCGGGTTTCAATCCTGGGGAAAAGGCAATCGGCTGTCTAAACATAGTGATGAGCTGTGATATATTGAAACTGATCTGTCTGCGGATGACATATATATATATATATATATATATATATATATATATATATATATATATATACTTTAGAACATGTTCAAATTACAAAGTGTACATTTTGATTTGACATTGAAAGGACAATGTCTTATCAGGTAGTAAACGTTATTTTTTGAAGGGACTTAAAGATAGCGTTTACTACATTATCAGACATTGTACTTTCAATGTTAAAACAAAAGGTACACTTTGTAGTAGATTGTAATTCGAACATGTTCTAAAGTATAATTTTTAATAAATATCATAGCTATATGTTTTAAATTAATGTTCTGAACGTTGTTAATATTTTCTTTGTTCATAATTGATATATATATATATATATATACTCAAACTTGGTTCATATTATAACAGAGTATAAACGATATTTTTTGTGAATACGCCTCTCTAATGAAGAAAAATGCGTTTTTTTTTCAGGGACACTTCTTCATTAGTAAGTACACTTTATATTCTAGGACGTTTGTTAAAGTTTAAAAGAAAAATATCTTAAGCATGTATACAAACTAAGAATTGTTTCCACAATAAAAAAATATTGTCAGATTAAAAAGCACATATCTAATTTTTTTCTTTGACATATTTATGCAACTCAAAGCATACAAACATTCCAGCTGATACCGTTCTACTCCGCTAGGTAAAAATGTTTAAAATCTTACAAGTATTAACTTTTCAAGTTGATGTTATTTTGAAATGTTATGAATGCCTTAATTTTGTTACTTCGCGCCTGTTGAAAGCGGAGGCGGGAGGTACCATGTAGTATAAACATAAATTAATCGCTTTACGCAAAACAAAAAAGTAAAGTCGATCATTAAAATGTCCAAACTTTATTAACTGTTATAAAATGAATGAATTATATTCGTGATTTTGCATGCTTTATCGACAGTATTATAACAAAATGAATAAAACAGCTTCCTGGAGATATCCATATCTGTGTGATTATATTTCTCTCTCTCTCTCATCTCTCTCTCATCTCTCTCATTTCTCATATCTAAACTTATTTATAAATGAAAATTTGTCTGTGCGTGTGTCCGTTACCTATAGGCTCCTAAACGGCTGAAAACAATTTACACAGTTGTACTATAAGCGTCTACGAGTGTTCTTAGCTAGGTTTTGTGTCGAGGTACCCCCCGATAAATATTAAAAATTGATAATAAAAAAAATCGAGTCATAAAAGGAGTAGTGCGATTTTAATCAAAATTGATACACTCATAGACAGACATAAGAAACGATATTCAGAAGTTGCAGTTCTTACAATAGTGCAGGAAATCGATTATATATATATATATATATATATATATATATATATATATGTATATGTTTGTGTTTTGTCTGTTTATCTGCTTGTATGTCTGTATTTTTCTCAGCCCTTTTATTAGTTTTTGCTTCGGGTTTGGCTCTAAGTAGGTATAATTGTAGTTCTTAGTCTCAGCCATGATACCCCCTATTCAGAAGACTTATCAAATTACATTCATTCATTTTTCTTTCAGTCTACGGTTTCGCTTTAACTGGAAACAACTATTGCTTTTTAGTCTTTCGTACTAACGTCCAAAGACTCTGAGCTCCAGGGCGATGGATTAGTTTTAAAGTTTACATTACACGCGAGCAAAGACGGGCTATATTGCTAGTATATATATATATATATATATATATATATATATATATATATATATAATTATGAATGAAAAGTACATTGTGACACGGAAACTATTAGTTATTTGGTTGAAAAGGCCTCTGAAACAAATAACATTTCTATTCCTTTTTTTTTCTTTTTCGGGTGTTGCTTTTCCTTTTTACATATTTATCCACTTTTTAAGGCAGTGTTATAAAAAAATTTCTATACTTATTAAATACGTCATTTGCTGAATTTCTAATAATTTTTATTTTATTGATGATGCTAAATGTTTTACATGTTATAACAGATAGAGTGGTTAGATTTCGGGTGGATATATAAAGGAATAACTTGTAGCAAATTGGGAAGGAAACTCCTTGCGTTAATTAAGAAACACTTTCCGGAAAATAATCTATTAAGTAAGATTTAAAAATAATCTATTAAGTAAGATTTTCAATAAAAATGCTATCAAATTAAGTTACAGCTGTATGAACAATCTGGAAAAATCATAAAAAATTCAAAATAATATTTTTTAAAAATTTAACAAAATTAATAAAAATATCCTAATAACGGAAAATTTAGATAAGAAAAAATGTATTTGTAGAAACCCTATAAATCACGCGCTAGAAAACAGGTGGCTAACGGAATGAATCGTATATCAATGTGAAATATCTTCAGAGGAAAGTCCTAATAATGTAAAGACTTATCTAGATAGTACTAATAACTCTCTAAAAACGGATTTATCAACATAAATCTTCATTTAATATTAGGTACAGAACTTAAACATCCCTATCGAAATATTATTGGTATTTAAAGAAGCAAAAACACCCACATTAAAATATAAAATTCTTAAGCTAAAACACGTATATCTTTAAATGGCTTATGCTCGTTGTGTATATACGTAAAATTATACGTTATAAAATCACTTTAGAATGAAAATCTATGAAATAAATATTACATGTAGACTTTACAAAATTTTCACCTTAGAATATGGATAAAAAACATTAACATGCATATATCCAATATTTCGCTGAAACAAAATAAGTATTGACGAGATATTAAAATAAATAAGTAAATTGGCATATATTTTTTAATAATAAATAGATATTAGAACGATGGGATAATGGTAGAAGAAAGTAAATTAGAATAAAAAATATTATTTATAAATTAAAGGTTTTGAAAAATTAGAATTATATACGTTCAGATATGGGTAAATTTACTCAAAAGCCCCTTTAAGTTTTAACAAAAATATAAAAAAAATATTTTCTTTCTTCATCTCTCCTCTGTTTTCTATAAGAACAGGTAAACATATCGAGAAAACAGAAAGGACATTTTTGGTACTAGAATAGATACATGAAAGTAATACTATATAGGGAAAAACAATAAAAAATAAAATTAGGTTAAAATTGATTGATACTTGATCATTAGAGAGAAAAAAGTATGCATGTATTCCCTAGAAAATATTGGCCAAATTTCAAAATGAGTCTTTATTCTGATTAGTTAAAAAGAACATACACATTAATTTTATACCTTCCAACATACATACATAGCAAAGGGATGGTTTTCTGTAATTAAATGTAAATCATTTTCACATCCAACATTGATTGATGACGAGATTCTATCACAAAATTTAGACATTTACGTGTCACAATGTTCTTTTAATTCATAATTATATGCTTATTTTCTGCTCTGTAAAATTTATTGCATTGAGCACTGTTTATAAACAAATGCCAGGGAACTCAAAACCGTAAAACCGTGTTTCCTCCCAAGCTATATATAGAGTGAAGATCTTTAAAGCGAACGTTATTTCTTCGGTCATTTACTGACAAAATACATTTTGGTGATCAGGTTTTTTGTGCTCGAGATAGAGCATTAATAGGATTAATGTGGATATTAAAATTAAGCCTTCTCTAGTGAGGATGACATAATGGTGCCATCACAAATCTCCGAAGACAGCTTGCCTCCCCCATAATAATTATATATATATATATATATATATATATATATATATATAGCTGTGATACAGTGAAAGAGATCTGTCTGCGGATGACATATTATATATATATATATATATATATATACGAGAAATAGATTTGAACATTTTGTTCAAAGGGTAGTTTTATTATTTTTATTAATATTACTTACTTATTATTCTGTAAAATATATTAAGATTCCATAATGATATTTGTGCTACTACACATGTTTTGAGTCTGAAGTTGATTCTCTTCAAGAGAATAAACATAGGACTTTATAAAACAAGATTTGTTTATCTTTCTAACTGCCTAAGATACCGTGTATATATAGATAGCTGGTCAGTGATCAGGTAAAATTTTCATGTGTCCGTGTTTTTTTTTCACTCGCTCATTAAATTTCTTCCGTTTTGGGAATCATTCACTTTTCGTTGGTCACAAATGTTTTTTAAACTGATTTGCGAAATTTGATTACACCTTTATACTTCATTGTTTTTAGCGATTTTGAATCTATTCTACAGATCATCTAGTTACTTTTGTTTTTGGAATATTTTTTGCAATGGTTCGTGAAGTTTTCTTTTATACGTGTTTGAATTTCGTATGTCTGTGTGTCATAGGTTTTCATTTATTGCGATGGAGGGTTTGTATTTTTGGTACAATCTGTTTTTTTGTTATATATATACTCAGATGTAGCCTTATTTTTATTTATAATAAGCAATTTTGAAAAGATACAAGATTTCATCTGTAGAGACATCAGAATATATTTCTTTTTTACTTTCAAGAGAATTGTTATAAGCGTTATAAGAGTTGAGAGGAAGTTTAAATACAATAGGCTTTATTTATATAATGAAATTGGAAAACATGCGACAAAGATCCAAAACAAAATGGTTTGCTTTGTAGTTGTTTCAAAAAACATTTTTGATTTTTAGAATATTTGCATACTTAATAGTCATTCAGAGTTAGGGATTGTGTAGATATTGTTCTTGCTGGTAATCTAGTGGACAGTCATCATAACAGAAACACA
This sequence comes from Ascarosepion bandense, assembly GCA_037127315.1. NCBI lineage: Eukaryota > Metazoa > Mollusca > Cephalopoda > Sepiida > Sepiidae > Ascarosepion > Ascarosepion bandense. The sequence continues at coordinate 4,312,715 of JBBBDQ010001654.1, read as the reverse complement.
GGGTCACCCTAAATAGATATAATTTGCAAATGTCTGAGCTATTTTAGAAAAAGTAAACAACCAGTATGAGAAAAAAATTTTGAAATTTTATTTATAATGATCCTCATTTGGCCCGAGCTATGTATATATGACATCACGTAAAAATAATGATTTTGTGACATCACCTTGAAAGTGATATGACACAATCCTCAAATGATTCTATTTAATTTGATTTAAGGCAAAAATTTTGGACTGTGATGTATAGGCCCACAATATTTCCAGGCTAGTTGTAGCTTGCGTAGCATTTATATTTTTGCTGTGGTTATTTGCACCACCTACATCCAACTGTGTTTTAATTCAAAGTCGCTTATGACATGAAACATTCGAAGGGTATATATGTAGGGTATATATGCAATGCTGAAATACGAATTAAAGAAGCCAATCTTATTTTTTTATGGCCAGGCCTCTTCATGGCCGTTTACCTTTTCCTGTTCCTTTTAATTGTGAATATATTTGGTCTTATTCTCACTACCCTGCCATCCATTTGATTAAGCCTCATCATGTATGTCACGCGCTGTTTTTCCTCCTGTCCCACTTTTTCTTTACCCTCCCTTGTGAATATCAAATCATCCAAGTCATCTCATCCTTCACCATTGCATACTACCAGAATTTCTTTCTCTTACTGATGGTATATATGTTTCCTTTTTGTTTAAATTCTTTCCAAAACGTCGTCTTTCACTTATTCGTCCGCTGGTAAACTTAGCATCTTTATGTATCCCCACATTTGTTACATCGATCTCATCTTTGAAGACAGTGTCAGCAAATGTTCCTGTCGATCTTTCCTCTTAACTTTTGTAATTCATCGTTTGTCATTACAATATGCCTTCTGGTCTGTGTTGCACTTACTATCATCTGTTACAATATTAAATTTCTATACCTGTTATTCTCCAATATATAATTGACATTTTGGTTTCCTATTTTTGCCTACGACTGTATATGGTTTTCTTGTATTCTATGTTCAAGCTGTATTTCCTTCAATACATTCTGTAAGACTTGTGGTTTTCTTTCTGTCTCTCTTATCGGCACTGTCAATTGCTTATAACATTTTGGCCAAAACTGACTCATCGTGACAGGATTTTTATTTTTCTCAAAATAATTATAAATAGTTCACAAGTTCTGAAACCTTTCAAAGCATTATAAATGGTTCAAAAGTAACGATTTTGGGTGACATACAAGTTGAAATCGAGATACGCCAAACGGCGCCTTTTTTCGTGTTAGCAGCAGTTTTAACGGCTGAAAAAGAAACGGTTTTCTGCATCGTATTGATAAACAAATAAACTAATAAACTACTATAACCCTGTGGTGTAAGCCCGTTTATGCATAAACATTGGCGGCAAAGCCGAATATCCAGGGTTCGCAGATTCTAATTTGAATTTTGTTCGATTATGTGATTGTAGCTTATGAACCAAACGAAACCATCAAGGGAGATCACTATTGTCTACAACTGATGCGGTTGAGCCGAGCATTGTAGAGAAAACATCTGTCATACGAGCAAAGATAGGACGAAGTGATTTTTCTACATGACCAGACTAGGCCACATGTCGCAAAATGGGGGAAATGTATTTGGAAACGCTTAATGGGAAATACGACTACAATGGCCGTATTCAGCAGACATGGCCTAATCAGATTATGACTAGTTTTCACCGTTTGCGCATGGTTTGCTTAGCAGCAGTATTATACTTATGAAAATCCAAAAAAATGTGAACTTGTTTTTCTGACGTAGTATTCAAATGCTGCCAGAAATATATGTAAAATAGTGGCGAGGAAAATAGAATATTTCCAGTGACATATTTCTTACTAACTTTTGTAGATAAAGCATTAGTTTTCATTTAAAATCAGCGGGAACATATTTAAGGTCCTTATATATATATATATATTCTCTGACCTTTCAATTTAAAACAGTTCCAGCACTCGAATATTTTAACATGCGAAATATGTTTTTATATCTTTGAAAAATAGTTTTATGCATTTAATATATATTGCTCTTCATGTTTGTAGGAAATTGTGTAAATTACATTTAATAAAACCAATGATACTTGCACACATACGCAAGTGTGTATTCCCTCTACCCATCGTATTTCAATTAATAGTATAATATTCTGCTTTTTGGTAAAAACGTTTCGAAATTTCTCAGCTTTTTCATATAAAATACTGTGTACCACCATCATTAAAGCGGATCCATCTCTATGCGAAGTTCTTAATTTGTTTTTTTATTATGTGGACATTTTGACCGCAGCACGTTAAATGTTAATTTAGCGGTAAACCATACTGACCCATGATTTTTATAATTTTAAAGACGCGTCTATCTTGCTATTTCAGGACATGGCTTTTTTCTAAAAAGTGAGAAACAACGGTTTGAACAAATCGGAATATTACACATTTTCTAATAGTTCTTGTTCGGTTCTACCTGATAACATATAATTTATTACACCCCACAAAAATTTTAAGTAGAAGACTTAGATTTCCATATTCGATTTCTACAAACACTTTCAAAGAATTGATCGTTACTTTTATCCTATTTTACTTATTGTAAAACCCTGCGTTCTTTTGACTTTGCGGCAGGAATAAAATGATCCAAATTTTCACACACACACGCACACGCACACGCACACACACACACACACACACACACACACGTGTGTGTGTGTGTGTATATAAATTTAGATCATTTTATTCCACCCACAAAGTCAGTAGAACTCTGGATGTTACAAAGAGTAAAAGAGAATGAGAAGATTGGCAAAAAAACAAAAGCGGAACAATTTAAATGACAGAATATACTGATTGACGTTGAATTTCAATCTTTGAAGAAAGGTGGAAAGCGTGAGAAATATAGAAGGTAAGAGACTAGTTGTGGTGTTTGCATCGAGCAAATCTAACAGTAAAACGCTGAGATCAAATAGCACTCTAAAATTCATGTAATAGTTACCAGAGGGAAAGCACACCAGAGTAGTTGCCCCATTAAAATGTTTGTAGAAAAGACAGGGTAGCCACGTCACGTCAGTGACAACGAATTCAAGTCGGTGACAAAGAATTAGCGGGTATCGAGATGCCTAGTCATGATCGATTAAATTATAAACTCATCGCTGGGTTTTCTAAAGAAATATCTATTTTTATTGTAGGATTGCCAGTATTCAATGTTCAAGCGAATGGTATATATATATATAGTAATCTCAGACAGATCTCTTTTGATTTATCACAGCTCATCTGTACGTTTAGAAATCCGATAACTTTTAGCCAGGATGGAAACCGGACCGAAAATGACATCAGTCAGTGATTCTACTTCTGAGCTACCTTGGTGGAAGAAAGAAGACTTTTAGCGTGTGATATACCATGTTAACATACACCAGTAGAATGTTTGTGCGTTTGTGTGCACTGTATTCATGAAGGTTGCAATTATTCGGGCAACTTTCGTTGACCTGCCAGGAACATAGATAAAAGAACAGTGTCATTAAATGACAATTACATCTTGTTTTCTTGCTAACCGTGTCTCTGGGGATGCATGCGAGGCAATCAAATATTGACAACCTCTTTACTCAACATGGTACACAGATGCTTATGCATTGCCCATATTAAATGACTTTTTGTTCAGAGACAAAATATTCTTTACATCACGTCAGCAAAATCTTCAACGATACAATTTCAAATAATTTTGATATGTACGAAATTCATTAGCGCAATGTACTTGCTTAGAAAGACTAGTAATTTGTGAATATTTTAAAACTATCTTTCGCGATAAAAAACATATCAAGTATTCTTATTGCCATAATTGTCACATTTTTTTTTATATATGTATTTTTTTAAAGTTTGTTATACAAATAGCACTACCAGGAAATTTCTATACCGAAACTAGACACGGTTGAATAAGCTATCACTCGAGAGTTTATAGTCGATTGGTAACTCTTTCTAGGAATTAAATAATTAATTGTGTATTTTTTTATAAGGTGTTGAAACTTATAGTATACTGCTACATTTTAATCTAATTATATTTTTTATTATTAAAGATGTCGTCCTTATTGACTTAATGCCTATGATGTATTCCGGCCTAATTTCACAGTCATTGGCGAGATGATTCCTTAAAGACCGTAAAATAATAATTGAAGATAAGTATAATATAAAACTAAAATCCAAGAAAAACTTTAATGATGTATTCAGTTAGACTTAAATCTAAATATCTGGTTTTGTTTATAATTGCAATTAGCATTTGCCAGGTAAGGTTATACCGATTTATTACCTCAACTTAATGAATATGACTTAGACAAGCAATGATTTCTTATTTGTTCCTGAAGCATTACATAGTCGTCTAATTTTTGTTTGTTGCGGTACAGTGGCTACGGTCTCAAAACGAGAAATCTAGAAGCAGAATTCGAATTCCAGTTGAATTCATTGCATTCGATTACGCACAAATACCCCTCAAGAAAAATTATTAATCTGCCTCATTCCTCGATTTATGTGTTAAATAACAGGACATATTCTATAGCCTTGGTAGGCAACCAGTCTACCGTAGAAAGAAATAACAACCTACTACGGGAAAATATTCTGCCTAATCAGTCATATTTCTTTCGAGACATAATCGCCTAAGCGTGTATCAGATATGGCACTTAACTGACTGACTGCTAGGAAGGTTGGGTCACTGTGTGCGGCCAAGTTTTACTCGTAAAAAAAGTGTTTGCACATTTATAAAACTATCATTTGTCCGTGTATTGAATACTGTTGCCTTATCTGGTCGGATGCTACTGGTATTCTTCTTGAGGTTTTCGATAAAATCCCAAGAATGATCCTCATCTGTCAGCCGTCATTCAATCACTTTTTCACCGATAGGATATGGCATACCTCTGTCTTTTCTATAACTATTTCATGGCAAATATTCTGATGAGCTTTTTTCTCTGGCATATATTTATGCGTACTTCTTGATTGGCATCTCGGTCCCATCCTTTCAACGTTAAAATAGTTAAAATAACCGCTTCTTTTATTCTAACAGTTTTTTCTCGTACTACCAATTCGTGAAAGCCTCTGCGTTTTCTTAATTCCCTGATAGTTATAATCTGTAAAAGTTTAAATGCAACGTCAATTGCTATCTTCTATCACTTTGATTTTCATCCTTCTTTTATCCTTTATTCAATATTCCCTGTGGCTTGTTTTTCTCTCTCACTGTGGAAAGAAAGCTTATGCATAATCTGGAAATTTGGAGGTGTAATACGCACAGAATTTAGAAACGTTTCTGAAGCCATTTTGTAAAACTGATGCATTGGGAATTATGAGAAATATTCAAATACATTCCAAAAAAGTATGTCATTTGAAAATAATTGTTGAATTGCTATGTAATATCTAACCGTTTATGTCTGAACACTAGATATTTTCATCACAGGAATAATATATTTGAGAGGAGAAACGTGCTTCTACCGATTAATGCTAAGGAGAAATTTCAGAAAATGAGAGCATTGTTGATAATTTACGGAATATCTGAATTTTAATCAGAAAGAATTCGCTAAAATATATTTGGCACTTAAAAAGAACTTTGACGCTCAAATGTTGAATAGAAGTCGAAAATAGAGAGTTACTGAATATTTGTAAAATAGCGGGACTACACTGACAGCGATATTAAGATCAACATTTATTAAATGTACAGAAGAGTGAAATTTAGTGAGACCCATTTTTGTCTATTTTCAAAAAGTATATGGTACTGACAAAAAAAAATTTCTTCTGATATTGCTTTGCTGTCAGTTATGCTCTTTTGAAAGCTGGCTGGTATAAATGAAGAGTAAATGTGTAGAAATAGTGATATTAAAGAAAACTGGGCGGACATGTACGTCCGGCAACCCCACCCCTGTAAGTTTTTGCTTTTCATTTTTATAATTTTTCTAAAACTTGTTTAGTTCTTACAATGGCAACTTCTTCGGAAACCCAAGAAATGGCTTTTACACGACCCCAAAGCGAGTGTTTTCTATATGGTGGATCGATTTACTAGAACGTTGTATGAGAAAATGAGCACCCCTCTAAAGATCTTTAAATACTGAATTTTTTCAAATTTTTTAAATAATCTGAAAGATTACGTTCTAATCGATAAGAATGCACTGAAAAATGTAAATCAAACGAAAAGCAAACAAATTACAAGAGGGAGGTGCCGGTCGTACACGTCCGCCGAAAACTGAAACTTAAACCCAATTTTCTCTTTGTTTCTGAATGTATGATACTCTTTCAACTCTCTTCATATATAGAAATATAATCTTAAATACATTTAATAAATCTCATTAGAATATAGAAATGCTGTATCAAGTGAGAAATTACGTAAATCTAATTTGGTAAAGGGCACGAGATAGGGACGAAAAGTTCATAGGCTGACTATGAAGGAATTATTTCAAAGCTGTTAAATCTTCCATCTATCAGTTTCAACTCTTATTAATAAATGATCATTAAGATTATTGATTTTTCCCAGTTAAACTGATATATGAATATTCAGAAATATATAAATTAGTAACGACTTATTTGAAAATTGACAAAAATTCTCAACTATTTGTAGAAAGAGTTGCCCTTTTAAATATTTTCTCTGGCTTTATCAGCCAATGCAAAAGTGTGTAACTAAAATTAGATGGATGAAGGAGTCTTGAAGATGACCCAAGATCAGGATAGCGGGTAACTGCCACAAGCGACAAAGAATGTCATCAATCGTTTTCACCATAGGTTAAAGAAAGACAGGCGATTTTACTATAAATAATTTAGCTAATGATATTGACGTATCCAGTAAGAGGTTTAGAAAGTTTATTGCATGACAAAGGTCTCTGCTTGATGGGTGACATATTTTCTGACCAAAACCATACTGGAAATATTACATCTCAGAAAAACCTGACATGATCTGAGGCAGATCCAGTTGACTTTCTTGAACGTTTCGTATCAAAAGATCAGGGATTGGTTCAGCAGTTTTGCGACAATCCATACAGTGTAAACACGCTTCAGCTGCGTTAAAATAGGTCATGGTCATTTCAGCTGCAGGAAAAGTGATGGGGTCAGATTCTGGGATGAAAATAGCAATTTGTTTGACTACTTTCAAATGAGCAACATTATATACGAACAGTATTAGCTTAAATAGCTGAGGCAGTTACGAAAAACTATCAAGATCAAAGTCAGGAAAAACTGACAAATATTTCATCAGAACAAGACTCCATCGCATAAAACCATGGTGTGTGTGCCTATAGCTTTGCACTGGTTACTAATCCATCCTATTCTCTTGATTTCATCACGAACTGATAAACATAACTTCCACAACATGAAAAACACTTACTTTTGATGTCATATTGGCTGTTAATGATTTTTGTTTATGAAAGATTCTTCACCAATGAGTTTCAAGCACTGAAACAGTCATGGAAGAAATGTTTATACCGGTTAGTAGATTATAGTGAAAAATAAACCTCAATTAGTGACATACGTGTAGCTCTCATGGTCAGCCTATGAATATTTCCGCCAGTAGTCATATATTGATTTTCTAAGTGCCGCTTACACGTGGCACAAGTCCGAATATATGAGTATTGAACTAACTATCCAGCTGTAACAGGTTCTAGCGAGACAATCTTGCTACTCCTTACACCACGTCAGGATGCCCCAAGCCAACTGTCATACATGTCATTTTATACACTCATTGGATAAATATATATTACATTTCTGTAGATATCAAATATTGAAGGTGGATGCAGTTTAGCGTCCGCTTAATAAACCTTTTTGTAATTTAAAAATCAGCCATTAGGGATATGGACACACACACACACACACACACACATATATATATATATATATATATATATATATATATATATATATATATATATTTGTCTTCCACATAAAGCCTGTTTCTCTTTATAAAGTTGGCTGCCCAAATTATATATATATATATATATATATATATATATATATAATATGGGCAGCCGATCCATTTTAAGTATGTTTCGTTGAAAATGACCGAAAAGAAAGATTTTAATTTTTCCGGTATTCTAGCATGTTTTCTTTTTGTTGGCAGTTAGGAATTTTGGCATGTTCCACAATTATTTTTCTAAGTTTTGTTGATTTTTTTTGTTTTTTTAGACATTACTCTGGCCATTTTCAAGGGTCTTATGTTTCCGTTCTGATTTTATACTCATGTTTTGGTTGTAGCATTATTTATTTGGGACCTTTTTAGAAACAATACAAAATAAGTTTCAGCCTATCAATGGCGACCTGATCATAAGCAAAGGGTACTTGATCAAAACTGTAATGGCTATATCAACTAAGGCTAGAAAAATAATATCGATCATTTTATCTGATTATTTAATATTAGTCCCAGAATTTTTACATAAGTCAGTTTTATTTATCTTTGGGCTTTAAATAAAGAAATTACTGTAACTAAAAACGCATTTTGTATTTATTGATGTCATACATGCAATGCAGTAAATCCAGTAAGACAAAAGTAGTTACTGGTTGTAGAAGAATTAAGAGCAGAAACATTGCTAATGTGTGGCAAGTGAAAAGATTAATCGGAAAGATATTAGATAGCCATTGATGTTGCTTTTAAATTTGTGGGGATTGAAGTTCATGGAGACAAAAGGAAATTAAACAAAAGAGAAGTGTTGGAAAAGAATGTTACGGTTACATCAAGCCAGGTCAACTGTAAAGTTATGAGATCCTGACGCCAGTGTAGTACTTTGCTTCAATTCAAAAAGTCTAAGAGCCATAGCGAAAAGCACATAGAAATGATTAGCATGCATTTATTTATAGGAAAAACACAGGAAGGCAACATTACGGCAGTAGGAAAGACACACACACACACACACACACACACACATATATATATGTATAGTATAGTATTTACGCTCTCACAGCCTGATTGAAAACAGTAGCTATTCCGGCATATACGCATCACTGATTGAAAAATGAATTAGATCACACTAACTATTGAGCATGTATAATGATATATGCCTTCTTCTACCGAGCGCCCGTAGCTCTGAGGTAGAATCGCCGACTGACGCAAATTCGGTTGGGTTTCAATCCTGGGTTAAAAAGCAATCGTAGTCTAACCGTACTGATGAGCTGTGATACAGCGAAACAGTTCTGTCTGCGGATGACTATATATATATATATATATATATATATATATATATATACGCATTTACGTGTGTGTGAGTTGTATGTGTACATTTGTTTTTTTACATTAACGTTATATTGTATTATAATTGTACCGTTGACCGAATATTTTTCCTGGATTTGTAACGCTATATCATATTACAATTGTATTGTTAACCGAGTGATGGTTACTGTGATTAAAACAGATTGATTAACTATTATATCTTAATCTTTTTAATTTTCCTTATTTTTTTAGATTCCAATTTCATATCCTTCCACTATTAATCTGTTAAATTTATTTTTAAGATAAATAATTAAGTTTAAACAACTATATTTAAATAGAATAATTAGGCTTACTTTTAAATTATTTTTTTAACTTTATATTGTATTATATTTGTTTTGTTGACTGTATAAATAGCATAATTTTGATTATATAGTGGTGTGATGGTAGTTGTGATTACAATGGATTGATTAACTATTATCTCTGAAATATTTTCAATTTTCTTAATTTTTTAGACTCTAATTTCTTACCATTTCACCGTCAGTATACGTTTATTTTGGTAAATTTTCGTTTTAAATCCCGTCGCTTATCCCCTTCAAGTTTATCTAAAATAGCATTGTCTCTGTGCTATTTTGGATAAATTTGAAAGGTGAAAAGCCGTCGTTACCTAAAACGAAAATTTACATTTATTTTTTATGTATTTAGTTTATTTTAATTTTCTCCTATCATTTCTAATTTAAATTTATTACTCTCTTCTTCTTTCCCTATTCGTTTACGCTTTAAGATACTTATCCTTTCTCTTTAACGCTCTCTCTCTCTCTCTCTCTCTCCTAAATCCCTGTCTTTACTTTTCAAATCTACGTGTCAGCTAACTGACTTGCATAATGCATTTTTGACATACGCTCTTACGCGTGCTCTTTGATCATATGTTGCGTATATATGTGCTTATGTATGAATATGTGTGTGTGTATTCGCCGAACTGATGTAATGATGTATTATTCTTGAATTTTCTCTTTTAAAGGAGCAATCCTTATTTTTATTCCGTTTTTTTTTGGAGGGGGTCTTTGTTTGTGAATTTCATTCGTGTAAAATCTTCTGTACAATAAAGACGGAAGCTGATGATGGTTCGCCTAAAATAGGCTTACACTTCCGATTTACCATGAAATAACTTGTCTTGTTATTTTTTTTCTTATATTTGCTTTATATGTATTTATATACATATATATTTAGAGCTCCCTTAGAGAGTTATCCTACCACTGTAAGTACAGGATACTTCTTTGGATTCTTCTATATCTACACCGTATTCTTATATATATATATATATATATATATATATATATATATATATATATATAGTGGTGGATAATGAAAACACCTTGCAGTTTCAAGCGATTCTATCTTATGGTTAAATATTAGAGAGAATCGCTTTTGGCAGTAATTAAAGCTTGACTTTTGCATAGGATCACATAGTACAAAATTTGACTTGTTTCCAGACGAATATTTATCCACTCGTAACTTGAAAAATTCTCTAATTCTTTCACTGATGATAGAGGATATCGATCATGAGCCATAAACGTTCAGTAATTTCGAGACGCGGTGAATGCGGTGATCAATGCAAGATGTTCTACTCCACAAGAATGTTCCTCGTGCAATTCAGGTACAACTTGAGCAGTATGAATGAGTGCATTATCTGGTATTTCCCTCCAGAAACAGTTACCGAAATTGACGATGAAGTTGATCATTTAAAATTCTTAAATTCTGTTGATCTCAATAAATTTGTTTAAATAATACCTATAATATATATGTAGTGCGTGAAAGAGTGGTTCGAACCATAAAGCCCGGGCTCGAATTTGTGAGGAAAATGTCTTGATTTTATCGGTCTGGATGAGGAACATTTAAAAAGTTAATGAAAAACACGGGTTGATCAAAGCCCTGTGCGCGAACAATCGATGGCACCTCTTGAGCTCCTTACGCCGGATAACGCGCTCTCTTGTAGAAATTGGGTGACTAATGTCAGCTCAGGGTAGTTGCAGAATAAACCGCAATAGGCTCTGTAGACGTTGAACAAACACAAGTGTGCCTGGGTGGTTAGCTAGCTTAGCTGGCAGACGGGTGTCATCGATTATGTGCGGTCGTTCATTTTACACACACACACACACACATATATATATATATATATATATATATATATATATATTTTAATTCAGATACTTCAATCCAAGTGAAAAAAGCAGGAAGGTAAATTCCAAAAAGTCGATCCTAATTAATATTAAAAAAAGTATTTTAATATTAAAAAATGATACAGGAAGAGAGCTCCATGTAATAAAATATTACAGAGCAAATATAAATTAAAAAAGGATTAATTCAATGATGTTGAATGACCATTTCGATGTGAAAATCCCCACGGGGGATAACACATCACCTCAGCAACCGAAATCCTTTCAGAAACTGGAGAAAAATCAGTCTAATTTTCCTTTTTAAATAGATTTGCAAAGAAATTAAAAAAGAAAATAAAAATAGAAAGAAAAATAGAAAAAGATAAAACAAAATAAAAACAAATAAACAAGAAAAAAAAATGACATCGTCTGGGTTCACAAAAAAAGAAAACAGAATTGTAACTTAAAAAAAGTTGGGAGATAAGAAAGAAAAAAGGAAGAAAGTGGGGAAAAAGAAAAGAAATATTTTTTTTTATATATATTACAGACGCTGGACATACTCAAAAATGAATTATTTTTATTTTCTTTTTTAATTTCTTTGCAAATGTGGGGATTTTCACATCGAAATGGTCATTCAACATCATTGACTTAATCCTTTTTTAATTTATATATATATATATATATATATATATATATATATATATATATTAGTATTTGTGAAAAGAGGCCGTTTTTCTATTTGGGAATATTTTATGAGTTTTTTGTTTTGCTTTCAAATTTCATTGCCATACACGCTTGGGCTATCATATTTCGATATATAACTGACTGGGCAGAAGATCATACTGCAGTAGGTTGCCATTATTTTCTGCTGTAGACTGGTAGCCAGCTACGGCTATAGAACCTTAATTTGAGGGAATTTGAGCTTAATTAAATACAAGGAATACAATTATGATTCGAACTCGGGTCCCCGATTTCTTGTTCCGAGCCAATATCCACTGCATCACAACGCTCATCTATACTTTCAACTTTACTTTGATTAACTCCTAGAAAATGAAGCGCGTCACAAAAAAAATGCCTTTCCACAATACTGGTATTAATTCCAATGCTATTTGTAGTTGATACGCGTATTTGACTAGAAGCTTAGTTTAAAATTATTTTGTGAGCAAGCTTTGGAAAGCTTCTAGAATATGTACACACTTGTAAAATGTAAACTGCTTATTTAGCGCCGTTTAACTACTCAGCTACTAAGAACTTCACAATAAACTAAGGTTCTATTTTTAACTTTAAATTAAATTCAATCGTTCAGATTTTCTGGAAATACATATTTGTCCAGTTTCGTATCCAAAACATAAACAACTCAATTTCTAAAGATTTAATTAATTGCATTATTTTAATCTGACCGAATTTTGTTACTTTCGAATTTAATTTTAAGAAATATTCTAAACGAGTGAGTATACTTTAAAGGACATGTTTTATTCCGAAACTCTTTGTAGCAGAACGGTAAAAGTACATCGGGTACTATTAAAATAATGTTTGAATTTATATAGTGGGAGAAATAAAGAAATGTAAAGTGAATGCTTTTGCTTCAATAGAAAAAGTATGATAGATCAACTGCTCTGAAGTGAGATTACAAAGTTAAATATTTAATCCATTGATAGTTTATCTGCTTGCTTTCTTCTTTTTATAGAAAGTGTGACATAACTACCGCTGATACACACACACACACACACACACACACACACACACACACACACACACACACATATATATATATATATATAATATATATATATATATATGTGTGTGTGTGTGTGTGTGTGTGTGTGTTTTTCTATGTGATAGTGAGTTGATAATTTTCAACTGCGAATTGGTGGTACTATTTACTTTGAGATGACCATTTCGTTTTCCTTGGAAATACAGATGGAAAATTTCCTAAAGTTTCTTTTTCTTGATAACTGTTTTATTTTTTCTTATGATCTCTCTACCGTTCGCTACGGCATAATTCCGATTTTTTACTGCCAAAGTTCACACGCTTCATTCGAATAAATATGAATAACCAAGAATAGAAACCAGAATTTTTTTCAAATCTCTCAAATGAGGATCAATGGCACTCAGGAACTAAATCTTCAATGTTAGTTAAACGCTCACAGCGGCTTTAGTAATTTGGCCTTGGGAAATAATTTATAATTATTAAATTTTACACTGTGCTTTGCTTGGGGCAAGGTAAAATCAATAAATCATTGATAGGCATGAATAGCTACTTCTTGCGTTTCGTAACGACACTTAATGCCACAACTTACGTTTTAATTTCTCGTGATTATTCCCAGAAAACGACATAAAATATCTAGATCAATGAAATAATTTTGACATGTCTTGATATGTTTTAATCACGATGTTTATTTTAAGGTGTTAGTTTTCAAAAGAAGTAATATATTTATTTTTGTAGGTTAAAAAAATACAAGAACAATACTTAGTAAAAAGATATGGAAAGCAAGCCATAAATTAAAATTCGAAATTCTTGAAGTTTTATCATAAAAAATATTTGATTCTTTCACAAAACTCACCTGATATTGGTCATAAAATATCACCCGGTAAAATCATCATTACAGTGATAAAAAAATCAAAAGTGGATTAATGTAATCCTATATAGGAAAGGTTAATACAAATCTGCGATTAGTCAGTTTGGTTCGCTTCAGGTTAATGTAATTTAGAAAGCCATGAAGCCATTTCTTCTCTTCTTAGCTATGGGTTAAAAGGAAGAGTAGTTACGGCTCTATAGAAGTCAGTTTAGTTGATGGAATACTGAAATCGTAATAATAGAGAAAGAAACTGGAAACCCCTACACAAAAATTCCCTGCATATCATACTAGTTCAAAAATAAATAATTCGTGTACGTAGGGAATGATGATTGCCAACATCTTAAATTTTAAAAAAGAATTTTTAATGTAAATTTGGGTATAAGGGACAAAAATGGCCATAAACATATTTCGCGTTTTATCAGAATTTATCGAAGATAAATTTTAGTTTTGTATTTCTGTCGTGTTTGTGTGATCGGATCTGGATTATACTTGGTGTTATTGTGCTGGTTTGGAATTTCCGTGTGTTTAATTCCGGAAGATGTTAGTGCAATGATAAGCCAGTATGTTTGTGCATATGTTTCTAATAGGCGTTGCTAGAGTTTGTTACGCTGGTGAGCAAATTGATTATGGTTATTTGCTGTTTGTTGGAAAGATAGACTTAGGTTACCTTTATGGCAGAAATCATGAGCAGTTTTCATTATTTACATGTTTATTGCATATCATTTTGGGTTCTTGTTTACAATACTAAATGTTATCCTACATACTCTTTATTCCCTAAACCAAATCTTTTGGTAACAAGACAGATTCTATCGAGTATTCTATATTATATATATATATATATATATACCTTGTATTCTCTCATATGAAGCCACTTTTGAAGACTTAATTTTGAATCTAATTTATGCTGTTGCACATTATACAGGAGGTATAAAATTTGCTTAAAATAACATCTTCAAAGGTTGCATGATAGGGTAATACTAATTGCTTGATTATTTTTGTTGTAACATTTAGTAAAATCTTTTATGAAAAGACTTTATCGCTTCCAGCTAAAATTTCATGGTAACATCCCCAGTACCAGGTCGCGTACTATCACCGATGTTAAGCAATGTCGAGCCTGGTAAGTACCTACGTGGATGATTGCTTGGGTTCATCAGGTGCTATCAGCTTGGATATGAGAATTTGTGTAATGGATAATGGTTCGGCATTGCTAATCGGAGAACAGTTTCATTTCCAGTTGGGTTATTTATATTTACTTAATCGCAAATTACTTGGGAATTATATAATTCCATATTTTCTCCCCCAGATATGGGCTAATTAGTAACACATGCATCACTAAATAATCTCACTGTTTGCAATTTAAAAGTACTTTTTCTTTAATTAACCTTTTAATAGATGATAAACAGTTAAAACTAATCACTGAATTTTTTGTAATTTTCAGTTTTATGAAAATCCTATTGGTGTTATGAAAGCCAATATTTACAAATATGTCTCATGTCAATCATAATTGCTCTAAAAATACCAATATGTCTATAGGAATATTGTCTTTGTACTATGATGCTTGTATTTCGGTTATCAATAATAATTTTTCCTTTTATAAGAAAAACATTACGAAAATGGACAGTTTACGTTTCGAATACAAAAATAATTTTTGAACATAGGGGTTTAACAAAGTCCCACCGAATGGTGTGCATTTCTTAAGCAGGGTAATTGAATGTTCTTCTTTTTTATTAAGAACTTACGTGGCTGAGTGTTCTAAAGCATGCCTAGATTCATGTGGCTATTCTTTAATCATTCGAATATTTATAAACAACCAAGAATATAAATGTTTCAAATATTTCAGAAGATCTGTCACGTTTAGGCTCAGAAAATAATTTTGCAATATTGACGGGTGCTTTACTAATTTGGTTTTGCGAAAGATATACTTATAAACAGTGCTTTTGCTTTGGACAAGTAAAATCGATATAGATGCAGGTTTGAATATTTCTAAAAAAATATTTTTCTACGTTGAATAAGACTATACCGGTAGACGTAAATTTAAAAAAAAATGGTTAAAGATGAATTGCTACTAATTATAACATTTTCAGGAAGAGGGTATGAAAATGAATAAAATTAATTTATTAAGAATTATATTTTCCTATGTTAATTTTCTAAATCTGGTGATATGTGATGTTGAATCCTTTCATCCGAGCTAGAACACTGATCACTAGTGACGGTAGGCAATGTTGAACAAACTCAGTTATCTAGCTGATTTCCTTTCAGTGTAACATTTAGCTTTTTACCTTCCAAATGATCGTCTTCTGCTTTGGATAAATATGGGTCACGGGTAACATAAACATAATCTATAGAAATCTGTAAAATTTTGCGCAACAGACTAATGATTTCAAACTTAAACCTTTGCCAACACTTAGCCTGTCTCCAACGATGGTAAAGATTTCGTGGTTACACAGAATTGGTGATGATCTGTAGGAGAGCACAAATGCTAGAGAACACTGGTGTGCTATGATTACAAGACGTTTTATTCTGTTTTATGTGTCTTAATATTGACTTAGCAACACTGTTCGTAGGGATGATCAATAATAATATAATCAATCCGGTGATATGTGATGTTGAATCCTTTCATCCGAGCTAGAAAACTGATCACTAGTGACGGTAGGCAATGTTCAACAAACTCAGTTATCTAGCTGATTTCCTTTCAGTGTAACATTTAGCTTTTTACCTTCCAAATGATCGTCTTCTGCTTCGGATATTTATTAATGTCCTTATCTGACACGGGTGAACTAAAGTAAGACATGCTAAGACTAGGATATCACAACTTATTAAGAAATGTGAATGACGGCATTTTTTTAAGACGTAGTATATCATGGCCCATCACATGGCTTCCTGTTATCTAGGACTCTAAGCAACGTTTGACTCTTTTCCCGCTGTCTTTAGCCCTGAGCTGCGCTGCTATCTATTCCCACAAAACTGATATACCTTATTCGCCGTTTTTAATTTTTTGTTTTTCGCACAGCGGATAATGTTAGATTTTCTCTTCAGCGACAAAAATTTAAATACCTTGTAAGTGTTCTAACAGAAGACGGGCGAAGGGCGAATTCCAGAAGCTGAGTAGAGTAGTAAGAGACATGCAAATTTTGCTAGAAACAGAAAAAATACTGAATTGCTATGCGATGCCAGTTCTTCAATATGGCAGTGAATACTGGACAATATCAATGAAAATAAAGGAATAACTTCAAGTAGCTGAAATGTGATTCTACAGAAGGATAATGCGGATATCATGGATCGAGCAGGTGAGCAATGATGAGGTTTTAGAAAGGATAGAAACGAAAAGGAAATTCATAATGAGAATCAAGAAGAGACAGCTAAAGTTCCTGGAACATGCAAAGAAAATGAAGGGCTTGAAGAACCTGATGCTAACAGGACAGATAATGTAGGAGAGTCAGGGCAAAACAGGTATAACGTACTTGACTAGACTAAGTGGGTAGATGACAAAACGGGGGTTGTGTGATGCAACAGGAGAAAGTGTTCTAGGAACCACCAGGGATAGGGAGATGTCGAAGTTCAATGTCGCTTACGTCCTGAAAGGAAAAGGCACATAGAAGAATTGAGTGTCGAAAAAGTTTGTGTTACGTTCGTTTCACGTTGAAACACAGGTTCTTGTGCGTTCTTCTAAGTTAAGTAGCCTCTACTCTGGACAATACTTACTGCCTTGGGAATACTAGATTCTGTTAGCTTGAATGTCCGGATGGTGCAAGGCAACGGCTTAGACATGGAAATTGGGGAACAGTTCTAATTCTAGTTGGGTTTCTTACATTCACTTACGTGCAGACATCCCTAAAAAGGTTTGCATTTAGTTTATCTTCTCAGAGATATGTAAAATGTGTACACGTAAATAATCATCTCTCAAAATTTTTTAGACTCTAAAACAATTATTTTCTGTCTTCCAATAACTGACAAAACGTTAAACCGTAAAAGCAAACATATAGATCAATAAAAATTCAGAAGCTTTAACTCTATGGTTTTAATCAGAAGCGTTTCTTTATTATTCATCTTAAATTTCATTGTTTCAGTGAATGATATTCTCAGAATCCTTGTCGAGGAACATATCTGCGTCGCTTCGCGTTACCTGTTCATCTGTAATAAAGTTCTGCGGCTTTCACTATTTGAATCGGTGGATATGGTATTCTACTTCAGTATTCTTTCAAATAAATGTTCGTGTATATAACATTTCCTAGATTCTGCGTCTTTATATTTCTGTCAATAAGCTTTCGTATTTCTGAATCCTGCAAGCGACTATACATTCTTTTTATGGTTATTCAGTAATACTTTAAGTTTTCCTTCGCTACATGGTCCAATAATTAATTTTTCTTTCGAGGCTACCATCAACCAAATAGCATCTGTGTATATTGTTCTTAGAATTATAGTCACGGATAATAAATTTTGGTAGTTCTAACTGTCGTTTTCTTTTATACGTTAAATTAATCCGGCAATAAAACTCATTCTTTTTTTTTGTTCCTTTTTCTGTTTTTGTATACTTGTATCATTTTTTAGTTTTCACAGGAAGGCGTTTTGTTTTTAATCAATGCTGATCATTACTTTTATACTTACTATCTTTTACAATAAAACTTCAGCTTTCGTAGATATTAGATTAAATTTTGGTGTTGAATCTTGTCAGATGGGTTCACGTTATCTACGAAAATTAAGTATAGGCCATTTTGTATTATATTGCTCGCTATGATAGCAATCACAGATATATAATTTTTTCTCAGACTGAAATTAGAATAGGCTTCCAAAAGAATAACTTTTATTCTCGTGGGAGATTCTACGATTATTTTATGGGAACGAAAGAGCCTCATTTTGAAATAGTATTCACTCCGTTGATTTGTGTACCAGCATGGATTAGAAGTTTCTCGCCGTTTCCTTCAAAATGAGTTACTTGCATAGTTCAGGCAACGTATTAACGGGGATGTTTATAAATATATATTTACCGCAGGC
Source organism: Ascarosepion bandense (assembly GCA_037127315.1). Taxonomy (NCBI): domain Eukaryota; kingdom Metazoa; phylum Mollusca; class Cephalopoda; order Sepiida; family Sepiidae; genus Ascarosepion; species Ascarosepion bandense. Next base: position 4,293,864 of record JBBBDQ010001654.1, on the reverse strand, counting down.
AAAATTGAGAAGCTATGCGTTGTAATAAAGGTTCTATTTCTCAATATTTACTGAAAATTATGTCCTTTGAAATGCCTTATCCGTGGTTTCACATACACGTTCTAAGGTTCAGAATTAAGATTCATAACATTCACTTTGGAAAGATCAAAAAGAGGAAAAGCTATTCTGGAAATGTGTATATGCCAATGAGAATCATTGGTATCAAATATTAAAACGTTAAATTCATAACCAAATGTTTGATACAAACCTTAATATAAAAATCCATCAATTAATACAATTGTAGACTATTATTTACAATAGTTTCACCATAGTAAATGTTGCTGACCATGTTTTCATACATCCAAACAGAAGCTAATAATATTTCATCGGCGAGTAAACCTAAGATTAACGTCTGCTATAATGATGATCATTTAATTATGAGGCGCTTTCGTTTAAATATTTATTGAAGATCATATCCACTCCAAATTCCAAAGTGGAACTTATGTGATTAACCACTAAAGATGCTGGAGGAAAATTAACTAGTTTCTTTCATTTTTTTACAAGAGTCGAGTTAAATCAGAATCGTATCATTGACATATCTGGGTTAGAGCAACTCTAACTATCGAGTTTTAAACACTTACACGGACTTGTTTTCGAGCCTTACTACCTTTACCCACAAACTAAACGTTGCTAAGTGTCTTACGGCCATATTTCTTTGAAACACCTATTCAATACGATCACGGAAGTTATTTACAGTTAAATTTACTCATTACGTGAACGCTTGGATATACCAGATGCTGCAAACGTAGATGTGAGGAAGATGCAAAAGATATTGACTCGGAATTCTTAATCAGGGAGCCGATTTTTTTTTGTTGTAGTTGGTATTGCTATATCTACTTACGGGCAAATACCATTGGTAACAATTCACATCTTCCCCAACTATGGGTCAATTAGTATGACTTGTATCAATAAATCATTATCATTGAAATAATGCTTGCAACATAAGTTATTTTCTTGCTGTAAATAACTTGTAATAGGCTTATCGACCGTAGAAAAAGAATCGATCAAGAAATACCGCTAATATATTATTTCTATAGAATATATGTATTTAGTTTTACAGCAGATGGTCTGCAATAAGCTATTTTATTCCGATAGCATATATAGGAAAGATTTGTATTGATAGAATATATATTCTTTGTATGAAATCAGTTTATGGACCATGCTTCATTGACGTATTTTTGTAAAGATGATTTTTGTCGAGTCAATTGTATCGCTAGTCATTTTTTCTATATATTTCTGGTATTTTTATGCAGAAATATATTCTAATACTTTCGTAGTTTTTGGGAGTTAACTATTTTCTAGGAACTCTAACAAGTAGTTCTACCACATCTGGTTAGCAATTAAGAGTTACTTCCGGTTGTATTATATCGTCATACCTAGAATGCATAGTGTATGTTCACACCATCTGTATACTTTAGTTACAACAGCTCAGGTATTTAACGCTAAGAGCAGTTACGATTCGTTAGTATACCATTGGTAACAAGGAATTTCTACTGTTTAGGATTTTCACCCGATAACGGCTGTTTGAGGAAAACTTTGGGATGATAGTTCTCATTACTACGAACTTTTTCATCATATTTCATAATCCAAACGTTTTTCTTGAAATATTGTTATTGTTAAGTAAATGTATGTCCCTATCTCGGATTAGTTCACGGGTTAAAAACGCCAAGCTCTTTTCTCTGGTATCCACATATTTTATAATTGGCTTTGATCTTGCATCTAGGCTTCACTTTATCACTGCTGTAATGCTATTTTTCTCTACCTTTTCTATAAATATATTCATGGTAATTTGTCGGGTGATGTTTCCGCTATGTCACCTAGAATTTATGCATCGAACAATTGATAACAAGATCTCATCAATGTAAAATTGAATTGTGTAAAAGAAACCTAAAGTTCTATGGTAATCTTTTCTCTCCTACTTACAGTTTACGGAATTCTGTTCTTTTCCCTTTGATCTTTGAATGATTTAAATGCAGTGTCAATCGTTGTCTACTGCATTTTGATTACTCTGTTGTTCTTTCTTCTTAAAATCTCTCATTTTTCTTACTGTTTACCATTCAGTAATTTAGTGGCTTTGTTGTATTGCTTGGGATAAAATGATTAAAAAACATTAAAATGTTATATCAATACTATTGCGCAGAAAGCAAGAATACATGATTATGCATATTCAAGGTTACATAGTATCCAGCAAGTTTCCCGTTCAGCAATGATTTCTAAAATGAAGTTATTCGGACAGTAATTTGCAATTATGGCGCACCTATTGCAGATCTAACTCGCTAACCAATAGTAATAGTTGCTAGATTATAGTATGCACATTTTTCTAAGTACTAGCTTGATAAATATGAAACATTTTAATAGGCACACAATCTTATTATACCCTGTGTATCTTTTAATTACATTGTATTTTAGTAGGTAGTGGGCATTGTTATTAATCATAACTATTTTCTGCTATTTAAAGCCTTATGAAAGGGTAATCCCAAGGCAGTTTTAGCTGCTCTTTTTTATTTTTTAATTAAAACTTCATGTGTTCGCTTTCAGTCTTCATTCTGGAACTATAAAAATAGTTTCACGTGAACATGACCTCTAGAACGGATAAGCTGACCAAATAAATATAATTAGCATTTATCTCAATTAGTGCTTTCGTAATCAAGTGCGCCATGATGTATAAATTTTCTTTCGCTTCATCCTCAGAAGAGTCTATTCATTTGATAATCTCTAAATTAACTTTCTTTCCTTTGAGCTAAACCTATTAGCCCTCATTAAACTTATCGGTAATATTAACTTTCAACGAAACAATTAGGAAGTTAGATAAATTTCTCCTGCGTATTCAACTATTTTTCATTATAGAAAATGCATAGTATGGCGAATATCATAGTAAATAAATCATCTAACAAATGAAATATATTTCTCTTGGATTTAAGACAAAATTGAATGGGACACAGATCCAAATGTGAAGAGTAATTCAGAAAAAGAAACTCTTAGAAAAAAGTATTAATAAGAACATTTTATTACAATAGAATGAAGGATTAGCCGATGTTTTGTAATATTTGTATTCCCATATATCAGTGAATATCGTAGTTATTTCATGTATGAAGATAAAACAAGATATGTCACTTCAATGAAATGCTGATAGTATCATGAGTCGATCATGTGAGCAAAAAGGAAGTCTTAAGGAGACGAGTAGGAAATAGTCCGAAAGTGACAGTTGATTTCTATACGAAATGAAGAAAGAAAACGTAAACATTTTGACGATTACGACACGCAAAAATCAACAGCGAAAAATCTCCTAAATTTTCTAATAAAGGGTGTGTTGAGTCATATTTGGAGACAAAATGATAGGAAGGTTTTGCGAGCCACAATAGTACACGTCTCGAACAAAAACCTCCCATATGTTATTTGAAAGAGTGACCAGATTAAAAAGCATTCACTTAAAAATTATATCAAAGAATGACATCAAGATTATATAATGATAATAATATTAGTTTAACTATTAAAACCCTAATGCAAGCGATTGCTAAGTTAGTTCTTTTATTCATTACTTATAGATAAAACTTTATTGCCACCTGGCGATTAACTTCGCTCATACGCATTTATTGCAGTGTCTGAATCTCTGTCTTGGGGCGGAGGCTATCTCAGTCGAGACTGGAGAATATTAGACAATTTTTATCCGAGCTATATGGCTCGAATTAAACACATTAAAAAAGCCTTGTGCCACATTTTCTCTCAAATGAGTATTCAACTAAATACTTTCTTAGAGCTTCGACATCTGGCTTAAACTATAATCTTGCTGAAATAGTACAATTAAACCTGGTCAGTGAAATAAAGGGTTTAGTTTGAAACTCTACTCACTTGAAGGTCGGCGGGTACAAAGGCCAAAAACGAATATGTCACCAAAAATGAGAACACCATTCCGAACAATGTAAATAGTGCAAATAATTGCAATTCCTCATCTCCGCACAAGAGATAATTCCACTATGAGGCATTTTTCTATGTAGAGAAACTCCGCATTGTGGAATTAACTCTTGTGCGGATTTCTTCAAGACAGGGACAGTCATTATCTATTCTTCTTATGCTCATACTTTTCAGTTCCTCCAACGTTTTCATTCATCATTACCATTTCGAGTGTAACTTATTTTGCTATTTACTGGAATTATTTTTATGTTAATGTGGTAAAATACGTCCTCTTCACAGAATGAAATGAACATGTTTCGGTATTTCGTGATGTAACGATTTCTAAAGAAAGTTAAATAATGGCACTGGAAATGTTGGTTAGATTAAAAATATCCACTTTCCTTTCAACTTTTAAATCCTGCTCGGAGTAAATATTAATTTACAGTCCAATCTAAATAGATATTAGATTCATGTAAAATTGAAAAATAATTGAACGCACTTTTATTGTATGATGATACGGAATTTTCCAGTCACAGCAGGAAAGCCGATTCCTTCGTCTTATAATATTTTTAAAGAAAAACCATTGTGAACCTCTTTTTGGTATATGGATCATTAGATAAAGGAGAGGTTTGGTGGGAAACGGAAACGCGCGCACACACACACACACACACACACACACACACACACACACACATATATGTGTGTGTGTCTGTGTAAAATATATACTCAGTTGTGATCTGAGATTAAGGACAGGATGGTTAAATAAAATAAAGAAAAGAGTAAAACTGTATTTTAAATCGCCTACGCGTTTCGTCCTGTGATGGACTTTATCAAGGCAAAAAGACGTAATGAGCTTTATTCTAAATTACGTATCCATAAACAAACAGTGTTGGCAACCACAAAAACGCTCACAAGTCATTTCAAAGGATTAACAGAATATTTTAGTTTTTAGAATTTCTTCATGTATAGTGCAAAGACACGAGATATTAAAATGAAGGGAATTCAAAACATTTTAACTTTTTATTATGTATGTTAGTCTGTTTTAGAATTCCTTCATGTGTAGTGCAAATTTACGGGATGTTAAAATAAAGGGAATTCAACCGTTTTCTTTGAACTTTTTATGTATGTTAGTTTGTTTTAGTACAATTTAAATAAGTAAACGTGAGATTGGGTAAAATCCGGGGCGCAAATAGATGTTTTGGTAATACTGAATGTCGGCGCTCTCAAAAACTTTTATTCTGAATAAATTGTTTACTATTTTTATTAGTGTGGCATTTTTAAAATCGAAATTGTTGAATTTATTTCTGTGAATCACTAATGCATTTGTTAGATTAGTGATGTCTCTTTTGTGTTCATATATACGTTTTCTTTAGATTTCTACTTGTTTCTCCGATGTACATGGAGGAGGAATCCCGGCAATTTATTCGGTATATACCTGCTTGTTCATCATTTTGATTTCGGTTATTTTTAGATCCGATAATGTCCATAATAGTTTTTGAGGTAGTTGTTACTATGTGTGTCTTTTTTATATGAGATAGATTGTTTTGGATATTGGATGTAGTGGAATTGGTTGGTAGTGTGATGTATTTGTTATTGTTTAGATTATTATTGTTTCTTTTGTTGTGGTTGTATATATTATGTGCATTTCTTTTTCATTGGGAATAGAGTGATATGGGTAATACAAGTTTCTGAATGTACTTTCTATGTATGTTTCTTTTGTTACATATTTGGGGCTGCATATTCTTAGTGCTCTTAAAAAGCAACCTATTATAATACGAGATTTGATTTTGGAAGAGTGGCTGGAGTAGAAATTTATCAGGCCGTTTTTGTTGGTAGCTTTTCTGTAGACGTCAAAATATAGTTTGTTGTTATTTTTGTGTAATATGATATCTAGGAAAGGAAGCTTATGATCAGATTCAGTTTCGAAGTTAAAATCTATAATAGGTTCAATGATTTTGAAAAAATCTGCTATGTTAGTTGTTTCTGGATGGATTAGAAGGGAGTCGTCTATATATCTAAAGTAGGAGGAATTTGTTGGTAAAATGTTTCCGAAACAATCTCTTTCCAAAAATTCTAAACGTAAACAAGCAAAACGCTGAGAGGCGATCCCGTTGGTTAACCACATTTTTGTCTATAGAAATGTTCATTGAAAGTGAAGAAATATTGCTTAGAAATTAGATTGCATAGTTTTGATTTTCTGTGTAGGTAGAGGTAATCTTATTTTTGTTTTTGTTAAGTGTGTTTTTAATTGATTTAAGCATTTAACTATAGGAACATTTGTGTATAAGGATTTTATGTCTAGACTTGCCATGTGTTTGTTTTTTATGCCTATGTTTTTAGTTTGTTCAAAAGGTCACCAGAGATTTTATGTGACGGACTGATTGTGCCGAGAGTTGGTGTTAAGATTTTGCTTAATTTGCCAGCCATTTTATGTGAGACGCTGCCTATTCTGGTTTGATAGCTCTCATTGATATATTTGGTTTATGTGTACAGTGAGGGTGTTTTTTGATGGTATGTAAAAAGCTTCAGCCAGGAGCAGTCATTTGTTTTTAATACTTTCTTGATATTGTTTATAAATTTTTGTATCTCTTTTTTGGTTGCCAAAACTGTTTGTTTATAGATACGTAATTTAGAATAAAGCTCATTTCGTCTTTTTGTATTGATAAAGTCCATCACAGGACGAAACGCGTAGGCGATTTAAAATACAGTTTTCCTCCTGTCTATATTTTATTCAACCTTATATATATATATATATATATATATATATATATATATTAAGCCCATTCTTATAAATATTCATTCTTAGTGCCAAACTCAGAAATAAAAGAAAATTAATAAAATATTCGGGTTGATTGTAGAATTATGAGTTCCGGAATAAACAACATAATTAAATCAGGTCAAAACTTTATAACTTGATAAAAATTTCAGTTATGTTTTTAATCATGCGAATTATTACCAAAAATCTGAATAAAAAGTAAAGCATAAAGTGTTGAAATAACACACACGGAAATATGTGTATATCATATTTATGAAGACGGTCCAATGTCACTAGCAGCTCTTACGATTACCATGTAATGCATTGCTGCATTTTGGTGTCAGCATAGCAACATACTACTTACAATGTAGATTACATACTATGCTCCAACCACAAATTCGACTATCTGTATAAAAGAACTTGAATGTTAGCTTTCCACTTCCTGACACCTCCTGTAACCTGTCACTCTTTCTCATAACTCTCCTCCTAGGTAACTCCCTGTGCTCCAATGGCAGTAGACTGCCTTGCTTGGGGAAAAAATGATTTTAAAAAAATCCATAGCAAGTTGCCTAAATAGTGATACGTTACAGACCAGGGAATGCAGAGTAACCGATACTCTAATGAACAACTGCTTTTTTAAACGCTAAAAGTTCAAATGATACATAGCTGAAGATCTATTTATGATAAAAGGTTACAAAATGGTATGTGATATGCTTTCTTTTAGAAAGCAGAATGATGAGCACATATAAAAAAGAACCTGAATTTGAAGACGTTAGGATTGGAGTGTTTAAGGAAATATTCTTGCGCTGCAAATTCCAAAACTAGCGATTTTGTGGAACTTCATATTTTCATACTTTCAAATAGAACACGGGAGAGAGAGAGATTGACGATTCAATTAAGTGAAACTAGTATGGCAAGACCTAGCTATATGTATATATATATATATATATATATATATATATATATATATATATATATATAAGCTTTTCATTAATGACAAGATCTATTAAATGATGTGTGTACTTTACGGAGAAAAGAATTGAAAATCGCGGAAGTGAATTTGGATATCATTTGATACGATGTTTACTTAGAGGGATTTTTTAGAAACACATGTAAATGACCACAGATTTCACTTGCCGCTGATATGTCCATAGTTCGCATATTCCTGGTATATATCTGTTATTGTAGTTAGAGACACGGGGGAGTTGCTGTTTCAGATAATATTGGTAAAAATCGGTCATTATACGGTCAAAAGGTTGTTAGATCCAGTTTGTGCCCTGGTTTCGGGTGTCTACACTGTCAAAACTATACTACGTCAGCTGAATCCATTTCTACCTGGTAGGAAGGTCGATATATCAAGTATACAGCTATACTGTATTAAATACTGAACTGATAGGCGGTTTCATTTTTTGTTCATTATCATTTTAATGTTAGTTATTGCTGAGGTAAAAATATAATAGCAATAAATTTGTTATATAGATATAACAAACATTTTTCACATGTTTGTATTATTTTCTAACCCAAGATAAATCATTCTTGAATTGAACCCATTTTTATTGAAATATTCATTCCTGTTAAGAAATGTAAATTGGAAGAAAGATTTGCCGAGTGAAAGAATTAAAATTTACAGTGATGTATCAAAACTATTTTTCAATGGATTGAGTATAGTGTGCATTTTTAAACCTAAAGGGGCATCAGTATAACAATATCTGCACATTTCATAGCTCAAGGAATATTTGAAAGAATAATCCTCTGGACTAAAAAAGATTCAAACATTCGAAACTTCAATAATATATAATCTTTGAGAATTTATTTAAACCAGAACATTATACAGCAAATTAGAAAATTAATTGAATCACACACAAAAATCTTGCCAATCTGCATTTCTATCTATAAATTGTATCGAGGAGAGAAAATATTACTGTTATAATATATTTAAAATATCTTGAGACGCGTATTTCTAATTGCTAACTAAAGATATTTTCATGAAAATGATTAATATATTTTGATTTAAACTTGTCACACAGTTATGCAATTTATTTTTAAGATATACCCAAGAAAATGTTTGAGTTAATTTTGGAAAACCTTTGTTGGCTCAAATATTCTTTTGTGAAACTTTAAAAAAAATCAAATCGAAGATAGAAACCAATTCTTCACTTTTTTATGCTTAGTAAAAATTCTAAAAATGTACATAACATTTATTAATACCAGTTATGAATTAATATAAAAAGAGGTAAACATTTCAAAATGACGAATATTGTTTCTAATTCGTGGTGAAGAATGTGTCAAATATTCTGAATATTGTTAACGTCACGTGTCAATAATTTTACGTAACATAATGCGATAAAATAAGTAAACACATAATCGTATTAACTACATTGATTATTCCTACCTTTCTTTTAAAATGATTGTTAATACTATGCGAACGCGTTTAATTATGAGTCAAATATGTTATTGGTCTTTATCCAAATTTATTTGTTCCCTTCATATTCAGGTAAATACAGTGGCGTGTAGTCGGAAAAATAACACTCGCATTAAATGCTGTCTACTTTTATTAGACACTTTTCTTAAATGATAATGATCGATAGAGAAAAATAAAGCTTTTTACCACGCTAGCCGCAGTGAATATACAGATTGTACTGATAAGCGATAACCAAGAGCGACAGAAGTTGGCACAATCAATAGTTTATATATAGTGTTAGATACAATAGTTTTTGGCACCAAGATTGTTGATTTTTCACTGTTTTACTGATAAAAGGTACTTTGGTAAGAGTTTTTTTTGTCGCAAAGTACACATCAAGGTTGAAACAGAGCGTTGATAGTTTTAAAGCAAACATTTAACTTTGAACCGGTTCATACTAAATTCAAAGCCGGGGCTGGTTTATTTTTCTGCAGCAAGATACACTGTTTCGACGAGTGAAAACACCATGAAGCTGCTCAGATAAAGTGACAAATTATTCACCGGTTTAAAGCCTGTCTGTAGAAAAACCCCAAAATACTAACATTTTGAATTAAATAAATTGGAACAATAGCAAGCCGCTCGTATTCGGAATTGGAGAACCGATCTCTAATTCTAGTCGTGTTAATTACATTCACTTACGTGCTAATATCGTTGGAAAAGATATGAATTAATCTCTTTTCTTCGCAATTATGGATAAAATAGCAAGATAGACTGAGACGTATGGCCTTGGTTGTCGAATGATATAGAAGAAAGGAAACTGAATTCGAACCAGCTTTTCTAGGTTGGGCTCCAGCAGGTTACTATGCCCAGGAGACACCACCACCAGAACGACTGCGCCAGGTAAGGGGCTCCTACTACCATAATGTGATTGTGTATGGGGAAAATATTTATATGGGAAACGCGAGAACCATCTTTCTTCGAACTACATCTGTCCTGTTAAACTATACTACTAACGCTTAGCAGAAAGCCCATCATTTCAATCAAAGCAACAAGTAAAACAGATGCCATCTAACTCGAAGAAAGAATGACATAATGTATGCTGACGTTCTACATTACCTCAAACATAAGACGAGGAAGGATTTACTTATAATACTGGAAAGTTCGATAAGAGCTATTAGATTTAAGAGGCCTATTTTCCTGAAAAAAATTTAAAAAAAACCTTTTTAATCGTTTAATTACGAATTTCCATGCATCAAACGCTCAAGACCTACTAAACATTCCACCCCGAAATTAGCTCCAGAAAAGGAAATATTTCTACCAATACAACGGCTCAAGGCTCAAAAAAATTCCACCTAGAAAATTCTCTACACCCACTGAAAATTTCATACAGAAAAAGCCTCCAGAACCATTCAATGTATCTTGTTTAAAATAAGAATGATAAATTTAAATGAAGCATGCAATAAGAATAGAATATTAGACGTTAGGAAATTTAGATAAGTGATATTGATCGTTTAAAAAATTGGTCAAGATTGATGCAGGCGTTTATTGAACAAATTGGCAGTTCTTTTGCACATTCACCATTTTATTAGTTTCTTAAAAAGAAAATTTTCTAAGATGTTTTGAATGATAAAAAGAGAAGGCATTTAACGGTTTAATCAGAAGTCGATAAAATACTATTGTAATTGCGAAAATAGCTAAAAGTCTTCATCCAAACAAAGATTCAACATTTACTTTCCTAATCTTCGAAAATATCTCCGCATGATTTGATGAAGACCATTTGTATATTGGGTGAAGTCACGAGTAATAGCCTTCAATCTGAGGAAGTATCTTACCATTTGTTGGACAGATTGACAACGTTGAATAAAAATCATAGCACAAAATTGTAATTAATTAATGGAACATTTCTCCGTAATAATGTGATAACGCTTGTGTAACTGCTTGAAATATAACAATTACAAAGTAGTTAAACACTTCGAAAAATAGTTTTGATTATTTGCGAACTTTTGTACTATCCTGATGAAAATGCAATGCAACACGTGCCAATTCGAAGATGTTGTAATCATTACCCATGTTTTATGATATTCTCTCAATTTTTGGATGATTTGTCCCCTTTTTTAAAATCTTAAACTTTTAAAAAATCAGTTGTCAATCTATTTTTGTCCTTTTTTCATTCCAAGCAAGGCGATTAAGCCATTGGAATGCAGGGGCTAGCAGGAAGTGAATGGGAATAAGCCAGAATGCAAAAGATTTATGAAAGAAAATTATCTAGGGAGATATCTAACATAAGTACTCTAGAGGCGTAGAGGGGAAAGAACATTTTATCAAAGCCCTTTGCCTCATCTGAATAGATGCAACTGCTTCAAATTGGTTGATAAGAGGAAGGAATGAGGATTAACTATTTTATAACACATAGTCAGTGATCAATATATTTAATGTAGAATAAAATATGTGAGCGGCATTCATGATTCATTCTACCAGCAAGCATTGACTTCGAACACCTAATGAACTCATTGCGAGCAATGACAGTGATTGGTCTGTTACTCTCAGATCTGTCCCTCTAGTATATGCGGAAAATGTTTATCCTGTGGGCTGTAGTGGCTGAGCAAATTGGTGAGATTATTGTGGTTTCACTTATTTCCGTGTTATAACGGACGTTTCTATATCAGGCTTCCCCCAGGAAGAGACTTCAGCGGCATATTGAAGAACAGAATTATTAAAAGTATAATTCAAAAGGATAACACGAAGGAGGTCGAGGAACCAGTTCCAAGCAGTACGTTGATAACAGGCAGATATTCTCTTAAATGGAAGTTCCTGATTGATGGATGAGCGGAAAGGGATATCTGCTGACAATACCGTATCGGAATTGGCAAGAACACAGTGCTACAGAAATCAACACGAGTCACGGGTGGAAGTAAGATCATGTAAAGAAGTGTGTCCACCATGATTACTAAGGAAACACGTGGACGTGTCTACAATTTAAGTGAGAGATTGAGTGATAGAAAAATTAAAGTGATTGATGACAGCGAGATCAGTGACATTACTGATAAAATCACCTGAAATGGTAGGCAAGTTCTTTTTTATTTCAAAATATATTTTCAAAAATCAGGGATTCAAACCTACATGGTACGACAGATATACCTCCAGCATATACCTCTTAGATATACATCCCATATAATGTTACGATATAGACTGAAAGGAGGACACCATTGTCTCTAACAATTTACCATTTCCCCCTTGTGCAAATTAATTGAAAGCAAAAATTGAATAATATCTTAATATAATTTTTTGCATGTTACTTGATCACGTATACATCGTTCCTTGGCGTTAATTTGATATTCAGACCGCATTTTTCATTACGTTTTAGACTGGTGCAGCGTTACAGTTTTTGTACGCTTCTGAGAAGTAATGTCCGTCGCTGGTGTTATAATGTTGTTATAACAACAAATTGACATGGTGTTATAACAACTAATTGACAGCCCAGACAATGGTGTCTGGGTGTGATAAAAATCTGATGCAATAATGCATGGCGCAATATTTTCCAAGGCCAAGCAAATTTCATTATACGCACCAAAAATGGATTCATATTGCTACACACTACTGTAAATGACCTAATTTGAGGAAAATATAAATTGATTACACCCTGTTACTTCAGTCAGTCTAAAACTGACCGTATTTTCACAGAAAGGATAATATGGCAATGGTTTCAAGTAATTTGCACAAGGGTATATGCCGAAGGTTTTCTGCTGCCTCCTACGATCCCGCTTAATTCCATATTTTATTTTTATCCTATTTTAATGTCAGATATTTTATGGTATATTCAGTAAGATACTTTTCCTAGGCCTTTTTGGTTTACATCCGATCCGGTCGTTCATTATCTCTTTCGCTTACACAATGCATATAATCCAAAGTCAAACAGAAATCTAATATCAGAGCGTAGAAAGTTCGTTCATATCCTCATATATAGTGTGTATGGATTGATATTTTTAGCCGTAATGTATTCTGTGGATTCACGGTTCATTGAATTATTTCTTTTTTTTTTTTTTTTTTTTTTTTTTTAGTGTAAATTTGGGCCTACCAGTCTTTTCCTTTGAAATGTACATCTTGGGTGATTTCAAAATGCGTTATTCTTCTAGAGGAAGTATAACAATTTTTTAAAATTCCAGTCAATTCGACCGTCGCGACGGTAGTAAATCATAAACATTCCCTACCTAATGCTTTAGGAAGGAAAAGGTTCCATTCGGACAGCTTCTTTCCTAGAACTGTTATTTTGTGTAGTACGTCAGGGTTTTCTCTAATAAAAAAAATTTTAACATTTTCATTCTTGTGTCAACATTTATCTATCTATCGTAATATGCCCTTCTGCCTTCACCAATCTCAGCCATTAATCGTCTATATACTGGGTTGTCTAAAGTGAAAAAATATATAAGAATTATTTAGATGTGGAAAATATTTATCATAAACTCTCCCTTTTCTAAAATGATGTGTATACATACATAGACAGACAGCTCAATAAATCCGTAGTCTAATAATGGAAAAATAACATTTAATATAATTTTCCAATATAATTGGAGTAGATAGACTAAACTATCGCCAGGTTCACACTCTACCCACGTCTATTGAACAGGTGAAGCGGATCATCCCTTGTTCCCTGTTTTCTCTTTTCCAATCTTCTTACTCTTACGTAGCCCCCTGCTCATCAGTGGCATTACCGCCTTGCTTGGGGTGATATGATTAAAAAAATAACCGTATTAAAGGGAGATAGAACCTTGATTATGAAGCGGTTTGTTGTCGAGCGGTCATCACACGCCGAATCGGACTGTAGAGGATCCTGAAATGTAGAGGCTCTGTTTAAATCCTGCTGGAGGGCAAATTTTCTCAAGTAATCCCAATTACGCATGCCGGTAAACGAAATAAATACTATTTAAACCGAGTGCAAACTCAAATTCAGATATCCACTAAAATGTAACATTTGAAGTATTCAAAATATGTCAAAAATTTATTTAGAAATGATAAATTTTCAGATTACTCTTATGTAGACAAACAGCTGCACACACACATGTGTGCTATATACGTCTGTATAAAATATTTGTCTTTATGATATTCAAAACAGTGACGGACATTGATTTACATTTTATTGACATTGCTCTAGGAAAAAGTCCATATCCTTTTCAAGAAACAATTACAGGACGAAATGCTTAAAAAAGACATCAAAGCAAGATTGCTCAAAATTGTTCGTGTTTATTGCTGTAAATGTAAGTCGGAATAATAGACTTAATCTTGCTTCCGGAAAAGTGGTGAATCATAAAATAATTGGCTTAAACAAAAAGTTGTAAAGAATGAGCGCTTATTGAGTTCTTAAACACAGGAAATCAGAAAAATAAAAAAGGAAACAAATGGTTATATATATGTTGTAAATATATTTGGCTGTTATATGAAAAAATATCATAGAATGGAACATTAACCTACAACAATCTATTCAAGAACTGTAAACTCTTCCTGGAGAAAGAAATAGCTAGCTATTATTCATTCTCTATACTTCTTAGGTGAGGCAGTATTTATGCAATTTACATTGTTGTGACTATTGTCCTCATCGTTATTTCCATATTAACGACATTTCGGCCTTTGTACTCTTCGGACTTCTTCACGTCCTAGTCATTTCATCCCTTTATTACAATCACTATGGTATAGCATTCCCATTCCATGTGCGATGTCACCTCTGAGCTCTGGTAAAAAAAAAATAAATGGTTACTGAGACATTAGCTTAATAAGTCCCAGAAATTCAGACGCTGATATCCTCAAGGACACATGGCCCAGTGGATATAAACGTTGTTTGGTTCCAGTGACTTGAGGCAATAGCTTGCGTGTTCAATACCATGCTACAGCAGCAATGTAAAAAATAGAGCTTAGTTAAATGGAGATTATTACATTGTGTTTTTGAATGCCTTATTTGAAGAAAATATTTAAATTATTTTATTTAGCTACAAAAATGTTAAATTTGTCCTGAGTTATCAACAACTTTATATTCTTTCTAGCTATTAGCAATGTTTATTTCCTTTGTGGATGGACCATAGTTTTATCTCTTGTTTCCTATTTAGGAGTGGGTTTAATGGTTGCGCCTAACTTTTCATTTTCTTTCTCTTCCAGTAACGTCTTTTAGGAGTAAAAGTTTTGAAAAGGGATTCTATTCCTGCTTGTTCAGTTTCAGCTATTTACACTGCCATCCATTTAAACAAACTCATTGAGTATATTAGTTGCTACTTTGCTCTGCTACCTTTGTATTTAGCCTCTTTGTTTACCAGATTCTCAATCCTAATTTCCCGATTATATGTACCAGAAATTTCAACTGTCTCTTTCTAACAGTTTTTTTTTCATTCCTGTTTTTCTGAACTTATTACTGTTGCTCATATGTTGCATTCATATTTTTTGTTCCATATTTTTTAACCCCTCTACAAGTACAAATATGGAAAAATTGTCTCGGTAGTAGAAAAAGATATCTCCACTGACACGAAAATGCATTAGGTGCACAGGTCTTTCTAAAAAAAATCTTAATTTTTTAATACTCCTCACCAAAATTTTAGATGAATATAGTAAGTATCTGGGAGTAATTATAATTATTTGCTGCCGAGTACAAAAGAAAGTACTGTAATATATATATATATATATAACAATACACGGTGTTAATGAGATTTATGACAAAATTTAAAGTCAACTTCTTGCAAATTTTAATGATCCTATCATATTTTTATAAAGAAATCGCATAGGATAGAGGACTATTTCATTACTGAGCTCTAAGTTCAAGATATTGCAACAGTTTTCTTTATACTATATGTAACATAATGACTCAAATCAAAAACCTCGTATGTTTTCGTCATTTCGGATATATATATATATATAGATAGATAGATAGGTATGTATGAGTGTGTGCGCGCGCATGCATGAGTCGGATCGTTACCTTACGAAAATATTAGACTGTTGCTGCTTTTTCCCTATTATTAATAGCATTATCTAATAGTGTTTTCATTATAATACATTCGTACCGAAAAACAAATTCAGTCTTAATTTTAGTTTTAATCATATTTTCATACGAGTCGTTTCGATAATTTTCCATTTAAAATCATAGGCATATTTCATCAAAATATTATATTTATTTGAAGTAATTTTCTGAAAATGATGTGAAAATTTTAATCTAGGTTTAGAAATGCAAACTTTCTGACGGTCAAAATTGTGCGGGGTAATCTTCTGCCCAGTCAGTCATGTCACTTTCGAGTTTAAAGATGGATCGTTTTCTGAAAGTTGTATTGTTTTTTTATTGTTAAACTTTGCGAATGGATGGAGACCACTGATGGCGATTCTATAGTGGTAGCCAAACGTAAGAGATAAAAGGGTCTAATATCATTATAAAAATCAAAAGCAGCATAAAATTATTGATACAATTGCCAGGTATAAATTTGAATTTCTAAAACCGATTTCACTTATTTCGGCCTATATATATATATATATATATATATATATATATATATATATATATATATAAACAAATGTTTCAAGGTGTAAACTGCTTTAAAAACAAGGAATTTAATAACAGTCTCTAGAGCTCTTTTGTCCAACATCAGAAGAAAATTAATCAAGAATTAATCAACATGTACATTAAAAAATACGACTAGGCAAAATAGGTAGCATGTGTTGCCATCCCTCCACTAATATGAAATTGGCTATTGCTCAACTCGACACCTAGTAGAGAATATAGTCTGTGCTAATTAGTATAAGAGGGCTGGTTCATAATTTTACATGTAGCTCTTTCCAATACTCAAATAAAAATTTTGAATCAGTCTGCATATCTTTACGAACGCCTTCTCTTTGACGGCAGAAGGATTTTAAGTTTCTTTATTTGTTGGGGAATATTTTATTTTAACCGTTTCTCGATAATTATTTACACTCGATTTATCCTCCCTTCGTTAGAAATATATATTTATATGTATATTTATTTCAGCATATATATTTATATGTATATTTATTTCAGCATTCCCCCTTTTTGTTCTTCATTTTCGTTGCTGTTTTTTAAATTTGTGATTCCGACGTTTTTCTCCTGATAAGTTGGACGAAAGAGCTCTAGAGACTGTTAATAAATTCTTTATTTTTAAAGTATTATATATATATATACACGCTATTAAAAATTGTAGAAAAAATCAGTAGATTTTAGTTTCACTAAAAATACTAAAATCACAATTCTCTGCATAAGGAGAATAACACAGACATCACCTCAATTCTTCGGTCAATTATGGTCACACAAATTTTAAATTCCTCTTAATTTCAAAGCGACGTTCACTCAAACACCACTCAGCAGATAACATTATTGTTATTCTTTTTCAAAATTGATAGCTCATGATTGCAAAATATCATTCCTCCCAAATATGTAATAAAAATTGTTAAATTTATTTATTAGGCAATAAAACCTCTGAGACTAGTAAAAATAACTTTTAACCTCTTGTTCCTCGATTTCTTTCTCATAAATAATATTCAGTAAAATTCCACCAGGGAATTGTAAAAAATACTAAATTCTCAAATTTTTACCCATTCACATTTACTTATTGAAAACCTACTTCTTTCTTGCAAAATTATTTCTTAGCAATTTTCTTTAAGCATTCTCGTAAACCAGTACGAAAATACGAAAATACACACGCGATAGTTATAAGTGGCAGACGTAACACCACCTAGGCGTAATGTCGGGTCACAGCTTCTTGATGACTAAATTACATCAAATGCACACATAAAATAACGTACAGCTGAGAAATATTTCTTTAATTATAGAACCTACATATAATAATATACGTACATAGATATGTTGATACAACTATATACATCTACTAAATTCTAAATATAGTTGGTTAGTTCCTCTGACTTATTGGCTGCTTTTATGGCTATATCTGAACGAAAGCTGACAAGGCGTAGCAGAAGTATATATTCATTCGAACATGTACAGAGTAGGCGTTTCAATTAGAATTTGATTGCACAAGAAGTCACCAGCTGCATGAATACATAATTTGAGGTTAGAATGAACTTGTTTAAATTCACTTTCCTTCTACTAGAATGGTTGTAACTCAAGGCTATAGGACTCTGTATGCCTTAATATTATATTCAGGAAAGAGATGAAGCCATACCTTTCCTATTTCCTAAACGATACGTTCACTAAATATATATTCATTTTAAACGAGTTATTAAGCGACCTAGATTTTTCCATTTCAGAGGATAAGCAATAACCGATTTTATCATTTTTTTAAGAACGCGCAATTAAAAAATTAGAAGAAATAACTTTTTCTTTCATGGTTGTATGAACTTAATTCGGAAATACATAATAGCTATATATATATATATATATATATATATAGTATTTGAATACAATTATATTATGGTCTACAATATTTGTTGTATTGAGTACTTTTATTAAAAAAAGTAAATGAAGAGAGAATTCGGAATTGTAAAAATGTTGGTTCTCTTCACCTGGAGATATATATATATATATATATATATATGTATATATATAATTGTATTAAAATACTAAGAATTGTATTATAATGTAATAATAATATAATAGATTTTATAAAAATAATAAAATGAATTTTAAAAATGTTAATCTATATATATATATATATATATATATATATATATATATATTATTTACAAATTAAATTTTAAACACCAGTAAAATACATTTTGAATCGAAATTAAAATAGTATAATTACACTGAAAGGTCCCTTTAATGTAAATAAAAATATAAAATGTTTTTTCCTCTGTTTGTTTTAGAAAATGTGATACAGAGAAAACTAAAAGAAAAAGTTTGTAACAATAATAGATATATCAACGGAAATCGTGTCTAGACAGCGTTTTGATTAACTGACTCTTCTGCCGTTAAGATTGAAATAAGAAATCATGTATGCACCAAAACTATAATTTTTTTCTTTTAAAATTTAAAGTGAATCTCTGCTCTGATTAAATTGAACACGCACATACATTTTTCTGTCTTCCCACAATCATAAATAACAAACGTATTGTTTCTCATATTCAAATAAAAATAATTTTCACAGTGATCTAACATTGCCTGATAACGTAAAAATATTGAAGCAGAAATTTCCGTGTCGCAATATAAACTAATAAGTTTAGATAATAAAATAAATAATTATATATATAACGTTCATTCAGTAATGAATTTGAACACATTATGGCCTGTGTTTTCGTTGTCTATAACAGGCTAAATCCGACTTCTTCTGCTGACCGTGGACTGATGTAAATTTGGTTAGGTTTCAATTCTGGCTAGAATCAATCATATGTCTAACTATATTGATGAGCTGTGATACAGATTATATATATATATATATATATATATATATATATATATATATATATATATAAAACCGCCTCACTGGGTATCTCTCGAATTATACCAAGGATGTTCGAAAGAACTTCCGAGTGCTTTGCAATTTATTCATGATTTTCATTCATCTCTCTCTGTCTCTCTGTCTCTCTCTCTCTCTCTCTCTCTTTATATATATAAAGTGTGCGATATACAAATTGTCTAAATTACTCGGAAATAAAATAACATTGACGTTTAGTTTTAACTGATATAATTTGCTCAATAAAATTACCATTTGCTTCAACTAATGCCTCCAGAAGAATTAGAAATCTCCTGCATCAGGATGGTCTCCTCGTTTAAGATGATGAATGTTAATTCCAAATTTGAGTTGGTATGTTAGATACATTTTAAAACATCTTTTGAATAGTTCAACTTAGATTATTTTTGTTCTTGTTCATTTCATTTCTATGTTTATATTTGTTCATAATCTTCAATTTTAACAAGACCTTTCATTATGAGGTTACATACCCATGGCTAACGTAGATGGGTAGTTGTTCCAGCCGATTAAAAGAGCTATTTTGAATACCAATTTTGTGAATTAATATTATCTTCCTGCTTCTGTTTATTTCCCAATCTTTGCGTGATCAGCTAACAAGCTAAGTTAATCAATACCTATTCATCTTACTCATGACTTATATAAATTTATGTTGTATAGCAATCTTCGATGTAAATTCTATAAAAAACTGATATTTTACCGAAGGCCCAATACCGTACAATTCTCTCATTTGATTTACTCATAGGTTTAATCAACATATGCTGGGTTGACTAGAAAATTTATGTAGATATTTTTGGTTCATTTTCTAACACGTTAGAACACGTCCAATCTCTCGAAAAAAAAACATGACTATATTTCTAATTACAGATACCACAAATTATCTCTTGGGAAAGAAAGTATAAAAATACATAATTCTTGTCAATTTTCCATCCCTATGAAAATAGAACATACGGTTAATTTTAGATTCTTTATTCAATAAAGGCAAAAATGCTTTTCAAGCAACAAATGATAGCTGATGTCTAATGTGTAGGGGCTTTAGTTGACAGAATCGAATTGAAATGGTTCGCTAAGTTTAGAGTTGTTTTGCATCGGCATACTACCCTACTAACTTGATCCAGAAACAAATGATCGTGAAAGATTAAAAGGAACAAAACCTTTGTCTTTGTTCCAGATCAACATAATTTTTACGCATAAAACATTATGTATAAGGGGAAGTGTTAGATACTATAGGTAAGTATGTAAGTATTTTAGTGTCGGGGACTAAACCGGATCACCTACACCATGATCAGTCTAAATCAGATTGGCAAATCAGTAGGATGAAAAATATGCTCTACCAAATGACGGCAATTCTCTTGAGTGAACGTTCAGCTAAATAGAGCCGGTGTTTCAATAAACTACCGTAGAGAAGGCAACGAAAAGACTTGCACTATAAATCGCACGAATTATCATGACAATAAACAATTAAAATATAAACCTAACTGCGTGCAGGGGTGGAGTCTAAAGAAATTGACTGCTCTTACAGTTAGGAATGACATGACCGTCATCCAGCAGCCGTTAATATAAACTCCGTAAATTAACACTAATCCCTCGTCCGGAAAAGATCAACACAAGCCACATGTGTCGCCGAACCATTAGCCAGCGACGGATTGCATCAAAACAACAAAAAGTAACACTCGAGACATGGAAATTCACAATGTTGAACAACTGAGGACAGGCTGAAATATAAAACAGGAGAGGAGTCGATTAAACGTCGACATTAGGATTATGTGAATCTAGGTGGACAAATAACGGAGATTTCTGTCAGTTACAAACAGGATTATCTATGCAGGCGGACAGAAAGATGAAAAAAACTCACATTGATACTGGATAAAAACAGAGAAGTGCGTTCTGGGATACTGTAAATATCTGAATAAATACTTGTAATTAAACTAAAAGTGAAGACCTTCAGAACACATCATAGTCATGTACGAAGAGACAATACAATGTACAGAAGAAACCAAATTTTGATATGATAGACAACGCCAAGAGTTAGTGTAAATCACAAGAAATTTGAATTATCATGGGAGATCTTAATATCAAAGTAGGCAAAGAGAGGGAAGGATAAGTAGCAAGTTGAGATTTGTAAACCATAACTACCGGATAAAAATAATTTCAGTGCAACATAACAAATGTACAGTTAATAGCCACACCTTGTTCAAAGAACATCGAAGACAATTATTAAAATGGAAAAGAACAGAAGAAAATAAAATCAGATCGCCTACATAACTATCAACAAAAGTGTCAGGAATGCAAATTTCGACTGCGGAGTAGTTTACACCTTAGTTTGCACATCCTGGTGTAAAAAAATAAACTTTCGGAAAGTGAACAGGCCCAAGCACCTAATTCACAATGTAACAGACACCTGAATGACCCGAACCTGAAGGCAAAATATATGGACCATGTGAAAAAAGATACAAAAGATAAAAGTGAATTCCAACATGAAGTTGGACACGCTATGTGATGCCTTACTGACATCAGCAAACGACATCATCTCAAAGGAAAGCGGATGGGTCACGAATGCAAATTCATGCATTAATCACAGAAGACAGAAAGTAATGCAAATTCGTGGAACAGAATAAAACACTACAAAAGGAAATAAATAACAGGCTAAAGAATGCGTGAACAATGAATGAGCAGAATTTGATTATCACAATTAAGTGATATGCGTAAAAATAATGAAATTAACAAGTCAAAACACATGCTTGTAAACAAGACACATACAAGGCAAAACCGGAAAACTCATTCGAAAAAGAAAATTCTTCTGCAATGGCACGAATATATCGGAGATTACGTTCACGGCAAAAAGTTAGGGTAAACAGCAATAAAAATAATGAAAAGCCGGAAATATTAAAAACTAAGTGGTAGCTGCACTGGTAAAATTGAAAAGAAAGCGGCAGGATGAGACAAAATTGTAATATGTTTAAAAGCCTTATTATTGCATAGACAATATTACAAAAACTAATAAATTAAATTTAGAACAGAGGTAATGTAAGCAGTTCGATCTTCATGGCACTATTCATGAAAACAGGCGGAACCCGGAAAATCAGCATAATGATCATACGGATCCTGATTAATAGAGCAAACAGCAAAAGCAGCATAATGATCATACGGATCCTGATTAATAGAGCAAACAGCAAAATCAGCATAATGATCACACGGATCCTGATTAATAGAGCAAACAGCAAAATCAGCATAATGATCACACGGATCCTGAATAATAGAGCAAAATCAGCATAATGATCATACGGATCCTGATTAATAGAGCAAACAGCAAAATCAGCATAATGATCATACGGATCCTGATTAATAGAGCAAACAGCAAAATCAGCATAATGATCATACGGATCCTGATTAATAGAGCAAACAGCAAAATCAGCATAATGATCACACGGATCCTGATTAATAGAGCAAACAGCAAAATCAGACGAGAGACAGTACAAGTATAGTGTGAGTTCTGCAAAGACAACGAAACAAGGAATATTATATTTATGCCCAGAATGTTATTACAAATAGCAATACATATGTGTACCTGTGTTTTATAGAAGACACAAAGGATTTCGACAAATTAGCCTTCAAAAAAACTGTTTGAGCCGCTCGGTAACATTAAGATATTCGGAAAAGATTAAAACAAAAAATCTACACTGGCAGCAAGCCGCATGCATCCAAACATAATGTGTTCAGCAGATACACAAAAATAGACATGTGTGTAAGGAAATGATGCATCTTCTCACCTGATTTACTGAACCTGTACAGAGTGTCACTTATGAGATAACCAAAAGTCCTGTCAGGATTCGTCATTCTCAGCTAAAAGCTTAACAATTTAATATATGCAGATGACACGGTTATGAGAGACACGCAAAGTAAACTAAAAATTTCCCTACCGAATTTAGCAAAGGAAAGAAAGAAGAATTGCTTACCATGAACTAAAAGAAAAATGAATGCATGGTCATCAGAAAAAAGGGACCCAAAATATCAATTCCAGGTCGTGGGTACTAAAATCAATCAGATACAGACATTTGAATACCCGTGAAATGTTTGAAAAGAGGACAGAATATACGAGACATATCCGAAGACACATTGAAATGGCCAATGGTTCTAAGAGATTGGAAGAATATTGCGAGATTAAATGTTTTTTAGAAACAAGAGTATCGAACTGTTACGTGATGTGTTCTCCTGTATGGTAGCGAATGCTAGACAATGTTCTCAAAGATGAAGGATCGACACGAAGAAACAAATGTGTAGTTCTACATAAAGATTTTGAGGGTAACATGAGGCGAACATGTGATCAACGAGGTTTTTGAGAGAATAGAAACAAAAAAGAAAGATGTATCAGGAAGAAACTGTTGAAGATCCTGGGACACGTAAGAAAGACTTGGAGATTCTGATTATCACAGGGTGGATAAACGGAAAGAGGTGCAGAGGAAAACACAGTGTGACATACTTGATGAACTGGGTAAGTGGATGGCAAATAAAGGTTTATGGGAAATACATATTAAGAACTAAAAGGAATAAGATGATGTAAAGTACCAGGGATACATTTGATCTAAAAAGAATACGGCATATAAAATAATTGTACAGCGTTACTGATAAAGAACGCACGGTGAGTCACATACTCTAGATGACTAAATTAAGACATTGATTGAGAATAAATTGTTTTACACAACGCGAGAAATGGCAAAAAATCTAAATGTATCAATTTCCACTTAGCATTTATTGAAGTTTGGGTACTCAAATAGTTACCATGTTTCGATACCACATTATCTAATAGAAAAGAATCTTTTGATTCGCATTTCAATCTGCGATTTTTATGCATAAATGCAATGAAAATGAATCTATTTTTAAAGGAATTTTAACGGGTGATGCAAAATGGATCGTTTGCAATAAGTTAATACAAAATATTTCCTGAAGTGAGTGACAGGAGCCAATTTTAGCGATTCAAAACGAAGACCACAGAAAGCTTCTTTTGTTTTCTTTTTCATTACGATCGTGCGAGGCCTCACATTCCTCTTTTGGATGCTTATTTTTTAAGGTCTTTGTTAAATAAACTTAGTGGTTAGAAGAAAAAATACATTTCGATGACATAAAAACCTTAATGAGATCTTTGCCAAAAAAACCACCGAAATTCTGGGAAGATAGAATTTTCAAGTTGAATGAAAAATGCAATTAGTTTAATAAATATTGAATGGCTAATTTTGTTTTAGATATTATTTTCCTTTATACTTCGGCAAGAACTTTCCGAAAAACCCAAACCATAATTGTTTATTATTTTTTGTATGAAATTGACAGAAGATATGTTAATAACACATTTATTTAATTTTGATATACATATATTGGATCTACTTTTTAATAAGAGTTTGAATAATAGAATTGAATCAGAAAATAGAGATAATTGTTTCTAAACACGTCTGTTTTCAGTGTTTATTTAAAAGATAAAATATTTTTACAAATATTCAATAAAAAAAGTTTTAATCTGATATTTATTCAACACATACCACCGTGATATTACGGACACACACTTAGAAAGAGAAAAGGTGTTTTTTTTTTCAATGTCAATTGCTTCTATTTGATAGAGCAGTTCGGTCTTGTAAGCGACATCTCTTTGACTGAAGAGACATAGATAATAAAGTATGGTAGACTTTAAAACTCACATAGAAAAAAACAATAATAGCCTATATTAAATCATGCTTGGGATACGGATTGTGTTCTTGTCTACTTTTGACAGAAGACGTGCATGTTCATCTAACGGTTCTGAAACCTCCATTCATATTGTCATCTACCACGTCGGGTTGTAAGATCTTATATAGCAGCTCTCCCAATTAGCCGTTGTTATATGGTTCGTGTTATTTCTGGACACCACGTTTGTTGTTTATCTTGTGACTTTTTTGGGCATACAGCAAGCCAGTTCCCATCATTTGGTGGACTACGTCTATATCGAGAATCGGAATTTTAAGTTTTGTTTTACGGCATATCAACCTCTTTGGGTTATCTAATGCCAAAAAGGGTGGGCCTTTAAGGTTTTCTTTTTAATGTTCAGTTATAGTGAGAAGGTTGATTTAGTCAGATATTAAGGAAAATGTTTCGTTTTCATTCTTTTTTATTTTAGAAAACTGAAAAGGTATTCTACTTTTGCATTAAAAATGTTTTGTTAAAATTAATTTTTTTCCTTCACAAATGTATATTCTTTTATAAAAGTCTATTTATTCAAAAATTTATTGCTGGTAATAATTATTTTTTTCTTTAAAATTGTATTATGGCAATAGTTTCTTTTTCTTAAAAATGTTTATATTAATATAAAAGTGTATTTTTATATTTTCATAGGGATTTGAACCCAGTTTGGGGGTTTACAATTTGCCCATAGCTGGGACTGTAACAGGTGCTACCACTCCGGGTCAGAGTGAACCTGAGAACAACAGCAATTACGAGGTAGTTTCCATGCTTCTCACAAACTTCCAATCAGAAGCATTGCTGCCGGATACGGTTTATCGTCATACACAGGACCGGAGAATCAGAATACAACGTCGAATTATCATTTGGCGGTCGAGGAAGAACATGACCAAGGGTTGCGTTGTTTGTTTACATAGATACAATATGAAAATTGTACAAAATTGAAAGTTTGATAATAATGTTTCGGCTGACAAAAAATGTCTCTTTTTCCCAAAGCCTTAGAGCCATGTCATATTGAAACACAGGTTACAACAAGATCACTGAAGGTAAGCAATTCGACTCGATGTGTACATCGATGGAGACGGCTTGAAAATACCAGGTGCTGTAAAATTTGATTCGTGGGTGATGTAACGGACAGTGGCTAGGAATTATTACTCGGCGAGCTGTGTTGCAATTCTATTTCTGTTCTTTATATTTACTTACGCAGAAATACCCTTAGCGAAGCTATGAATGCAGCGCTTCTCCAGTACCTACGGGTTAGTTATTAAAACTTGTATGACCAAATTATCTGACGAGAAAGATTCCACGAGTGAATATCGGGCACAGCTCCCACTAACATTATTCGTTCCTACTGGGGTTTGCATAACAAGTGATTTTTACGGCATGGAGTTAGAAATCCAATGCCAAACGGGTCTTACATAAATACTCCTCTTAGATTAGTTGTCAACAAAAAAACAGCCAATTTACTAAAAACAAATTAGAGATGTCAATATACAGAAAATTTAAATAGTGATTTGGAATAGCAAAGTATGCATTTCAAAGATCTAAGCGAAGTACATAGAAACACAAATCGTTAAACTCAAGTGTTGATCTTTTGAAAATGTGTATACTTATGACAAACTCTTCGGTGATAGAGAGAAAAATAGATGCATCAGTAATGTGATTATACAGGAAGATGCTGAGTAGACCGGACAACTAATGAGTTAAAGGAAACACTGTTTCTCAAAAGATATATTGAAGACAGATAGGACATGAAAACCACGCGGCTTACTTAACTGACGCTTTTTGTGAATACATAGCGGGACAAAATGTGGGAGGAATGCTAAGATTTACAAGGATAGAAAATTGTGGATAAACTTAATCACCCATGTTAAAATTCATGTGATCAAGAAGGAAGATAATAATAATAATAATAATAATAATAATAATAATAATAATAACAGAACATTGTTTTAAAAAGTTACGATTGTTGGTTAAGTAATAGTCTGGAGACAATAACAGATGCAGTTTAAAAATTATAATAAAACCCCCCAAAATTATTATATGTAAGGAATAACCTAAAAGTGATCTGTAATTTACACACAGTCTATTAATCTCCGAAAGCTATAGAAGCTTAGAAACACTTCTTAGTCGCTGTTCTCAAGTCCACTCGGACTCAAGGCATTAGAGTCTCGGTTATGAGCAAATCGTTAAACACCAAACTAATGTCAAAAAATATAAAAATAGTCTTATTAAAACATACCAGCAATACATTCCTTGAAAAAAAAAACAATTACCAGCAATGCCTTTGACTTTCGAGAAAAAAAACTATTTACAAAAATATGTTAATGAAACCTAATCTGGACATTGATTTCTTGAAAAAAAATCCATTCTGTTCATACGAACATAGCCTAAAACTCTTGTCGGCATAAAATAATCCATTGAAGCTAATATAAATTACATCAAAAGAAACCAAATATTTTATTTCCGCCTAAAGCAATCATGCCTTAACCACATTCATGTAATTCAAGTTCCTGATTGATGTACCTGAACTAATTTCGTTCAGTAATTTCAAATGTGCAATTACTCAGTACTGGCATAAACAATGGGGTCACAGCTTTTGATCAGTTACTTTGCATGTTCGGAAAGTATTAAATTTCAGGCGTAAATTTAATATATCTTTATCTGTAAATTACTTTATATATGTCAACCTCTTCTATCTATGATGAAACAGGAATATACGATCCTAATGCTTTTAAAGATAAGGGATAAGTTTATCACCTGAGACATTTTATTAAAAATTCGAAGAGCAAAAGTATATATATGGTAAGATAACTGGCTTTGAAACGTTAAAATAAATATACTTCCTGAGATAGGCAATGACCATTATGTTTCAACGCAAAGGACGGAATGAAAAGCTAATGGTTAGAAGCCCAGATTTTCAATTTAGTTAAAAGATTATTCCATTCAACCTTTTTTTTAAATTTTTTTAAAACTGTACAAGTTTCGACGAATTTATTTTTTTGTTCTTTTAATGGTAAATGTTCTCAAACCAGACGTCCTCATAGAATAAAATATGAACTCCAATCAGAAATTATTTTAATTACAGTATCAACGATAAAACTTACTACTTTTTCAGAATAATTTTGTACACATTTCACGTGACAGCTAGTGAAATTTATTTTTTTAGACTTTTTAGCCTTTCAGTTTTCATACGAGAAAAACCGTTCAATTTTTATCTCAAACTTTCGAATTTCAATGCGATTGTTATCAAATTCAATATTTCCACAGGATACTTCATCTATGACTATTTTTAATGTTCCCAAATTACGGTACCTCCGCAGAGCATAACTATCTTTCTAACCGCCTTATATTTTTCATAAGAAGGAACTTTTTACTCGGATTTCTCCGACATCAACCAAATCGTTTTGGAATAAAATATCTTAAATGTCTCCCCGAACGCTATAATCTTAACCTTTTTTTAGTCACGGTTTACTTATTCTCGTTATCTTTATCAGATTCAGTTCGTATTTTATATTATCAAAAAAATCATTCAGTTAAACTAACTTGTCTCTTGAGCATTTTATTTGCCAGACTTTTTAACAAATATATTTAGATTCATTATTTCAAAGTTAGATGCTTTGGTAATCAATCAATTGAGGTTAAAAAATTAAAACAATGAATAACTGATATATATTGAGAAAAATGTATCTCGTAGGGCATTCACATAATTGTTTATATATAAAACATCAAAATGTAAACTCTAATAAGATACGAAATCCGGATATATCACCATTTTTTATTATTTTTATAATCGATAAATATTTTTAAGAAAATCATAGAATGACGATCAGAAAGATATGATTAAAAGCGCTTGGGACTAAGCTGAATAAAATACTAAAATGCCTTGTAGCATTTTATTCGGCTTGATCCAAAGACTTATCTTGAGAAATTCGAGTAAAAATAACGTAAGTTTTATTCTGTAACAGACGATTTAGAAGTTTGACAAAAGTATATTAAAATTGTCTTTAAAGATTTTAACAAGCAAGATATCGAATTTTAACAGCTAGCAAAAGTGTATACTGCTTTAAATAAGTGCGTATTACTTCCATTTACAGAGCTTGATATTTGATTTAGAATTCATCTGACATTTGACATTTTAAGAATTTTCTCAATTTTTGCAGACATTTTTTCACACAATAAAAATGACATCATTTATACTTCCATTTTGACTCCATAGCTTATTACAATAACAAAAACTAATCATCTGTTTGGTTTATATAGAAATAAAACGGCGTCTTTTCTAAATATTTAAAAAATTTTTGCATTATTATAACATTTTAACTTTTGATATTCATATTCTGACTTTAAAAGCTGAAATAATAACATTTATTTTTTTAATTTTTAAAATGAATTTAGTGGAACGGTAACAAAGAGACTGAAATGTATACCCTTCGGCTTCTGTTTTTAATGCATTCTAAAACATCATGGAGTCTCCTAAACAATCGTAATATAGGATACAAATTTGTGGTTTTTGTACGTGAAATACCGATAGAGCGAATGCACAGTTATTAGAAATTGGCGATTTTCAAAATTGTACACTGTTTCGAACGCAAATCAGTATAAAAATTAAAATTCACAAAGTCACTGTTTCTTTCCTCTCTGACAATGTCTCTGGTTTATATAAATATATGCGAGAATAGTTACAAACTTTCCAATACGCACATGTAGAGAGAAACCTGAAAGGTTGTCGACTTCAATCACTTCCTTAAAATTGAAATGACGGAACATGATTTTGGAAAGTCCTCCTGGTCATTCCGATATTTTTTCCGCTTTTAATCAATCATATCTGTCTTATCCACATCTATAGTGTCTATCCTTCCCTAATCTATCAAAAATAACCTGTCTTTCTTGAATCTGGAGTAACAATTGTACACATAAAAGTTGTACCAAAACTTTTATTAGATTGATCTCTTCCCGAGTAAACTAATTTTGTAACAATGTTCTTCGGTAGAAAACTTTCTTTCACTTTCAGGCAACAATCTTTGTAGCAATTTCTATGCATTCTCTTCAATATTGCGTAATTAAAAAGACAAAATATAAACTAAAACGGCGTCACGTCTGAATATTTTTGTTCTTCTTGAACACACGTTTTGTAAATATTTCAGACGAAATTACTCTTACATGAAAAATGTGCATGGTGTCGGTTATTGGTGAATAAACATTGGATTATTGCTGTGTTGCTATGAATTTCAGTAAAACATAACTGAGTAAAATAACTTATATTAAAACCTTAAAAACATTAGAGAGAGCTTCTTTAGCAATAGAAAAGGAAGTACTAAACTTCAAAGAAAGATCTGGAAATTTCATCTTTTCATCTACTAATAATCTTTTAACATACTTTCTCGTTTTCTGGAGATTAGTAGATGGAAACTAGTTCATACAGAACTTTTTTCTTGAAATGAATATGTATTGTTCACTTTCACAGTATATTAGTGAATATTTATGAATATGGTTAACATTTATATGCACACACACAATATTTAGTTTACCTGAAAGTAACACTTTAAAATGAAATTAAAATTTATAACAATCTAAACCCGTAATTGCCCTACTTAAGATACTTATGTAAAAGTAATTGCCTTGTTTAAGATTGCCTTGTAAAATTACACGAGAAAATAAACAAAAAAACAAATGTAATTCTAACGAAGCGAAAGAAATTATTAGTGGTATTGTTGATTTTTGTAGTTTATTGTCAATCGCGATGTGAGTCGTGCTTAACAGAAGGTTTGTTGCACAAACGTATAAAATTTAAAAACAAAACAAAACAAAAAAAACTCGTTGGAAGTTAAATAGAATAGAAAGGAAAAATATATTCTGTCATTGTTTATTTAAAAGTCGATCAGAAGCTTCCGGGTTTTCGGCCGGTTGAAGTTAGAAATAGTCAAAACAAGATTGTCAAAACTTTTGATGATGTTAGGGAAGGTCATATCCTTATTTCCCAAATTCGCTTGGAAAGGAATAAAAAATTTAAAAGCTAAAATGATGTAATCAGGAGAAGGAAGATAAAGAGCAATTACGTCAGAGGAGATATTGTTACCTCATTGGTTGAACCAAAACCCCACTTCGAAATGTGGACAAAGACGTAATCTCATTGGCGAGCAAAATCAGTAGGAGCTGCAGACAGATAGAGACAAGACTAATTTACTGCCGCAATGCTACCCACCACCCCATTTCGGCCGTTTTCGTAAAGCTTCGGTAAAGAGGCCTGAAAAGGCTTTTTAAAAAATTTAGAAAATTGAAAGCTCTGATTATTCTTAAACGAAAACTTTCGCTCCGTTTTGAAGATAGAATTCGACGACTGTATACTTTGCTTCTGTTGCTAATTATTCATTTTACATTTATATATATATATATATATATATATATATATATATATAAGACTCTTTCGCAAATTATTCAGGCATTATCGAAATTATATTTTTATTCATTTTTTTTTTGTTAATCAAATGTACGCGCGCGTCCAGCCTGCTTCGACGTGGTAAAGATACAGCAGCAAGATTTCGGCGTGTCTTCCTTGGATCAGAATTCACAGCGTGGGCCAAGGAAGAGCGCCGTTATAATAGACGTCTTGAAGACTAGCTATTGTGGCATAACCATCAGATCACTAGCGAGCAGAGAGTGACGTCACAACAAAATTTTGGCTTTTATTCTACAAATTATGAAGCATTTTATTGCACAACATATCTCCATTTTTCATTCAACATAAAAAATTGTTTTCCCAGAATTTCGCTGGCTTTTCAGCAAAGGACTCATTAACGTGTTCATCATTTCACCCAAATAATTAAAAATATTACCGGAGTGATTATTTTGTCAGGACCTAAATAAATGAAAAATCTAAATGAGCAATGTCTGAGGAATATGGCGAGTGGAACAACACATATAAGCTAAGCTGCAACGATCTTTTGCCAGGTCGACAAAGAAACCTCGTCTTGCGGCTATTGGCCGAGATAGAACTCGCTACATCCCTCCAGTATTTCTTGTGCATTTGGAACCCTGGCGCAGTTTTGCAGCAAAATTTCATAACCTTGTCAAATAGCTGAATACTTGATACTTCGCCAGTGATACCAAGGGTGTTTTTTATTGTGTCACCAAACATTAGATGGGTTGCCTACAGGCCCCATCCTGTTATTTAACAGGCAAATGAAGGGAAGTGACGGATTAATGCCTTTTCAAGGGTACCAGTGCTGAAGTGAATGCCGGGTATTCAACTGGAATTCGAACTCGGCTCACCGATTTCTCTTTCCAAGCCGATAGCCACTGCACCACAACGCACATCCGTCAATGAACGCTTACAGTGCCTAGTATTCCCAAGTGGTCATCCATCTAAGTACTGACCAGGCTCAACATTGCTTAACTTTGGTGATCGAACGAGAACCGGTGTATTCAACGTGATATGCCGTAAGCTCAAAGAAACCTAAGTTCTGGCGTTATAAAAACAACACCTTTCATTCTAGACATTTTTCTTGAATTGCTAACGTTAATTAATTTAGTTGGAAGCAATACTTTTCAGAATCTACTGACTGATTTCTTGTCAGAAGCTCATAGTACAGGATAATTTTTAAACCCCACCAGATGCACAGCATGACATTCTTATGGTGATATTTGCTGTTTTGTGTTTAGAGCGAGGACTCAAGTGGGCTCATGTCTTTTACTCCAAGACATTTTTGCTTAAAATTTTAAGCGATTCATTTCTCATCCCCATCAAATTTGCCTAAAAACAAAAGTCAAATCCAGTCATTGTATTAATTAGAATAATGTTACTGCCTCTGTCAAACTAACCAGCGAAAGCGTATGTAACGTCCAGGAATTCGTCCAGTTTTATCTACTAGCACAGGGAGTGATAAGGGCATTCTCCAAGAAGTATAGATAATTTGAAATCGCAGTCAAACGTAAAAGATTAAGTTGACAAGAGAGCCTCAAGGTTTAACTGAACAAATGTCTGACAACTATCAATGTTTCTGACAATTGTTTATTAGACATTCTCACATTTTCTACTAAACGTTTGCACATAACGCCAGATTAGTAGAACTTGTGTTAAATTCTCCTCCGTGGGATTTGGATCGGTACCTCGACTTGTTCGAGATTAGAATCAGCGGAATCGTTTTCAGTGATAAAGAAACATTTGGCAGCATCTCTTGTACCCTAGAAAATTTAAGACGAAGTGGGAATTATTTTACTAGAGAGATGAATTAATTCACACTTAACTTCTTGAGTAAAAGAATTTTTGCCTTGAGGTGAGCTCCAGAGGAAAGGTCATCTGAAAATGTACAGCAGTAGAAACTTTCAAACTCCGTTAGAACTGAATCAGTATTAAAAATGAACTCTGTGATGATAGATTTCATGGAAATGTCTAGCATGTTGTGAAAAATATTATCAATGATTTTATCCTCATATATGTATTCATCTTTCAAAGTAAGGCACACTTTATAATTCTTTTTACTGATGCAGAGATAATTAATCAGCAGTAAGGTTTTCTCAGAGAGGGATACTTTTAAAAAGTTTAGCCTCATCGCATTGATGATCATGTCGGTCACACAGGTTTACGAAACGAGATAAATGTTCTAAAAACTTATGAAAACTGGATATGGATTGTACAACACACCATGACGCACAATCCCTGGGTAACATGGAAATGAATTTATGGGTCTAGTTTTGGTTAGGAAGAAGATTTAGATTCTAAATCACTATTCGGAACTTTAGTGAGAACACATTATATTTCTTCTATTTGCCCCGGGTTTTCTCAGAAGGAGAAACTATATTTTATTGACCCAAGTCTCAACCTCTGTCAAGTACTCAAGTAAGTTCTTCTGTAGAGCAGAGAATGACTACACAAAGATTTCCTCTTCCTGGTGCATAATATCTAAAGTAATTTCAATTTTCGATCGTAGAAGAGAAATCTCCTTCGTAATTCTACCAAGCTATTATCCGTATCAATTTACGTCCATTAACATTCTATTTTGAATGATGCTATGGAAATTCAAACTAACATTCAAACAAACATAGAGCAGGAATAAAATTTAAGTTACCTTCAGTTGCGTGATAGATTTCCATTTTCTGCGACCTATAATAATCTGATAACTTGGTTAAAAAGAAATTTTCTTTCATTTTGCATGATTTCAAGGATCACATGTTAACTGTCACGTGACCATTTTGACAACAAAATGTAAGTAAAAATCTTTTAAGTAAATATTTCAACAATACAAAAGAATTACACTGCTCTTTTCCCCACATTATCTACTGCCAATTTCCTTCAAATTTGATTTTATTCGGAGTCCTTCGGCAACTTTTATTGACTCAAATTGAAACGAAAGTGACGTTTAAATAAAGCTCATTTCAAACTGTTAAGAACATAAGGTATCTATTCCGAAAGCAGATCATGATTTACAAGAACATATAGACTGGCTATATATTTTAAATCATGATCAAATAAGATTATTTTCATTTAACCTTGCGAGCACAAAAACACACATGCACACAATTATATACGGTACGATGGATAAATTGTCTAAATTAAGAAAAAATAAAAATAACACTAACATTTCATTTGACAATATAAATTTACCAAAATAGCACAAAAATATTCGATATACCAAAGATTAAATGTATTCAATATAATCGCCACTCCATTCAGAGAGTCTCTAGACGAATTCAGAATCGCCTGCAATCTTTTGGATGCTCTCTTCGTTTAAGTCGGCCAATTCTGCCAGAACACTAACCTTCAGGTCATCTTTGGTATCACAAGAAATTTTGTTATTCTCGCTTAACTCCGATCCACACATGTTAGTTAAGCGTTGTAGTCTGAAGAGTCAGGCGACCAGATGTAAGTGGTAACGTAGTCTCAGAAAACGTATGACAGCCATGATTGTTTTCTTTTCTTGGGTGGAATTGTACACAGTGCTGTTACCAGGCATAGAAACTTCCATACAATACCGTTTTGACACAAGGCAGCACTATCTTCTCCAGGCAGTTTATTTAGGTCTCCATGCTTCGTCTAAGCCTTACATCCCCTCAAAAACTCTTACCAGAAACGTCAGGCTGGTTTCCGACCTTGTGTACCTTCGTAATCAATATTAAAATCGTCGACCTCTTTCTAAATACTCAGTATTTTACTCATGTTCACACCCGAACTCTCTCCAGTGTTCATATTAAATCTTCCGGTGTAAATGCCAGGCAGAATATTACTCTGTTTCCAAATTTGATGTGATCTTTCTCGCAGACCGTGCCCAATTAATCCTGGGATAATGTGCAGACGATAATAATAAAAAAAAACACATGCGTGAAATTGAATATATATATATATCTCACAAATTAAACTCAAAATAATTTAATGCTAATTTGCAGTAAAGATAATATTAATGAACGTAATTCATTCACTTTCATTTTTGTGAATTGGTCTCCTCCACAGTGTGCCATGATTTTTTCTGTTAACTCATTTATGGGCCTTCTTAAATTTAAAATCATTTTTGGTTTTGTATATATGTATGAGATACATAAAAATGAATATATATAAAATTGTCTGTTAATATAGTTTTTGGCTTTTGTCATATAAATGAATACTGATATATAATAAGGATCGGAATCCAACAGAATAATTTAAAAACCAAATAAACTTTTATCATTTAAAGTAGTTTCGTTCTTGTTTAAAATTCATTAGAGAATGAGGTATGTTATTTGGAAATCTGGTATTTTCAATCGGCACAAATATTAAATACTATAATTTTTCTCAATACCTTGTTTTCTGAAGCCTTAATAAAGTAACACCTGCTAGATTCATAAAGGTTAACTATTTTGTCTGAATTTAGGCAATCGAAATTCTAGAATTGAATTGTGTTTTAGGGTTGCAACCTCAGCATGTTTTCTTCCATACGTAGCCTTCTTTTGTACAGCTTGCTAGAAATATTTGTGATATGCTAACACTATTAGCTGTAAAGCGATAATCGATTTGCTGACAATGAGGCCAAAGTTTTCTCTCATTGTGTTTCAGTAAACATCTGTTTACGGAGTATTGTCAAGTTGCCTGAAAGTTTGTATTGTCATTAATCTTTGTCAAGCTTGGTGATCTTTTTTTCTTTGACGAATTCATCTATTGTTAATTATTGTACATAAGAATAAAAGAAATACATCTCAAAATAAATTTTGCTATATTTTAAAGTTTTAACATGTAATCAGAAAGCACATCAAATACTACAAATTAACAATAAGTATTGATAATCGTTTGGATTTCTCTCCCAATTTTATTAGTGTTCCCAAAATACCATACTTATTACT
The DNA here is from genome assembly GCA_037127315.1 of Ascarosepion bandense. Taxonomy (NCBI): domain Eukaryota; kingdom Metazoa; phylum Mollusca; class Cephalopoda; order Sepiida; family Sepiidae; genus Ascarosepion; species Ascarosepion bandense. The sequence continues at coordinate 4,257,362 of JBBBDQ010001654.1, read as the reverse complement.
ATATAATAAATACAAACACACTTTTTTTCGGGATGTTTTAATAAAACATTCTCCGTCATTTAAACAATCAAGGTCCATCTCTTATTTCATTTTAGGATTAGGATCCTGGTTTATTCTGACGTCTTTTTCTCATTCACTCCTAATAATTCCTTGCATTTTAGTAGAATTATTGCCTTGCTTGGGAAGAAATGATTGAAACAAAAGATAAGGAATCATTTCTAACGTTACTGACGGCTTCATTAAAGTAAAATTTATCTTAGCCAACTGATAATGACTATAGTACTTAAGAAACATGAAATCGAACACATGTACACACTAACAATCATGTCTATCACACACACGTATTACATGATAGGAAAATGAATGCGAAACTAAATTACACGGTTGCATAAATTATACTAAATAACCTCTTGTAAAAAGTAAATTTAAATAAAATTTACGCAAAAGTCTCCATATCAAACACAGTTAATATTTCGTATGACTAATGTCATAATTATATAGCGATTTTCTAAGCGTAGCTTAGATGTAGCAAAGGTCCAAAAGTAAGGGATACCCAGTGAGGACCGAATTCACTACTCAGTTGTAATGATTCTAGAGAGACAAGCTTGCTAACTATTACACCACCTCTAGGTGTTCAATGTTATAAATATATGACTTGTTTTTTTAAAACACACACACACACGTGTGTGTGTGAGTTTGTGTCGAATAAAGAAACTAATATTTTTTGACTGAAAGTACTTAATTTTCAATGTTTTCTTAAAGTCGAGTAAGGATTTTTCTTTAACTAAAATATTTACAAAATTACCTCAATACACCAGCCTGCGGTAAAAACAAAGTTGGATAATTTTAAAAACATTTTCTTGACTAATTTTTTTATATTTACATTTGGTTATGCCACCCCATTAAAAGGCTTTCACGTATCATCGTTTTCAAAATGAACAATTCCACCTAAGAAAAAAAAAAGAGTAGTTATAACCATGCATTCAGTACACTATGTTTATATTTCCATGTCTGTTTTTGAACACATTTGTTTGGGTGATCATCCATTTTAGTAAGTCAGTATTTATTTTAATTCATTGAAATATACCTCTTTTTTTTCGGATTTTTGAACATATTCTTATTTATCATAGTGAGTTTGAAAAAATGTTTACTCATCCTCAGATATGTATTTATTCTCCTCAAAGAAAAAAAAAAGCTTATTTGTTTTTGTTTTTTATACGATACTTTCAAATATATCTCTCTTCGTATTACCTTTTAGTTATATGATATTCATATTTATTGTTTTGTTGAACCTGTTGCATGCTCTCTACCACTCTTAGAATTAGGGATTTAGGCCATATCACTTTTAAACATAGTTCCCGTAGGATAATTGAATTTTACTAAGTTAAATTCTCTAGTCTATTTCTTTGGGTCAAAAGTATTTAACATATTTTATTGCCAAAAAACTTTCTTTCGACTTTTTTTTTGTTAAGACACCTTGATCAATTCTTCTGCATATGGTAAGCGCAGCTGTAATCAGTACAAGCACATCGCTGTCGCTTCAGATTTCCTCTCAAAAATTTACTGCCAGGTAGGAAATTAGATATAATACATTACTTCAGAATTGTTCTATTTGTTACTAAGTACTGTCTCTACTTAAGTCTTGTCTTTAAGAAATATGTTGGTATTCTTCTACGTCTTTGAATTTTGGCCGTTACACTTTTCGACATTACACGGTTATTTGATTTCTGTATTGATGCATATTAAAATAGCCGTGTCTGTTGTGTACTTTCTGTGTTGGTGTTTCAACGCCTAATATATAGTGTCTTTTATCAATCAATAAATTGAAAGTTTTTTTGGGTTTTTTTTTTAGATTTTGAAAATTTCTTTTTTGCTGCTTAATATAACAAATTTGTCAGTAGGAAACATGGAATTGTTGGCCTGACTATCTCTGTGTATGCTAGATTAACTCTTTTAAAAATGTTTACATCCTAATATTCAATTAATTTCAAGTAATGTGACGTGTCAAAAACATACATTAAAAAATCATGCAAAAATCATTATTTAATTTTAAAGTGGGTATTTCTTTCAAGTAAGTGTTTCTAGTTATACTTAAATATTTTCTTTGGGGATTGTAATTCATTTTTCTGAAATGACATAATTTACATTTCTCAGGACGTGTGCAAACATTGATCTCTATAACTTCCTGACATTAGTATTTTTTACTATCTTTCTGAAATACCTAATCTCTCACACAAAAGCTCGTTAGGAAGTCTATGCAGTGTTCTTCACCGTGCATCTTTTCAATATGTTATATGTGTGTAAAACTTTTTTAAACCCTCTTTCTTCATATGCACCATAAATTTCAAGTTAGTATCTCTGATTTTTAGTATAACTGTTTTTTGTTTCGATTTTCAATAAAACTTCTTCGTTGATAACACGCCAAATCTATAGAATTCTCTGCATCCCTCTTTAGAGAATTACGTTGGTTCAATTCTCGTCGTCAACGGTGAGAAGATTATCCTACATTTGCCGCCGTACTGGACAAAAGATAATACATTTTGCTCATCTTTGTTTTTAACGATTATTTTCTGTTTCTTCATAGTTTGCTTGGCGTTAGAATTAAACTTCCACTATAACAATGCTGTTTCTTATTTCGATATGGCTTTTCTGTTAACATACTTCTTTGATATTTAAAATTTTATACTTTATTTTGCTGTTGCCAATTTGTACTTTGGATCTTGGGTTTTTCCCTTTGCTGGCGTCCTTACATTGTTTTCTTACAATTTATGATTAATACTCTCTACTCGCTATCATTTACAATTTTCTGTACAAGTTCTTATCCTTTTTTCTCTGCTATCTCTATTGTACCATCTGCTTATATAAGTTGCCCAGAGGGTAGCCGCCATGAAACTGATTATCCCCGCTTTGCTTTACTGTGAGAGTTATATTAGTCTAGTGGCAAGACATATCCTTGTGTTACGCCTCTTTCCTATGTTGTTTATTTACTGAATTCATTTAACTATATTAGTAATGAACGATCGAAAGTATAGTTATTTAAAAATATAGAATGAATGATCACATTTTAAAAATTAAAGACCATATTGCAATTGAAAAGTTCCAAACCTGAAACAAACAGCATAATGTAAAAAATTGAATTCCAGTGATGAAATACTATGCATTGTAGCTAATCTTAGAAAAGTTGGAAATAAATGATCAATAATATTTTGAATGTTTTAACTTTGTCAAACAGTACTACATCTAGCTTAGTATTTATTGCAGCCTAATCGATAATTGTTATTCTATAAAGCAAACTAAAATTGAGATTTTTTTTAAAACTTTGTTTTTTCATTTCAGTATTTCTGTCTGAATTTCTAAGATGAGTTACTTATACTATTTATATTCGGATTCTTTTCCTCCTCATTGTTATCATTACGTTCTGAACGTTTAATACTGCTCCTTTAATGCTCACCTATTTCTACCGAGTGCAAATACATACACTGAACTCACAATCACTTTCACACTAAAATCACATGTAGTACTATAACTTCACCATACCGGGTTGGCCGAATGGTTTCGTGATTACCACGTTCCAGACTGGATGTTCTCTGATCCCTTCCGCGCCCACGTTGTTTCTTAAGATCCGCGAAAGGGGGGATTGATACAATTCAGTCAATGGAGTGTTGAATTTGGCGTCGGAGTAGAAGAATAGTTGCCACACCATCAAAGAAATGAAAAAAAGCGTTTGTTATAAACAGTAACAAACACTTATTTACACTGGTATACAATAATTTCTTATCAAGTTAAAACTAACACCGCGAAGTGAGGGGTGAATGTAGTTGACTGGCGGAAAAAGTTTCTTTAACTCGAAGAAATCTTAACTGCAAATAGGCAGTGTCATTGATGGAGTATGCAGTGGCAACGGATTCTGTTCTGGGTAGCAATGAATGACCGACTCGACTTTTTATGCTCTGGGAGTTCTCTATTTATGGGCCAGAATCCCGAATAATTAGCTCCTGATTGGTCAGCCAATAGGGATCACCGGCCAATGGCTATCGTCGTAACAACCACCCTGGGTTCCATCCGATTGGTTTAGATAATCAGCCAATTAGTCGCAGTCTTGGTGGGATAATAAGAAGCAGGCCCTGTGGTTGGTTGATCAATGATTTATTACCTTGTGCCATACTTGCACTCAATCCCCGCGTGAAGCAACCCACCTGTTTGCAACGCTCAAAATATGTTTATATTTTGAAATTGAAGTAATTTTTGATATGCGATTACACCTGTTTTGTTTTAGTGACAGTTTATAGGTTAGCCTTCCGCTTGGGTCTAGATATCTTTATACCCAATGACCTCGGTTTACTGCACCTGGTTCTTAAAAATGTTGAATATCCAGAATGAACTTATTTTAATAATGGTTTAATAAAATAATTTATTATAATGATTTAATTATTATTTAATTAATTTTCATTTAATTAATTATCATTTAATTAATTTCGCCGGTCAACTTTTTGACACTTGAATGAAAGTGTCATACACAAACCAAAGTTCTTAACCACTAAGCTACTGTCATGAACATGGAGTCTTAAACCTAACTGCCCAGATGATTAGATTTACAACTGCTCTTGCTGTCAATCATATTTTCGAATGCTGCGGATGAATATTTACATTTATTTGTCATTCTTTCTCAGCAGATTCAATAATGTACTTATTTCTATGCTAGGCGTATTAAGCAGATCCTCATAGTATATACGTTGATTCCTTCTTAAGTTTAACACTTTATTGTTCTTTCGTGGACAATATTTTCACTTCATTTTTCAGTAAATGATGAGTACCCCTTTCCCACCATAAAATTACATAATTCTAATGCAAATACTCTTCTTCGAAGTGCAATATCCCTTTTTCATTAGATGAAGCCTTGTCCAATCATTACTAAATTTTCACAAGGATTTTTAATTAAAACTAGTTAAAGTAGTACTCGTATTTGTAATTATATTTTCTAGATAATTATTTTCTTTTAAGTATTGCCTGGTCAAAGATTACTAATTTTATTACTAATATTTCTTGAATAGTATATCTATGGTCTTATCTCTTATTTAATTATCGATACAGTTGATAAACCCAAACTGCTCTAACATTTTAGTTGTTAGAGCCGACAGCTTATGATCTATACTTATATATTCATGTTCAAATTGGTCGCCCAGATTTAATTTATTTTTATATATATTTTTTACATATCCATTAATGTGATCATAGTTGCTATCGTAATAATGTTTAACGAAGTTTATTTGTGATGGAAATGCTAGTAAGAAATTGTATAATGGGAAAATCGTCTAAATGAAAAGATTAACGTTATTATTACTAATATTTTATATTAAATCTAATGTATTGAAACCATTAGTTGTAGAAATGATAGAAAAACTTTCAGACATAGGATTCCGGTGATGAAATTGAAATCTTCAAATATTTGTCAAATTTTTAAAGTGAAGAAATGTCATAATGGATTAAATTGTTAGTGCAGTATATCCATCATGATCGAGGAAAGTTTTCCTATTTCAATTCATGCATATGTTTTGATGAAATAATATCCCTGAAATTTTATTAAATTATTCGATATTTATTCATCTCCCCTTAAGAATCTGGAAAACACATCTTGCATCAAACAAGAATTTTCTATGAGAGAAACTCACTATTAAGAATTAACACCTGTTGTTTTCGTTTTGTGTGAGATTTTAATATATTTTCGTAAAAATTCAAAATATAACGAAGAATTAGAAAATTGACTTTTCAAAAGTAAAAAAAAAATATTTTCCTGATTACCTGTTAATCTTTGAAAACGGAAAATATGGCATCAGTGAATTCACTGAAAACGAAACCAATTTGATGAGCTGCAAAATCGAGATGACATCATATGCCAAATGAAGGTGAATGGAGTTAATTATGTATTTTTCTATTCAGCCTTTGTTACTATATAAATTTGCTGTACAGACAAGTTAAAAATTAAAGAAACATATCTGTAGTCGGATATGTATATCTGTATAGGGAAGTATTGTGTTTGAAAGTAAAAATGTTTTTGTTTATACCTTAAAATATATATATATATATATATATATATATATATATATATTATATATACACAAGTGAAGCTGAAAGGTTTTCCTTTCAACATGAATGCCAAATTACCTAGCATAATTGTTTCCATCACTGATATTGAAAACTTTAACCCTTAAATATAGCATACCTCAAAACATATATGCTTGTGTGTGTGTGTGTGTGTGTGTGTGTGGTTATACCATTGATAGTACAAAATACAACTCCTCAAAATAAATTCTTGCTGGCATATCGCGTTCAAAGGCCAGTTATCGTACGATCAGCGAAGTTAAGCATTGTTGAAATTAAACTGTATATTGATGGGTGCTGACTTTGGAATACCAGACGCTGTAAGCGTGGATATGCGTGTGGTGCAAATAATAATGTGACTGGAGATAGGAGAACCGAATTTCAATTCCATTCATGTTCGTTATATTAGCTTATGCGTAGCCTTGAGAAATACATTAATGCACGTCTTCTATCCCGAATTGAGTTAAGTATTAGAATAACTCATTATCTTCAAAAAAACGTTATACAATGTAAAACATTTTCTGCTTCTAAATTACCTGCAAATGACTGTTTTTATTTATGACCTATCAATCTTATGTTATATATAATCATATAATTATGAATTAAAAGTATATTGCAACACGAAATATGTACTTTTAATTCATAATGAAATGATTATATTAAGCTCTACAATATTTATTGTATTGAGCACTGTTTATATAAAAAAGATTCCAGTGGACTCAAAATCTTCATCTGGATAAATTTTAGCCAACAATAAAATAATCCTCACTTATACACAGTAAAAAGAAACTTTAGATATTAGAGACCATCTACATTAAATCCAAACAACCCACAATTAATAAAATCACGTTTAAATTTGGTCAAAACACATTACATTGCATTTAAATAGATGGTTCTGTTAACATTTCGAGCTCTCATGCGGGATGACGTCATACAACCACATTACAAGTTTATGAACTGCATTTGCTATTTGGTAACTGTTATCGTTGCTTAGTAATGTGTTATGTCAACACAAGATTAAATCGTCTTTGATGGTGAATGTTTTTATGTTAACGTCCTTGTAATCTCTCTGAAGGTGACTCATGTGAGCCGAAAGCTTAGAACCAAATTTCTTAAAAAAATATATCCAAATGTTTGTGAATTTTCTTCTTTATTTTAACCTAAAATTAAAGCCAAAATACGATGTTTACAACGACTCATGATTATACCTAACAGATATTATGTTTCTTGTATTTAACAGTATATGTTTAGAAAATTATCTGCTGCCTCATCAATTTCCTGTCATGCAGTGTGATTTTTTTTTTTTTTTGCTAAATAGTTATGGAAAACATTCAACTGCTGAACTTATGAATGTTCTATTTCCCTGCGTTTTAAGAACTTTAAATGAATACAGCTACGATTACGTCATAGAGACATTTCATTTCCTTCAGTTCATCGACTCTTTCATAGATAAGTTTGTCAGAACAATTATAATGAAATGCTTATAGAAAAGGTACACTGAAGTTACGTTACGGGAGGCGGGAAATTGAAGCCGAGATACGAGATAAGGATCAATAACATTGAAAATTCTTTAGATTTCATCAAGAATGTCGAAATATATGTCAAGAGCACCAAACCAGACATACTAGCAATGTTCAAAGCATAGGCGATTGGTAGATTTATAAATATATAAGATAGAATCTGGTGTTAATACTGTATAGCAGAACATTGCGAAGCAAGTTTATTAGATGCAGCGTTAGTAATTGCTTCAATGCCACTTGAAGTCAGTTGAAATCGTTAGTCCAAGAAGGTTAAATAAGACACTTTGTGGTTAGTATCAGTTGTTCTGATGGAAACAATTATTTGGGTGTTTGCTGAGAGATTGCAACATCGTCATCTCTCAATATTATTCCAATTATGTTAAGATAGTTTGCCAATGTACAGTAAGAACCCTTGAGTATACGAGGAATATTCGACGTTTGCAAAAACATTAAAATTTAACGATGAGAAATAGTGAAAAATGTTTGATTTATGATTTTACAAGTATATTAGATAAAAATAATTTTGATTCTCTTTTATATAAATCATTTTCAAATTGTAATTTTCCATGTTTCCCATATCAACATACATTTAAAAGAGTTTGTTTTGGATTTTGGAGCTTTAAAGATGTAAAAAGATTTGGAGCTTGAGGGGTAAACTGTTATTTTGTATTTATGGTTCAACGATGCGCTTTGTTTTTATTGACTGCCAAATATAATACGTTGATAACTGTTTATCAGAGAAAAGAAACACAACGCATTTCTCATAGTAAAAATTTGGATAAAAGATATGTTGTATTGCTTTGCCTTTAGGGCGGAAGCCCCAATGCAAACATTTCGGTGTTCAATTGTCAACATGAGGATACTAAATTTTAGCTATTACATAACTACTTACATCTGGTCGCCTAACTTCCAACACTGCAATCCTCTTATGAGTGCACTTAAGCGAGAGACCGACAAAGATTCTTTTAACACGAAAGATAAAATGAAAGCAAGGATTATGGCAGCATTCACCAAGTTTAACACAGATATGCTTCATACAGTTCCAAGAGATTCCAAAATTGTCTTGATACCATGGTTGAAGCCAAAGCAGATTTTATTGAATAAATTTATTCTTTAACATTTAAAGATATATTTACCAAAATTGGAAAAAATTGTTATAATGAGATATCAGTATTATTTTAATTTTGGCCTAATTTAGACAATCTATCCATTGCACAATATATGTCTATTTAAATGAGATGTCAATGTTATTTTCATTTTGACGTCATTTAGAAAATTTAACCACCGCAAGGGGAGCCAGATCGTTTGCTTAGCCATATAAACAAAAGAAAATAAAATCTAAAATTTTCCAGTTTTATTGATGGATCGCATATATGGCATTCACTTGAAAGTTTTGATCATTTCAATTTCCAATACGAATTTTTATAATGAAATTTGTGTTGGAATACCTCGAATGTTTGCTCTTAGCATTGGAAAGTGACATTTAGTATTTACCGAAAATGCTCGTCATTAGAGTATACTATACCTAAATTATATCAAGACGATGACAGGACAGTAACGACAGGAAATTGGATTTGTGCATTTGGAATTTGGCTGTAGTAATCGAAAAGCATTTCAAGTAATATCAACGTCCCTTCTTTCATTTGTATTTTTACTGCCCTCACAAAATACGTAAAACAATTTTACAATCTGTAAAAAATAGGTATGAAAATCAACTAAATATTTACTAGTTTGATGGAGTTATACTTAAAGGTATTTTATGTTTTTGATGATCTCAAAGTGATTATTCATTTTGTCACCTTTTACTTAATTCTAAACTGTGATAAAACAACGCCCTAGTGCTTGATCTATATATCATTTATAATATATTTAGATTTACATGAACTTATATATGACAACACAATTATTAATATTCTAGCAGTTTAGCCTGGTTTCCCTCGAGTAGTTTAATGAATAAGAATAAAAAACAAATGATGAATTTAAATAGCAAATACTTCCACAAAGTCCCCCCTCGTCACTTTATAATTATAGATAACAATAAAGAATGTCTATTCAAAAAGTATGGGCGTTGGAGGGGCAACATATGTAGATATAGGCAATATAAAATGTGGTGATCGAATCTATACTATAATCAATACATAAACTTATCCCTGACGTTGTGGGATGATAATACATTTTTTTACCCCTAATTTTGGCTTTCTGAAAAATTTCAAGGTGTCGTTAGCATTCAAAAATTTGATCTACATTGGAGCGCAACTTCCGTCGTGTTAGGCCGTAAAATGCAGACACTAAGTTTTTATCTATCTATCTATCTATCTATCTATCTATCTATCTATCACTTAAACAAAGCGCACCCTCGTGTATATATATATATATATATATATATATATATATATAGTCTTAGGGCAAATATTTTAAAATATAACAGAACAGGTTCTTGCCGACTTTGGAGTTTTGTGAACACAACGTTATGATGCCTTCACTGTTGAGTCCTTGACTTTTTCTTAATTATAAGGAGCTCGTTGTGGTTTGATATTTCGTGAGATTGGTTTATTTGCAATTAGTTTTTTTTTAATTCAGTTTTTTGTTCGAATGAGTGATTAAGTTTTATTGCTTTTTAATGTACGTGTGAGTAGGTTTCTACATAATTGTTTTAATTTGTTTGTTCCTCTCATTTGCCTTGACCTCTTTTGTGGTATTAACGGTTTTTATTGGCTTGATATTTTACTTGTGTTGATGTGTTTGACTGCTGAAGGGATTTTTTATACGTCATGAAGGGATGTTAGTTTCTTTAGCTTAAAAAATGAAAAATGATAACCCAGAAAAGACACTAGCCGATAAATTTGAACAATTTACAAAATAAAAACCAACAACTACCAAACACTAGTTGAAAGGGAAATAAGTCAGCATGAACTTGCTCTGTTAAAGGGACAAACCTATCTCAACCCCGATATCGAGTACTTTACGACATAAAACTGACTTGCCAAAATAACTTTTAGCAGTAAAACTACGGAAAAAATAGTCAATCTTGGTTCCAAACATAACTTTCTCATATATATATATAGATATATATATATGAATAATAACTAAATAGACTCTGTAAGTATGTAGGCCGTAAATTTATACTAAAATAAACCTTAAAAAAAAACACTAACAAACAGAACCTAATTCCGTTACAATCCGGTGCACTAAGGCGTCGGATAAATGGGGAGAAAAAAAAGAAATCCGCGGAACAAGAACAAAACATTCAATACTCCGCAGCAAAGAAAAAAAAACCCAAACGGAACCAACCACAAGAAAAAGTGCTCGATACAAAGTACAAAAGAAAATATACAAAAGTAGAGCAAAGACACACAAAAATCTAAAGTGAGCCAAAACCTACCGCGGTTTCACACTACGGATCGTCAGTTGCCCTGACGATCCGTAGTGTGAAACCGCGGTAGGTTTTGGCTAACTTTAGATTTTTGTATATATATATATGTGTATGTGTGTGCGTGTGTTTGTTAATAACATTATAAAAAACAGCGATATGTAATATGTTCATTAGTTTGCGCTATATTATATATATATATATATATATATAATTATGTGTGCGGGTGTGTGTGTGTGAAATTAACGGAATTTAAAAAATGTCTTTATTTTTTTTAATTTTGAACGCTATATATTAGTGAATAACCGTTTTTGGTTTCTGAAGAAGCTCAGTCACCTATATTTTTGATCAGTGTGAATTACTAAAAGCGTGTCCATGCATTTATAACTATAAGCCCTCTGCTATAGTATTTATCTCGGTTTTTATCAGGTAAAAAATCTAATTTTATAACATATATATATATATATATATATATATATATATATATTCAACAATGATGTCAGTCAAGAGTTTTCTTTTGTTTTTAAAAGAAAAAAAAGTATATCTTGCTTCCCAGTCAACCTCCCATTATATTATTTCCGTTCCCCCTATCACTTCTATCTGTCTGACGTGGCTAAATTTGAACTTTTAAACTCTTGTGGGAGGGGTAAGTCTTCTAATATGAGAAAGAGGTATCTGTCTGCTTTTCCTTTCTTACTGCCTTTTTTTAGTAAATTGTTGGTTCCACCCAGATTTATTTTCCGGTGTATGGATAATTTTGGGGGACTTCTACCGGGAAAAAATCTCCTAACACATTTGAATAAATAAAGCTTTTGTTTCAGCCGTTGCTGAAGAAGCGGGGAATTTCTCGTAAAAATGGCTGTCCAACGGATTTAAATTTCGAAATTTATATATATTGACATGGGAGTGGTCGTGAAAATTTATCGGCACGCATATTATTCCCAAATTTCAGATATTTATGAACTTTTAGTTGTATCAACAAACTGATTTTCATCACCCTCATATATGCGACAAAAATTCATATTTAATCCAAAGCTAACCTTGCAGTCGAGCTAGAAAAGGACCTCCAATCCGTAGTGGACTCAGATAAGAAATGGCTCGTTTTATTTATTTTGTTTTTACACAAAATTGTGGCTCAAGGCCAAAAACTGGGAGGGGGAACAAAACTTGGGGTGGTCTTCAGCTACTCTATCCTATACCTAGCTAACCAGATTCACGACCCATACATACGTTACAATGATTCTCATTCACCATAAGAATTTGCCCATCAACACTCATACCTATCAAGCACCAAAAAACCGCAAAACATACCGGGGACCTAAAAACGCCCCAAATGTACATAAAAATTTATTACTATATACAAATATAATACAAAAATAACTTTAAAAATTTGTACATGAAATGATATGATGGGAAGGGGTATGAAGAAACAAAAAATCCCCAAAACAAAAACAATTTCAAATGAATATTTATACATTATGTTAGTAAGACCCAAGCACACCCACATAATTAAAGAGGCCACTGTATTCTGCCTGTATAGACAAAATCAAGCCGCTCTCTTTCTACGGGGAATGGAGAAATAGGTTAAAAAATAAAATGGACTGGGGAATATATAAGGCTGACCCAGCCGAGAATAAAACGGGACAAAATAACTCTGGACAATGGGGATCTCGAACTGGATCATAACAAAAGCAAGGGAGCCGGGAACAGGCTAGGACAAACCCACTCACTCACGTTAACTAGGTACACAAAAAGAATACTTTACCTTAACCACGGGAGGGGTTCCAGAGGAATCCACCCCGATGCGAGCAGCAGATCTAAAAAAGAAAATCAAGACTAGCCCCGGTCACACGAACCAGGCTCGCTGCATATATCCACCTTTTGCTAAAGTCTGTCGGGTGCAGCCGTTTCCGTTCAGTTCTAATCTTCATTTTGAGCTGGTGCTCAAAATATCGGATTAGATCCTGATCCGAAAGACGACCTCCCCGCAAGACTTCCTCCAGTCGCGTCATCCAAATCACCATTCTAGCCGTGGCCAGTAGCGACAGAAACACCATCCGCTTCACTCCAGAGTACGGGGGCGACACATTGTCCACAGCGTATGCGCGATCAATGAGCACAAGCTCCCGCGGCGCGATACGAGCAGTCAACTCGCCGACACGCGCCCACAACGGGCGAACGCGCGAACAATGGAAGAAGGCGTGCGCAGACGTCTCCTTAATTCCAAGGTCGCAACGTTCACAATCTGGCAAATCCGCCAGGCCCATTGCGAAACGCTTGTCATTGAGCGACAAACCATTCCGAGCCAATCGCCAGGTCAGAGAAAACTCAGAGTTGCTGAGCCAATCCGCACCTGGCGCCCAAGACCAATGAGAGCGGTACTCCACTCTCGACATGCCGAGCTTACTCCACAGCTTATCCTTCACGGCACCCTCCACTAATCCCCGATAGAAGATTTTCCTAGGCTGTGAAAGGTCACTGGACCGTGGAATGGCCTGTAAAGCCGCCAGACATTCGAGCAGGAATTTCGGTCGCACCCAAGGCCTGACGGTCAGCCATAGGGTCGGGGGCGTGATGGTAAGGCAAGGGAACATGTCCCCTCACTACCCCCGCAAGCAACCGATCTTCCTCCAACGCGCGCCTGAGGAATGCCAACCTCGAAGCGAGCACGTGGCTCCTCAAGTGTGGCATCCCCAGACCCCCTTGGCACGGACGGAGGCAACAGACTCCTTTGTCGACCATGTGTTTGCGTCCTCTCCACAGACAGGAGAATAGCAAACGCTCGAGCGCCTTCTCATGATCGTCACAAAGGGGAAGTACTGACAGCCGGTAAAGGATCATGGGAAAGAGGTATGTGTTACACACCTCTGCCAAGCCCTTCACGGAGAGACCCCGTCGACGCCAAATCTTGACCGACGCGCCGACCTTTGCCAGTACTTCTGACCAGTTTTTCTCCAGCTGTAAGTCCGGACCGAACCAAACTCCGAGGAGCTTGACCGGCCCGTCCGTCCAGCTGAAGGGCCCCGGGAGGGAAACTCCCTTCCAGGCACCTAACCGCAAGCCGGATGACTTGTCGCAGTTAATTCTGGCCCCTGTCACCTTCTCGTACCGTACAAGCGCCTGGTGTACCGCCTCTATGTCCCTGCGGGAGGACACAAAGGTCGTTACGTCATCGGCGTACGCAGAAACCCTGGCTCGAGCTCCGCCAGGGACTTCAATTCCACGCAGGACCGGACTGCCCGTCTCGTCCCTTAGCCTGCGAAGGAGGGGCTCCAAACACAGGACATAAAGGAGAGAAGACAGTGGACAACCCTGTCGGACCGACCTAGACAGCGCGAAAGCGCCCGACAGCTTCCCGTTCACCTGTACCACAGCCTTGGGGGAGCGATACAGAAGGCTAATCCAGCGGCTGAAGTCGGGTTTGAATCCGGCGGCCTGCAGGACAGCAGCCAGGTAGCCATGGTCAATCCTATCAAATGCCTTGGACTGATCTAAATTGATCAGCGCGGCCTCATCGTCGTCTTCTACACCCTCTATGATCGTGCGAATCAAGTGCAGGTTGCTCTGAATTGTTCTCCCCTTCACAGAACAAGTCTGATCCGGTTCCAACAGAGACTCGGCAACTAGCTGCAGGCGATTCGTCAGGATCTTGGCCAAAATCTTTAACTCTGTGTTTAGCAGAGTTATGGGCCTGTAGTCATCTAGTTCCCTCCCAACCTTCTTGCCTTTTCTCAACAGCGTGATCACGCCCCTGGTGATCCGACCGGGGATGGACCCCTGCCGAAACCAGTGGTTGAACACGACAGCCAAGAGCGGGACAAAAAGGTGCGACATCCTCAAGTACAATTCATCAGATAAGAAATGGCTCGTAAGGTTTAATGCTTCTAAAACAAAGCTACTATCAATTAACCATCATAGACAATAGCGCCTACCTCCCATTAGCATGGACTAAGCTTGCTTTCCAGACAGTAAAACACTACGCCTTCTTGGTCTCACACTTACAGCGGACCTCAAATGGAATGAGTATATCGAATCCATTGCTAAATCTGCTGCTATGAAAGTGAGATCTCTGTGCAGGTCCCGGAAGATTTTTCCGTCTGAATCTATCTTTCACATATATAAATCTACCATCCGCCTGTGCATTGAATACTGCTGCCATACCTGGTCGGGTGCTCCTGCTATTCTCCTCAGGCTTCTCAACAATGTACAGCGGAGGATCTGCAATGTAATCGATACCAACTTGGCAGACAGCCTGCAGTCTCTCTCTTTCACCGGCGCTACGTGGCTTCTATAAATACTTTCACGGCTTCTGCTCCAATGAACGTAGATGACTGCTACCCCCTAGATACGAATTTGCACGAGAAACTAGATTAGCAACTAGATCCCACCCTTTTACAGTGAAACCAATAAAATGCAACCGCAACTTCTACTCCAACAGTTTCCTTTCTTGTACCTCCCGACTGTGGAATTCCCTTCCACATGATTGCTTCCCCGAAGGCTAAAATCTCCAGAAGTTTAAATGTAAAGTCAATAGACACCTCCTAACACACTAACTCGCTCCCATTCTTTCAAACACTCTTCCCATCTGCCCAACCCTCATCCTGGGTATCCTTACCCATCTATCACCTTCCTTCTGACATTTCCTACACCTAACCACTCTTCCTCTTTACATCCCCCTATGTAGCCCCAAGCGCAATAGTGGCTATGGAATGTCTTGCTTGGGGTGAAATGATTAAAAAAAAGTGACATATACAAAGAGATTTCATTTCAATATTAACTGGTATTGTTCATTGAAAGTTCAGTGTATGCTTGACACGGCATTCAATGATCTATAATAAAAATATACTAAGTTTATTATTAAATGCTGGATTTCAGACAGTCTGACTGAGTAGTCTTTCATATTCCTCACTAAGTGGTTCGATTTTAATCAAATCTGCTTACCGCCAACGGAAATTTAATTACGTCTTAGCCAAACCCCAAATCCGTATTTCGAACAATTCAAAAGGAAATGCTATTTCCTTTTCCAGGTGATTTGAATATATCTTTGAATCAAATAACGTTGCACATTAATCAATAAATTGACGTAATTGATATTTCATATAAATAGGATTGTAGCAGCAACATTCTTACCTTCAATTACTTGACCATTGCTTCTAGATTATAGAAATTTTATATACATTAGTGGAATGTGACCGAGTGTTTAGAAAGTTAGTTACAACTACGAATTCCACCATTGACGATTTGTCAAGGGATGGATGTTCACAGTATGTCTGGTGTAGAGACGCAACTGTGAAATCCCTCGTTGGGTGCGGTAGCACGATCTCACAATTTATCGTGACCGAAGTTTTAAACAAAATGGTTTAAATGAAGCACTTATTATAAACACTTGCTTAAAATGAAAGTTTCGCTTAGCATAGTAGCTGTAAATGCCACAGGTTGGTTCCATGTGGCTTATTTTTGTCTTAGCTTTAGAAAAAATAGCTATGTTCAAATATATGTTTGTGAAGGAATATTTCAGATAGCAGTAATACTGCGGGTAATAATTCCGTAACATTGCCGGGTCTAAAAGACTAAGAACATTTTTAAACTCACAGACAGCATTAAAAATAAACATATTTTCGGAAGCCAAGATTTGTGTTTTTCTTTTTTTTTTCACATGTAAACACGCTTACTTTTGTTTTGAAAAATCCCGTGGCTAAAAAAAAAAAAGCTAAAAGACCCGATATAGAATTCAGCTCCGATAGAAACCCAGAATATGAATTAACAATTCAATTAATAATTTAAGAATCAATTGAGGATACCCTTCTCCAAAAATCTCTAACAAAACAAATATCAGCTGTTATTAAAAAGCCTAAATCCGTTAAAAAAATGAAAAATTGAATCATACATATTTAAAATTACTCTTGCAAAAGAAAATTTAAAAACTGGACAACTTTTGATAAAATCAAATCATTAACTTATATTCACGAAAACTGAAACACATCTAGAGGAGTAGTGAGAAGCTCTCATTCGGCATCTTGTCTTTGGACGAAATTAAGTCCAACTTAAAGAACCAACACGTAAGAGATGTTAGAAGATATCAATTAAAATAGATGGACTATACTTGGAAACTAACTAAATTTCAATACTCCCATACCAGCCAAAGACATAAAAATTGGGTATATAATTGCTAAAAGATCCCAAAAGAATTAACAAATACACTTGCTAAAAATTTCTTACACACGTTTCCTACTAGACATTGCAGAAAATTTCAAAACATTGAAAGAAACGATGAAAAGTAACTTAACTTTGAATCTAATAATAACTAAAATTGTTATAATCTCACTATTTGAATTACTAGGCTCCCTCAGACAGTCTCATAATACCGCAGTAGGTCTCGACGATATACATTAAAAATTTCTCAAACAGTTGTCTGATATTTCCTTGGTATACCTACTTGATATCTTTAATGATATTTGGATAAAAGGCAAAGTTCCTAATCTTTGGATACAAGCCATAATTATCCCAATACGTAAAACTGAGAGATTCATACAACTCCTTTAATTATAGATCAATACCTTTATCCAGCTCCCTCTGTAAAACTATAGAAAAATATTTCTTGGTTTCTAGAAATTAATAAAATGATAACCAACTTTAATTTGGCTTAAGAACAAGACGAATTACTGCATACATCTTAATATGCTTGAATCAATATTAGAGATGCCTTTATAAACAAATATGTAAATGCAATTTTTTATTACCTTGAAACAACTTACGATGCGTAAATACAATATCATGCGTGACTTAGAAAAGCTATAACCTAAAGCTAACTACCAATTTTTACTAGGAATTTCTTATCTAATCGCACATTTTAGTTGTTTTTGTAGTACCCTTTCTGAACGCCATCAGCATAAAATGGGTGGAACTCATGGGTGTATTTTATCAGTTCCTCTTTAATATTAAAATGAATAATATTGTGAAATATCTTAATCCTGAAATTAATCCCTTTTTATGTGTTGGTTACTTCCTGCTCTGTTTCAGATCAAAATATTCACATCATTAAGCATCAATGACAAAAATATCTTAGTAAAATTAACGAACGGCTATAAAAATGGCTTTAAATTAACTAAAAACAAAGACCAAATGTATATGTTTTCTCAACAAAAACTACACCTTGACCCTATCATTAAACCTGACTATACTGTGATACTAGTAGTGGAAGAATATAAAAACCTAGGTGTCATTTTTGACAAGAGATTTACTGATATTCCACACACACCTCCGAAATAAATATGTCAATCCAACTCTTCCGAGTAATTGCTAACTCCGATTGGAGAGCAAATAGATAAGTTCTGCAAAAACTTTATATATTACCAATTCGATCAAACTCAATTAGGGCTGCCTTGTTTATGGATTTACCAGGAAATTTACTCTGAAAAACTAGAAACAAATCATAATAAAGGATTAAGACTTACAGTAGAACTCTTGAAAACCTTTGCTAGTAGTATTTATGGAAAAGCTCATGAATGTCTACTTTAACCAAGACGAAAAATTTACCTATCCAATATCAAATTAAAATGTTTTCATCTCCTAACGATCCAACCATCAAATGCTTTTTTCACTCTGAAAATAAAATACTTTTCAAAAGAAAAGTTCATTAAAACTCTTTGAACTACAAATAGTAAACTTTCTCACAGACTAGTATTTACGTTTCAAAATGAACTTGCACCCTAGCTATTGAAACAACCAATTATCATACTAAAACTAGTAGCCTACTCTATGGAAGACCGAAATTATGTTCTGGAACAATACCCAAATTCCGCCAACATATATACTGATGGTTCTAAAGATAAAATCCAATTTGGATGTGTTGTTGTATTTAACAACTATGTTCTACAAAAACCACAACCAGACAATTTCGGAATTTTTAGTACTGCAGCTACACCTATGTACTGAGCTTTAGATCTTATCTTTGAACTTAACTTTCTGAAAATCTTATTTCTAGTATCATTATCAGTGCTTAAATCATTAAAAACCAAAAATATAAGCAATCTACTGCTCATTAATATATTACGAACGATTAATTTTATCTCCCAAAGCAAAACCATTATTTTCAGCTGGATCCTCAACAATGATTTATTTCGAGAAAACGAAAAGACCGATGTGGCTGTAAAACACACCTCCAAAGTTTGGCATAATGTAAAATTCCCTATACAAATTATAAACTACTCATTCTTTCAAGATGAAATGCCAAGAGTCATAGAACTCCCGTCAGAACAACACGTTTTTCGAAAATTAAACCTATTCTTAACGAATGGCTACCCGTTATTAGAAAATTACGAAAAAAGTGGTTTTATACCGTATTCGTATAGGGCATACAAATATAACAGTTCTTCTCTGAAAAAATAAAGATACTCCTGAATGCATAACATACGAGAAAGCTACTCTGTAAAACACTTTCTGCTTGACTGTGTAACATGACCAAAAAGAAAAAGTTACATGCCATAAAACTAAGTAATTAATATTTTGTTTTTACAACTTACAAGTGGATTTTGATAATAAAGATATATATCATTTGGTGAAAGAAAGAATAATCCACTTGCATAACAATCAGACGAAATAGTTAAGATATGCATTAACCCTTTGTTGCATATAGGTTACAATTGTAACCTTTCTCTAACCCTTTGTTGCATATAGATTACAATTGTAACCTTTCTCTAACCCTTTGTTGCATATAGATTACAATTGTAACCTTTCTCTAACCCTTTGTTGCATATAGATTACAATTGTAACCTTTCTCTAACCCTTTGTTGCATATAGGTGACAACTGTAACCTTTCTCTAACCCTTTATTGCATATAGTTAACAATTGTAACTTTTCTCTAACCCTTTGTCGCATTTTGGTTACAATTGTAACGTTTCTCTAACCCTTTGTTGCATATAGGTTACAATTGTAACGTTTCTCTAACCCTTTGTTGCATATAGGTTACAATTGTAACCTTTCTCTTAACCATTGTTGCATATAGGTTACAATTGTAACCTTTCTATAACCCTTTGTTGCGTATATATATATATATATATATATATATATATACTGTGTATATAAATGTTCATGAATATCACGTAGATTTCAAGTAAAGAAAAGGATTATGTTTGTAGTGAACGAAACAATAACCGAAAAGCCCTTTTATAAAATCTATATATGAATCTCATCTCTATTTAATCTTGCTTTTCTTAAGATAAACGGAGGCACTGAAGTTAAGTTTGTTGTAAAAACTTTTAAGGTTTCATTTATCAATATGGGAAGTTTGTCGGAGAAACGAAATACTATCGATGTGAGGATCCTGGAAGTATAGTGTATGACCAGGGTCATCAAATGGCTTTGCTTATCCAAGTGTAATCTTTCCTGTATTATGAGAATTCGACGAGAAAGAAATTTGAAATTGTTGATTGAATCGAAAGAAACTAGACTCAGCGTCATAGAATATGTAGTTTTAAACCTCTATTTGTGAATTTATGTAGATAAGCATGGTCTTGGGCAAGCTGGAAGGCGCCATTGTTTTCTTCATTTTGAGAGGAAAGAAAATCCTTTTATTTTGAATTCGAAGTCAATTGGTAAACTATATTGACATGCCTTTTCCAAGCTTTACCGACTAAAATGTATGAATAAAGGAGGAACATAATTCGCATGGATTAGGTATGCCAATCATATATTGGTAGAAGGTTTTTATTAATCGGCTAGAAAAGGATAAAACATTATTTTCTGAGGTTGCATGTATCTTTCTATAATAAAGAGTAACTATAAATGGAAAGAAAATCGATTACATGGTTTTCATCAAAGAACAAAAGAGCCTATGGTATGGGCTACATATCGACGATTTTAAAACCAAGATAGGTTTGCTATCTTTTATATACAAGACAAAAGCATTTGATAAAGTCACAAATAACTGTTAGAACTGCTAGATAATCATAAAATATTTGGGAACTACACTACAATAATGCACACACTATACTAGGAGCACACAGCATGCATACGAATAGAAGATTAATTCCTTATGTATACAGAAATAGAATTTGTAAGACAATGATTTGTCTTCTCTAGATTTTTTACAATTTATGCAGTGAAGACATTCAGAAATAATCAGAAATTCCAGCATGATTCATTTTGGGCGGACTTAATGTTAACGTAAGATATACAGATGGCACATTTTTAAAAATTTCGGCAAAACGTAGTGAACGAAAATGTGAAAGGACTAAACATCAATTGCAAGATAATTGAATGTAGCTTTATCAGCAACAGAAGCAGCCTGTCATGAAAATAAGATTGGAGATTCCCAAAGCATGTGAGCAAAAATATTTGAAGAACTGGAAAGTTTTAAAAGAGAAAGGAGAGTGTTGCTGAAATACGAAGATGCAGTGGGAGACCTTCGAAAAATTTTTAAGGAACAGAAAAATATATATACAGCGTGATATATAGAAATGCAATATCATTTCTATATATCATTGAATGCTGAACAATCTCATATATGAAGAAGGAATTGGAAGCAACAGAAATGCTTTACTACACAAGAATGCTAAGAATACTATAGATTAAATATAAAACCAGACAAATGAAATGATACTAAGCGAGAAGGACTAAAAATCAATTCCGAGAAGGCGGAAAAAATGAAAAGTGATAAGAAACGAAACAGTGACGATATAATCAAATAAGCGTACTGAGCTGTTAGTAATAGCGACATGGGAGTAAAGCAGGACAATCGCCTCAAAGAGACTTGAAGCAGGGAAATACGTTTTATGTAAGAATTATAAGAATATCATGCATCGAACATGTGAGAAACCATGAAGATTTAGAGAAAATGAAAAACTGGAAGACGCTTATACTTAAGATAAAAATTAGTTGTAATTTCTAAAATGTATAAAGAGGAAAGGGGGTTTGGAATATTTAAAGAACATATTGAAGTCAAGAGTGCCAAAGCAAAACAATGAGCTTGTGTAAAAGGAAAAAAGAACATGTTTAAGAGAAATAACAAAGAGACTAAAAATTAAAAAAACAAAATTTGCATACTGACTCATATTTCTTGTCTTTTGTAGCTATTGGTAAATGTTGTCTTTTTTATATTGTTTTGAGGAGATGTGAAACATAGTAATATTACGGAATATGTAAATTAAATTCTAATTCGCTTATGAACAGCAAAACATGTCTTTCATGATTTATGCAAAGCATTAAGTGTATGGAATTTTCATTAGAAAGATATGAATTCTAATCAATACAATATGTATCGCTCCGATTCCCTATTAGCATGGATCTGGCTGGCCTTCCTGTGAGCAAATTATTACTCCACTTCGGCCTAACTGTCATCAGACCTCAAATGGAATGACTGTATCGAATCCGCTGCTAAGAAGATCCAATGACTGTGCAGGGACAGGAACATTTTCCCGTCTGAATCCATCTTGCACATAAATCTACCATCTACCCGCGTATTGTATACTGCTGCCAAATCTGGTCGGGTGCCCCAGCTTATCACTGCAGGTTTCTTGACCAAGTCCAAAGGAGAATCTGTAATGTGATCGATACCGACTAGGCAGATTAGTTACAGTCGCTCTCTCACCGGCGTCATGTGGCTTCTCTGTGCCTCTTCTATAAATACTTTCACGTCTTCTGCTCTAATGAACTTAGCTCAGTTGTGGTCATATGTATAAATTTACACGAGCTACTTGACTAGCAACTAGGTATCACCATTTCACAGTGAAACCGATAAAATGTAACCGCAATTTCTCTCCCAACAGCTTTTTTCTCGCACTTCCCGCCTGTGCAATTCCCTTCTGCATACTTGCTACCGCGACAGCTACAATCTTAAATGTAAGGTCAATAGTCATCTCCTATCTTACTAACTTGCATCCTTTTCCTCAAGCTATTTTCTCCATCCACTCTACCCTCATCACACCAGGATACTCAGCCTTCTATTAACCTCCTCTTGACACCCCTAATAACCTACCTCCTCTTTCTCATTATTTTCCCCTATGTAACACTGATTTGCTTGGGATACAAGTATTGACAGAATATGACATTTTGAGAAGAGAATGGATAATCACTCAGATGACAAAATGACTCACGTTCAAACGAAGTTTGCTGAGATTCCCATGAACAGACGATGTGAGCATCGGGAAAACTTGAGACAATTGACAATTGTGACACATGATGAGGAAAAGATTTGGAGATCTTAACCGTTACCGGATTGGAAGCAGAAAAGACATAGATGACGAGTGAGTGACATAATTGGATTGTATGTGTGTGTGTTAGAAAAAAAGTGCGGTTAAATTTGAAAAGCTAAAATAAGAAGGGAAGTTGTAGCGAATCATAATCAATCTTGAAATGGCGTGACGCACAAATGAAGAAAATAATTAGCTTAACTTAAAAATGCTGTGTTTCTGGTTGCATTAGAAGAGCATTAAATATCACTAAAGCAATATGTACTGCATTTCATTGAGGCAATCAAATTTCTCTCTCTCTCTCTCTCTCTCTCTCTATATATATATATATATATATATATATATATATAAAGCAAGATGTTTGTGTGTGTATGTCTATATGCCTGCAAGTATGTCCTCTATAAAATTCTACAATTTTTATCTGATTCTTACCAAACTTCAGACAAATATTCTTTAGGCTTTCAGTCAAGTCATGGGCTACTTATTTATTTCCGAGTTTCCCCCGGATATTGGAAATCGATACCACGATATCCGATCAGGTCTGATCAAGTTCAGGAGTTTAGTCCTTTGTTCGTTGTTCTTGCTGCAGAATTTGCTCTAACTTGTTAAAATTATAGTTTTTAGCTTCAAACATTAGATCTTCTCAGTCGACCCATTCTCCTTAATATCGGAAATCGATATCCCGCGATATTCTATCGAAGCTGATCAAAAACTGATACTCAACCATCAATATGGCTCATTTTCTACAATTTGATTCCTGATGGATACGATACGTCTTCATGGATTTATTTAGGTTTTTGTTTATCTTTGGATGACTTACTGGACTCCGATATTGGAAATTGATACCCCGATATCTTATCGGGTCTGATTAAAATCAGGTTCTCAGCCCTTTTATTTTGGTTTTTGCTTCGGGTTTCTCTCTAACTTGGTATAATTTAATTTCTTAGTCTCAGTCATCCCATTTACTCAGATGATTTATTTAGTCTTCAAAATTCAGTTTGCGACACAAAACTTATATGAGATCGATACTGTATATCAAATTTTGACTTACATCCATTTATTTTTCTTTCAATCTACGGTTTTGCTTTGACTGGAAACAATTATTGCTTTTTAGTCTGAGCTAAAGGACCATAGATTAGTTTTAAATCTTTCATTACACCCGAGCAACGCCTGGCTATACTGCTATAATTTATTAATTTGTGCTAAGATTTCAATCAGAAACACTATTTCGCTTTTATTTGGAGAGCTGTGACTATAAGCTTCTATTTGCTACCATTGTTATATCGTTTATCATCTTGCAACTTATTCAAATATATCATTGCAGTTCATAGACAGGCTGGAACCCAAACTACCAGTTGATCATTATATTCCTCAACCGTTAATTATTCCTCAAAACACTGATAATTTTTCCATGTAGCAATAACGTTTATATTTATATTTCTCAATTGTAACACTATATTTACCAAATTTGTACCAGCTAACAAGTTAAATGGCAATGTGGAGACTGTGCACTAGATCATGGCTCAGAATTGTTAACCCGTGAACCTGCTTACACGCAAATACCACTGAAACAGTTATGAATCTTTGCTATGGGAAAATTAGTACGACTTGTATCCCTAAATCTTTATCTAAAAAGGTTCCTACAATCTAAAAGATTATTGCATTATATAATCTGTAAAGTGTTGATAATGCATAGAAAAAGAATTTGATCAGATTTTACCAATTCATAAAATAGTGGGGTAGCTTAGTATATTTTCCTATGCATTTTAATGCTTTATATATATATATATATATATATATATATATATATATATATATATATATATATATTACACTATCCTGGACCGGTTCACGTGTCTCTTGCTTTACCTGCTATTATAATACGGTGCACTCATTCTACCATATCTTACTTTTTATTAGTTAATATTCATATAAATAACAAATCTCATTGTAACATAATTATGTAGTAATGGATCATATGCAATACAGGTGAATGATTTAACTAGAAACATTGAATCTACATGCTAATTAGAGATATATCATAATAGATCATTGCATCTTAAATCAATGTTCTGCAGTACTTTACAAAATCAATTTGAGTTTTTTTTGTTAAAACGCCAAATAATTTCCAGTTTTTAAAATAGTGGACGAAAAGAAAAAATTTTATAACGATTTTACGATACTTTTCATGTGAAAATAATTCACGGATTTCAACAAAATAAACAAACAGAATAACGTCGAAATACAAGAACATTTTTCATCCTTTAATTATCAGTTGGTTTTAGTTTTAAGTAGAAAAAGTAGAAAAAGGCAAATATTAATATAGTGGGTGTCACATTTCACTGCCTTTCACACTACTCAAGCTTCCTCTCGGTCTGGGCAGAGAGATAGGACATACCAGTCGTGACGCGACTTTCTTCAATAATTTTTTTTTATTAAGTTATTTTATAGGATTGTAATGTAATCGAAGTTAAATTTTTAAACTATACTTCCTTTTTTATATTTCTTCGTAGTTCTGGGTATGGCGATTAATTACACTCGGCCCGGTGTTGTAGAAGCTGTTACAGTTCTGGTCTGCTGGAAAAGAGTGAACCCCACAAATATAAAGTGAATATTATGAAAGCATGAATAAATATATATTTGTGTATAAATGTACCAATACCTATTTTAGTGAAGTTGTCAGCAATAAATATTTTAGACTTAAATTTTTTTTTCAGCAAAATGAACTACAATTCCTTTTATCTGCAGCTGAAGTCGTTTAAAACATTTATAATTAGGTACATGAAAAAACAATTTGATATACCGCTAAACAAACTCACAAAAAAATCACTTTAAAACAGGAACATTTTATGACATTAATCCTTATATCTTTATTTTATATATATATTTTATATATATATATATATATATGTAAGAATCGAACTCTTCTAAAATATAACTTCCTTATGATAAAAATTGTGGATGTTTATACAAATCTGACATACAGACTGATAAACAAACACACACACACACACACAAAGAAACATCTTGCCTTTTATATATATATGTTATCGATTTTCTGCACTATTGTAAGAACTGCAAGCTTGAAACTTCTGAATATCGTTTCTTATCTCTTTGTCTATGAGTGTATCAAATTTGATTAAAATCGGACCACTCCTTCTATAACCCGATTTTTTCGATTATCGATTTTCGATATTTATCCATGGTATCTCAAAACAAAACCTATCTAAGAACACTCGCAGATGCTTATAGTACAACTGTGTAAATTTTCAAGAAAATCGATTCAGCCATTTCGGAGTCTAGGTAACGGATACACACACACACACACACACAAAGTTCCATTTATAAATACGTTTAGATAATATAAATAAAACAGACAAATATACATATATATATATATATATATATATATGGGTAGATATAGAGACCGATAATCATATAGATAAATATATTCTGATAGATGAAGAGATAACGATATAAACTGACAAACATATAGATTAGTCAAAAAATGCTTAGACTAAATGAATATAAATATATGGCTTGAGAGTTGATGGTACGAATGAAGAATAGATTTTATTTATGAAGAATAGATTTTACTTCCACAAAAGTCCTACATGAGATATACATCGCTGCCACTAATTCGCACAAACATGTATATGCATAAATTCTGAGTATGCGAAAACAGTACAATATTTTTGTTAATTCAAGTTTCCAAGAAAATTAAATTTCAGCATAAGGGATCCACAAAGGTGGTATGCCGTTAAGAATAGAAACAAACAAATCAACCTTTCTCAAAGTAATATTAATTTTGAATGTAAGTAATTTCCGTTTTGGTGAAACAATTTTAATGAATGTATCAGTCGAACATACATTGCTTTAAATATACAACAGTAAATGAATGATATAAAATATTCAACAATAAAATAGCAGTGGATTGAAACGAATGAATCATTACAATTGTCACCAACAGCTGATCTCAGAGGAAGAGACGTAATACTATTAATGTAGTGGGTAATCTGGATTTGTTTGTTTGTTTTTGAGGCTTAACGATCTATCAATCATTATGGGATCATTTTAAGGTCATAACCAGTTATTTTTGGGTAAGGTTATTTTATTTTTACAACGTTTTTTTTTCTTTTCACGATTCATTGGGATTTGTTTTTAAAAGCAGGGTCCCCAAGTCTAACCCTTGTTATTTAACCCATAACTGGAGGGAATGGACGAATTAATACCTTTCCCAGGGTACCAGTGCTTAAGTGAATGCAGGGTATTCAACTGGAATTCGAACTCGGCCCACTGATTTCTCTTTCCAAGCCGATATCCACTGCACATCCGTCACTATACGCTTACAGCACCTGGTATTCCCAAGCGGTCACCTATCTAAGTACTGACGAGGCTCAACGTTGCTTAACTTCGGTGATCGAGCGAGAACCGGTGTATTCAACGTGATAGGCCGTATGCCGGGTAATCTGGACATTATTTCTTTAATAACTTAAAATAATAAATAATACATAAATATTTTGATGTCTGGCAGCTGCAAACGTTATTATAAGAAATGAAAACTTGTTCTCTGACACAGCAAGGAATCAAGAATAAAACATTGAACAATTTAAAAGTCTGCTCTGTTCTCTATCAAACGCTATACTAACCTGCACATTTACCAACATTTTTCGATTGCTTTAAAACGCTTTCAGAGTAAAAAATGTTTTCTTTTGAAAGCAATATTCAAGAGTTAATTGAAAATTTTTGGCTTCAAAATTTGCGGAATATTCTCCTCAAAAAGAGCATCATGACGCCAAGTTATTTCAAATAATGATTAATATTTAATTGTACATAAAAAAAAGCGTTAAAGATAAATGAATTATTCATAACTTAATCTAATAGCTGACACATCGGATTCAGAAAACCGTTTGTCGTTGATGAGAATTTTTATTAAAATAACATTTTCTGACATAAGACCACGACATAGGTATGTTTAATGGAGTTTGTGTACTTCATAAAGAATGAATATTTTTGATAAAGCCACCCAAATGCAAATTTCTAAGAAAAGAACAACAATGGGCGACTGCCTAAAGTAGAGATCGTAAAGAAGACCATGTAATTTCAGTCTTTTGTCTCGGCTAACCAGCTCCAACGCTTCCCAGATCATAGTCTCTGTAAAAGGGCACTCGCATCGCCTCGAGGCGAGGAAAGTCGAGCAAATGTCCGGGTGTTTGTAGCATTTGTCTCATTCCAAGAAATACCCAATGTTGGTGTTGACTCCCAGAATGAGGCCGGTTTTGCGATCACTTAAACATATCTATCATTTCAGCTACCAGCTTATGTTGGTTTAGGTTGCTTTTGCTTTCCATACGCTTGTCTTTATTTTGACTATTTCCAGCTATCACACTTCCTTGATTTTGACCGTTCTTAGCTACTTATTTTTCTCTTGATTTTGTCTATTCTTAGCAAACTTACTTCTATCAACGACTGTTCTGGTTTTATCTGTAGTTTCACTCTTTGAGGTGGGCCAAAGAAGAATTTTCCGAATAATCCGACTTATTTCGGCTATTATTGAAATATGTTTCTTCTTTTTTCTAGCTTGCACAAAGATAATTTTGTATAAACAAAAAAATAAAATACTCAAAACATCCCAATAAATAATATAAACAAGTAAATTAAGATGAACACAAAAAATAAAGTAAGACACAAACAAAAAATAAATGCTGCTTATCACAAACCAAGAAATAATTCTCGCGAAAATTATCTAGTGCGACAAATAAAAACATGACTTACAAAGTTTTGAAATAAAACTAATAGAACTATTAATTTCAAAAATTAGAATATAACGAATGAGAAAAAATAAGATCAAGAAAGTTCACTCTGGAGCAAAAAAAAAAAATTAAGACTAAAAAAAATGGAAATAAAAATCATGAATAAAACGAAAAAGAAACATTTTCAAGGAATAATGTTTAATCTAATGAGACTACACGTTATAACAGTTTAAAAAAAAAAGAAGAATCAGTCGGATGACACTCGAATATAGGGAGGGAAACGAAAATAAATCAGTATCAGATGAATGTAATTATTTATAAAAAAAATAGATAACAGAATAAAAAAGACACCTTAAACAAAAAATTTCTTTCTCTATTCTTTTGCTTACCCAAAACAAGTTTCACACAAGCGAACGAAAAGTGGTCTGTTACTAGTCAACCGAAAAAAGAAATCCGATGAAAGCGCCATGAACGCTTCGCCACCTGTTCGCTATCGCAATCACACTATCTGTTGCCTCTAGAAGCACATTTTATAGATTGGTGGACAGAGATTCTCGAAAAAAGTATTGGACTGCGAGATCTTCTTTAAATATAGGATTCGTAATTCATTTTGGAAATATTCTTCATCCGTTTTCGTCTAGGAGGTAAGCCATTTTCTCTAGCATTGCAAAAGAAATATTCGTATATAGCTATTTCTTCCTTAGTCAGTCAAGTGCCATACGTGATTCTCTCTTGGGTGATCATGTCTCGAAAAAGACATGATTGACTGGGCAGAAGATTATCCTGCAGTAGGTTGCCATTGCTTTCTGCGGTAGACTGGTTGCCGGCCAAGGCTATAGAACCCAATATATCCTATTATTTAACTCATAACTGAAGGGAAGAGACGGATTAAAATCTTTCCCAAGGGTAATTGTGCGTAAGTGAATGCAAGAGTTCGACTGGAATTCGAACTCAGAACCCCGATTTCTCGTTCCGAATCGATGTCCACTGCACCACAACGCACATTCATAGAGGGTTGGATGGTTAAATTGTCAACACTTTATACTATTTTAATTTCGCGGATGTACATTGTTTGTTTGTTTATTTTGTTGACTACACAATGTTGTAGGGTAAATTGGGCACCGTCTGTGAGACAAAAAACGCACTGACGCATTTCACTCCGCCCGACATTTGGAAACGGGATGTTGTACTGTTTGTCATTAGCGCGTGAATCTCTAAAATGAACATGTCAGTGTTTGAGTGGCAATCTGAGGATAGTTAAGAAAGAACTGGATGAGTCCAATAGTAATTACTAAAGTGCTCACTCAGAACGTTCTGATAAGATAAGAACTCTCGAACTTGTTAGTGAGGGCTTCAGTCAACACAGAGGCCTACATCTTTTGCGATGAGGAGGTATATTTGTCCTGGGTCAAAAGTATGACTGCTCAAAAAATTATGCTTCGCAACAGGATACTGTACCATGTCAGACAAGACGGAGAACCCAGTCAGATCTTTCAGACAATTTCTGCGACCATATCACTCCTTATTAGAAATATTAGCCGTTCATTAGCCGAGCAGTAAATACTGATTTTATTTCGAATTTAATAAATCTCTCTTAGGACAGTTATTTAGTAAAACTGAATTCTCAAGTTCTGTAGCTGTTATTCCCATTTTCAGTATTGATTACGTTTTCCTTCCTAACCGCATTTTTGAAGACATTTGAAATTTTAACGTCTTCATTGTCATTTTTACTTTCAATTATATGCGATAAACATTTTAATTGTTTCTTTTGGTGGTAGTCTTTTTTAAGTCATTTTTTTTGTTATTTGATTTTCAATTTATTAACCGTAGAAAAAATACTTATTTTAGTTAGCTAACTATAGTAAATTTATTGTAACTTATCCATAGACAGAGGTATCTGAAGTGTTTAGTATATACTGTATGAAAGATGGATAGATATTAGATATCTCATTTAAAATTCTCAGCATAAAAGCTTTAAGTTTCACTTGCTTGAAGTTACAATTCAACGTCACCCAGGGTTTACCCATTCTGTCATTGTTAGAAACTATTGAAAAATTATTTTTCTCCTATTAACTGTAACTAAGGATTGCTCAGCTTAGTTATTTTATAAGCAACGGGTGGGTTCTGTGTGATTTGAATAAGCACACATGTGCCTGATTATGTATCTGCAACAGGGATTGCCTAGTAAAGATGCAATCTGACATCTATTAGATAATATTTTGATTTCAGTTGTTTGAAGTTGATTTAAGTGCATTTTTACAAAACCAAAGATCGTTACTAACATGAATATATGATTAAGTCATTTTGGTGCGTGTTTATAGAGATGAAATAAGTAATTGTACCAAGATCAACTCTGAATTTATTTCCAAAGTTTTGATGTTATGAAACGGATAAACAAGTCCAAGCATCTCCCTATGTATTTTTAAAATTTTTCTTTTTTAGTTTCAATAAAATTAACAAAACAATATAGTCATGCAGGTTTCATATCCCCACGTCCTTATCGTATTCTTCTTCGTCAAACAGTGAGAAGCTGTATATCACTATTAATTAGGACTAAAATCTGTACCTTGTGAACTTAACGTTCTTTCATACAGAAACTTTCTTCAAACAATGAAGACACACACGAGGAAACTGGCTTGCCTTATGATATTGTAGCGATTATTTTTTTATAAAAGACTATAGCCAGTACCTTTATTTTTTATGTCAATTCACTACGTAGGCGACCATAACCCTCGAAATATAATTTACTTTAATATCTCCGAATTGTTATAATTTTCAGGGTAACATTTTGAGTGGTATTTCATTAGATTATGCTCGATACTGAAATGTGAGATGCATTGTTGCTAGACAGGGTACCATGCAAGTTTTGTAATTACCATCTCTCCTGAAGGGTGACAATATTTATTTCATATGTTAAATGGAAAACCGATGTCCAGATATTGAACACTACACAGTGAGTACACGCTCAATAACAACCTCTGTACTCTGTACTCTTGTTTATAGTTATAAATTAATGTTGAAACCACATCGCTAATGTCTATTTGTACGTGATAAACAGACATCGTATTTACTCACGTTTATGTATATTTTGTTCTGCTTTAGACAGGTATTGAACCCATAAGATTTTAGTAGGTTTAATTTTTTCATCCACTGGGGCATGTACCATGACAGTCATCAATGTATGGATTTTTTTTATAAGAGCTCATATTTTCTAATTGTTTATCGAGCACCTTGCATTACTGATTTTAATATTGTACATTTCTATACATCATCGTCTTATGAGATTTTTCTGACCTAACATATGCTATGATTCCTTAAATTTTCATCATTTCTAATTGAGTAATTTGTTTATTATTTCAAATTCGTCCAACAGGGGGCAGTGATCTCCGTTTCAGTTTTCCATATGTGGTCAGATTTTCCTGATTTTTCTATTTCCCTACATGTTACGGCTTTGCATTGTTCCTGCAGTCTTATCGTAACGGACGATCAGTTTCTACTTTGTATTTCTTACCTCAGTTCCATGTGATAGCGTACACACATTCCTTAATCATGTAATCTTCTGTGGGTTTGCGTACTGGGAAGATGTCTGCAGATGTTGAAAAGTTATATATATATATTTATAGGAAAAACTACTAAAACGTTGTAAGTTAAAATGTATTTTTTGACAGTATTTATATATATATATATATATATATATATATATAATAGAAATAAATAATATATATATATATATATATATATTTGATATTTTAGACCGGCCTCGGCCTTTCATCAGAAACAAATGATTTTAAAATTTACACTAGAAGCGTCCGTCGCGTGATGTAGAAAGCAATAGAGTTTGAATATTTTTAAACGTAAATCTAACTGTAAAAATATTTTCAAATGTTGTTTTAAAGAAAAATGTTTTAATTGTATCTAAACAAATATTTAACTATTGAAATATTTATAAAGATTTAAAATACCTAAGTCCCTATTTAACCCTAGCCTATATGTATTTAATTTTAAAATTCAGTATTTTTCTTTCTGCCTGAGTACATGGAACTAAATCGTAATCTATCAGTAAACATTTGCAGTTTTCTAATATGTGTCCTGGTTGATTGACGTGTTCATCTATGGGGGAATAAGAGTTGTTTTGGCATATGCTTAGTTTATGATTATTAAAACATAATCTAAAACTGTTTCCAGATTCACCAGTATATGCACTATTTGGACATATTGAGCAGAAGAGAAAATTATTATATTTTGGCTGTCACAGATGAGTCCTGGTGGGTGTAACATATATATATATATATATATATATATATATATCCAGGTAAAGATGACTAAAGATTTTACTTTTGTGAGTGCCCCGGCACTAATTTTATTATGAACAGTGTTCAGTACAATAAATATTATAGAACTTAATATAATTCTATAGTCATGAATCAATAATACATTGTAACACGGAAATTTCTATGTTTCGAGATACATTCTCTACATCAAGCCATGTTTGATATTAGTTCTAAATTTCTGTGTCGCAATGTACTATTAATTCATAACTAATATATATTTAAAGTTATTTAAAGTAAGAAAATCTAAAATTCCTGGATTTTTTTTCAATTTTAGATGATAATGAAGGTAAGAAGAGGTGAATTATACTTTTCAAGAAGGTATATGCGCGTAGATAAAACGAACCCAACTGGAATTGAAACTCTGCTCTTAGATTAATATCCATATCTATTACAACACCAGCTTACACCGCCTGATATTTACAATATGTCACCAATCTAGGCTTGACTTTACTTAACTTATGTGATCGCACAAGAGTCAAAATACACATATAGACGCAGGAAATGATTGGATCGCTTGGATAACTCTGTCCTAAATTCTAACCTGTTGTGAGACTACTACCATTACGAAGGATTTTTACGTACGGATATAATGAACTGTTTTTATTATACCATTCCAAAGAAATTATCAGAAGATCACTTGAATCACTCCCAAAGAAATTATAATGTCAAAACATGAATCGGGTCGGTAACTTTCCAACATTTTCTATTATATATCTATTCAGAAAAAAGTGTCGAAAAAAAAATGTATTATTGAAAATGATACAAATATACAATTTATTATAACTTTGATTACTGGTTTTAACAACTAGTTTAATGGTTTAAAGAAAGTATTATTATTAACTGATGCTTGATACCACTAACTCAAGTGAACACTAAAGTTTTATCAGGCGATTATTTGAGTATATGGCAACTGAACCAACAGCAGTAAAAAAGCGTAAATGTTAAACTTTATTTGGTAGGCATACATTTATCTGCGATATGTCAATTTTCCATCAGAAATCGTGTTTGAGGAATTGTAGATTGTAGATGCAATAAACTGGTTACGTAATGGAAATATACAATTATGTTTGTTTCGTAAATATTGACTTCATTTATACGTGAAATGATAGCACAAACTATTACAAAGAAATAAACTCTGTTTTTAAATATAAATAAAATCTATTCTTCATTCATACCATCAACTCTCAAGCCACATATTTATATTCATTTAGTCTAAGCATTTTTTGACTAATCTATATGTTTGTCAGTTTATATCGTTATCTCTTCATCTATCAGAATATCTTTATCTATATGATTATCGGTCTCTATATCTACCCATATATATATATATATGTATATTTGTCTGTTTTATTTATATTATCTAAACGTATTTATAAATGGAACTTTGTGTGTGTGTATGTATCCGTTACCTATAGACTCCGAAATGGCTGAATCGATTTTCTTGAAAATTTACACAGTTGTACTATAAGCATCTGCGAGTGTTCTTAGATAGGTTTTGTTTTGAGATACCATGGATAAATATCGAAAATCGATAATCGAAAAAATCGGGTTATAGAAGGAGTGGTCCGATTTTAATCAAATTTGATACACTCATAGACAAAGAGATGAGAAACGATATTCAGAAGTTTCAAGCTTGCAGTTCTTACAATAGTGCAGAAAATCGATAACATATATATATAAAAGGCAAGATGTTTCTTTGTGTGTGTGTGTGTGTGTGTGTGTGTGTGTGTGTGTTTGTGTTTGTTTATCAGTCTGTATGTCAGATTTGTATAAACATCCACAATTTTTATCCGATTCTCACCAAACTTCACACAAATATTCTTTAGGCTGAGTCTGAGCTCCAGGACCATGGATTAGTTTTAAAACCTTCATTACACCCGAGCAACGCCGGGCTATACTGCTAATTAACTATAAAATAAAAATTAAATTCCCCTTACTCAGACACACACGAACATATATATTCCTAATGAAAATTAGCAATTATAAACAAATACCGTGAAATACATATTTATGTTGTCAGCGAAACATTTAATAATATGCATTAAATATCTGACGGAATTACTTTCTATAGTATTTTCAGCATAGTATAATCATTTTCTACGCTTCAATATATTTCTCTCACTTTGCACACATGTTTTATACAGTGTATTTACTATTAATCTGAGCCAACCCCTACTAGATATATGCATAGGCAAAATGATAACCTTACATAATCTTATATCAAGCATGATCAAAGTAATCAAGTTCCTTGACACACAAGAGTATATTGATGTCGTTGCAATCGAAAACTAATACAATATATCGTATGATGTCAGTGAATGTTAATATACTGCTCTCGTTATATCTGGTCGTTCTGCGAAGGTATTGAATGTCTATAAATTTTTGTGAACCTACTGGTCAATATCGTTATCCAAGTGTACGATTCTCGCCACCATAAATTCTTACTGAAGTGCGTCTCCACATTAATTGTTTATAGTGAGCGTAAGAAAAAAAACACTGTTAAATAAGGGACATTCGCTAAGTTATGTCTGACGTAAAATCCGTTTTAGAGAGTAATATATATATATATATATATATATATATATATAATGGAGAGATTTTATTACAAAATTGAAAAAGTCGATTAGTGGCACGTTACAGGAGTCATTGGACTAGATTTTATGTCGGCACGACATGCGCAATAAAAAGTCATATCAAGCACCTGCAAATAATATAACATTAAAAGGAAGTTCACACAACAAAAACAATCAAAAGCAATTAATCATCTGTCGAACTACTCGCATGCAAAAATATTAAATTATAACAAGCTCAAATCGAAAAACGTTCAGTTCATAATATGCAACTAATGATTGCATAATACATGAAACTCAGTCGTGCCTAAATCGTAGAAAAATATTTTTTGGTTTTCGGTTAAACACTATTTGAATCGAAGCTGTTGATATAGTCACAACTTACACAAGGAAGAGATCATTCACTGATGGTATCGATATATTCAGAAAGTTGATAACCAGGAGGGGCGTTCTCTGCGTTAGACCGAGATCATATGTGATGGGTTTCGGCGGCATTTCGTAAGTCAGATCAGTTCGAAGACTATGCTCCTTGGTAAAAAAATCTGATTGACATTCTTTGGCTTTCGCCTACTTAAATTGCTAGCTCCCTAGCCGAAGACACGGAGGGATTTATGTATTTCACATTGAATATGTTCCGGAATGGCATATATTCGGGATTTGATAGTTTACTCTGTGAAAATAACTTGAGGCTGTAGCATATATTTTGACATTTGCGTTGAATAGCTGGTTTCGGCAAAGGTAAGTTACCGACCGGATCTGCAGTGGTGTGAACACTCTGTTAAAAAAGAGCACGGGAGTTAGATGGATTTTAGATTATTACACGCACATAACTCTGCAAACGACAGTTACAGATTTTGACCCAAATCCTGCTGAAGCGTTAGAAGTCAGTTGCCAAGATTCTGTTTAGACCCAAGAAAACAGTTCTGAGCAAACGGTAATTGATCCGAAAAATTCCCGAGTATGTAGAAAAGGAACAAGCCGCGCTAGTCAATTTGATGGTATTTGATATGACAATCTATCGGTAACTGACTGCCTTACAGGTATCGATGGATTCAAACCGGATTTTTCAGTTCTGTGGTACAGGTGAACGGAAAACGGTTACGAGATTTTACGCTGTCTCGGCCGGTTCATTAGGTTTATCCACTGTCACCACTACTATAGGCTTTGTCGTTGGAGCTTCTCTTTTGCCTTGATAGAGCATGCAGTCAGACTTTACGTGTCGTTACTTGTTGATGCACCAGCCAGTGTCACCGGATACGCCGATGACATCCATTTTCGAGTCATGTCACTGTGGTATTGAAGTGTTACACGCTTGCTCGATACGATAAGGTCAAAATTAAGAGCAACAATTCTTCTAGCATGCGTTTATGTTTCTGGAAGGGAGTCGTTCTTTTGGAGCCTTTTAGTTTGATTGACGGACCCGTCCACATTCTTCAAGCGTGGTTCAAACATGGACTCTAGCTGAAGAAGAACTGCAAGTACATTTAAACGTCGAAGGGGAGGTTCAGATTTTGCTTCAACAGCATTTGTCTGTGAGGTGTAGGGCTGAGGTTTGTGCCACTTACGTCTTTTCTCTCATCCTTTATCGGTTGTCTGTACTCCCACTTTGTAAAAGCAGCAAGAAGTCGATCGATCGCTTGCTCTCTTCCATCTTGTGAGGTGCAAGCATCATATTTAGTGAGTCACCAACACACCTAAGGTTGACGTTCCTTTGTCGTGTGTTAAAGGAGAACTCGATTTTGGAGGGTCGGTTAGGAACACTTTATCTAGCCTAACCATCACTCTTGTTTATATGGCTGATTGCTGACGTAAACCCTGGAATCAGACAACAATTCTTCGAATAAGTGCAGTGGCCTTGCAGTACATTCCTTGGTCCAGTGAAATTTCTTGGTCTCGGATACTATTGTAATTGTGACTTTCCGTTTATTTAGCGATTTATTCTGAAAGGAGTATCCCTTAATGGTATGGCCTATAGTTTGTCCGACTGCCAACTCTGTTACCTTGGTGTAGAGGAAACTGCTTTGCATACCTTCTACAATTTTAGTCCTATGTGCCCTTTCTGGGACTGTCAGGGATTTGAAGACTGTTATCTTTCTTCAACATCTCGTTTCTGTCGATCTTGCATGCACGTCATATGTCGCCCATTTATTCTGGGGTGAAAAGGATGGTGTTTCTCATGTTGCTAACCGTAGCATGAATGGTGGTCTGGATCTTGCGAATGGAAAAATATCTTGCATTATAAACGCTATTTTTATCAGAATGTGAGCTGACAGAAACCGTTTGATATTGACAGATTTCAGCGAAAAGTAGTTAAATGTCGAGAGCATGCGAATGAAGCTAGCATTGATTTTCTTTTTGGAGTCCCCTTTTTCGCAACGGGACGGTTTCTATGAAAATACTCCCGGTTACAATGGACTCTTTGTTTAGCTAATTAAAAAATTGCGGTCCCTATTCTCGGCGTTCCGTTTTATTCTGATCAACGTCGACATTTTGTTTTTGGGATCTTTATCTCGATATGATCATTTTTTGATTTTTCACATTCCGTTATTTTATTCTTATCTCTCCATTAGTGGGTGTGTCTATTGATTCTGCTTATTAGCAGAATAAAGCAGCCACTCTTAGTTTTGTGGGGTGGAAGAAGCTTACTAACATTATATTGTGTTCTTGTTATACTTTTTTTTATATGTTTTTGGATTCATCCGCTCTGCCCTCATTATCATTATAATTTTAGATATATTTTTGTAAAGAATATGTAAAAAAGAACATTTGTAATGAAAGAAAATGTTTATTTCATAGGTTTTACAGTTTAGATCCCCCATGAATACGTGGTATCTGAAGGATTGCTTTTTGATGGATAGTTATTGTGATGAATGAACTAATTGTAATGAGTGATTGGATCTTGCATCTTATTAGCTAGATCTAGGATAGAAAGTGGTGACCAGCCTCACCCCCATTCCCTTTTCATTCTTGTGCAACAATTATTATAATTTTTACAATAATGTTCAGTCTGCGCATAAATTTAGTATAGGCCAACATGTCTTTGACAATCTAAATTGTATCAAGGAAAATGTATATGGATTCTAAGTTTTGAACAGACCCCGTCCATACTGCATTTACTTGTACTTGAAACGATCTATGTTAAATTATGTTATGTTACACCCACTCGATATTTGCAAACAAACATTACTTTATTACTTTGTTTGTACTGTTTTTGAATATTTTCTTTTTTGTGCTCTCTTGTAACAGTATTCATATATTCGTGAATTGTTTTGTTGTAGAGAGCGTTGTCTGTTGGCGATATAGCCTCTTGTCAAAAGTAATCCGAATACCCTACGAAAGAATCAGAAGATTGAACTAAAGACAAAATGTTCTCGTTTGTGTTTATAAGTGTAAATTTATTTAACGAAAAGAATTATATTAATTTTGTTGTCTTGAAATAATATTCATGTTCGAAAGTTCTGCATAACGTTTTCCTTTTACAATATGTATTTAAGAGTTCAGTTTCCTTAAGAATGAACACGTGAAGTGTCGCTGTGTGTGCACAAATTGTAGTTGGGGAAAGTTCGTCCTTAGTATGAATGTCTTTCTTCCTCTTACTTTTTATTATCAAACACATGAATTGATATCATAGAAAATATATTCTCCTATTTGAATTTTACCTTACAGCAATACTAGTTACAAAAGTCATGGCAAAGTAAGCAGGTCGTCGATAGCTGAATTCTAAGACTAATGGCTCTTGATGCGAACCAAATAGCACTATTCAATCTCATGATTTGACACTGTACAGTACAGGCTGAGAATCGATCAATTGATTTATCCATCAGTGAATCAGTGTTATATAAGCGTGACAGTTGTTATATTAGGTTTTCATCTTCTTTTTTTATGTGCATCGCAATTTTATATTCATAGGACACCAAATAATTTGCCTGTGCCAGCGCGTGCATAAAGATAAAATTTGGAATATAAAGTCGAACGTTTCGATGGAGCAAACGAACGAAAAATACATACAAGAAAGTTGGATATGAATGAAAACTCGGAGAATCATTTCGCTGTTGATTGGTTGGCTGATTTCTCTGCTGTAATATTAGACTGAGCATGTTAAGTTAATAGAAAACGAAATAGCCTAACGAGAGAAGAAGCATGAATTTAGCCTGCAATGCGTGCTCAATTTGAATGCCAGTCTTTCTTGTCATGATATCAGTGGCTTTTGATGTGTAACTAGCACGCAAATACAGTATTGGCTCGGAATTCTTATATCTTACGCTCCGGTCTTAGGTTCGTATAGCGCTTTTTTGTTTCTTTTAATTAAAATATTATTTTGTGCCTCAGAAAATTACATCTTCCATAATCAGAATTGGAGTCCAGTTTGATTTCTATGTAACAGAAACCAAACCGTGAAACATACAATATTAGTTTGAGTTTTGTTTAACAGCATATCAACATCTCTGAGTATTTCATGCCAAAAAAGTAGGGTTTAATGTTTGTTTTGTTAATGTTCAGTTATAGTAAGAAAGTTGATTTAGTCATATTTTTATGATATTTTAATTTTTTTATTTTAGAAAACTGTCTTCTAGTTTTGTATTCAAAAATATATTGATGGTAATATTTTTTTTTCCTTTAAAAATGCGTTATGGTAATATTCTTCCCTTTAAAACGTATATTTTTCCTTAAACGAATTTTTATGTATATATTATTATAAAAGTCTGTATATTTTTATAATTTCATAATTTTAGATCTCAGTTTGAGGGATAACTATTTGCCCATAACTGGGTCTCTAACAGGTGCTACCATTCCGGGTCAGGGTGGACCTGGAAACATTAATAAAGAGGTAGTTCCATACTGTTCAGAACCTCCCGATCAAAGGCCTTGCTGCTGGATGCAATAAAATGTTAGAAGAGAACTAACAATTTAAAATATGAAAGTATTTATTCCGGCTTAAGTGTTGAGAGGTAAAATAGGAAATCATTGTATTTAGGTAATACATAAGAAGATGATGTAAGTAATATATATCGTGTATATTTCATGTAATATTTAAAACTAATGCCATCATGGTTTATGGCTACATCGTGTTGAAACCTTGGTACCAGTACGATCTCCAACGTTAAGTGATGATGTGATTGTGACTACCGAAATGAGTGACAATGTGTAATTTCCATGTGTTGTAACCTTAGATGTGCGGATCATGTGCTTAGAATTTATAAATGGAAAGCAAAGTTCGAAATCTCGTTGGGTTCGTTACATTAAATTACATGCAATTACCTTTTAGGAAAGTTATGAATAGACTTTTCTTTCCAGATATTGGGTAATTAGTCATGCTTCTATCACTAAATCATTATTATCAGCAAAAAAATTTAAATCAAATATATTTTCTGGTTTTAAATAACCTACAAAAAATAAATAGTCGTAAAAAAGAATCAACGAAAACTGTCATTTGAATAACCTACAAAAAATAAATAGTCGTAAAAAAGAATCAACCAAAACTGTCATTTCTCCCGCACTCTGCCATTCCATTCTCCCACACTCTGCCATTCCATTCTCCCGCACTCTGCCATTCCATTCTCCCGCATTCTGCCACTCCATTCTCCCGCACTCTGCCATTCCATTCTCCCGAATTCTGCCATTCCATTCTCCCGCACTCTGCCATTCCATTCTCCCGCACTCTGCCATTCCATTCTCCCGCACTCTGCCATTCCATTCTCCCGCACTCTGCCATTCCATTTACCCGCACTCTGCCATTCTATTCTCCTGCACTCTGCCATTCTGTTCTCCTGCACTCTGCTACTCCATTCTCAATAATCTGCAAACTAATCAACCAATCACAACAAAAGCAGTTCGAAAAAAAGCTTCTCAACAGAAATAAATATCTCTATATTGAAAGGCGATAAAACAATGTATGATTGAAAGAGAAACATTAAGGAATGATAAATATATTTTTTTTAAAATTTGGAAGAAAAAAAAATTAGAAAGTTTAAATGAATAAAGAAAAGTATAAAACAACGCCTAAGTTAAATTTAATAGAAATGAAATTTAACACTTATATTATTTCCTGGTTTAAATATATAAAATGCATATTTCTATTCTTGTCACCGATATGATCCATTTTTGTTTCTTTATCTTTTTGTTAATTTCTGCCACCTCTCTTTATTCTTCATTATTAACAGACTCTAGAGATAACGATGATTTTTTGCAGAGTTGTGCTATTGTCTTCAGCTGTAACAACATAAAATACGCACAAATGTAATCAGCGTCTACTCAAGGCGTGCGTCTGCGCAATGATGAGCAATTATATTTCAGGCTACAGTGGAATTGCAGAGCAACTGAAATGAA
Organism: Ascarosepion bandense; assembly: GCA_037127315.1. NCBI lineage: Eukaryota > Metazoa > Mollusca > Cephalopoda > Sepiida > Sepiidae > Ascarosepion > Ascarosepion bandense. The sequence goes on along the minus strand of JBBBDQ010001654.1, from coordinate 4,215,204 downwards.
GTTAGCTTTTTAAAACAAATATTCTTTACACATTAAGAGTGACAGCGAGAAAGATATTACTATAAAAGAAAATAAAAATATTATTCCTGATAGCTTTCTATTACTACACAGGCAAATTATCTTTACTTCATCAGATATCACGATTACTAACACAGAAGACACAGTGTAAAAAAACTCATTTTCGTTTTCTTTCAAAAATGTTTTAATGAATATTCATTCTCTATGTGAAGATTTTCAAATAATTCCTCAAAAATAACGAAAAAGCAAACAATTTGAAATGTATATAATTCTTGCTCGATTTAAATTTAATTTGTCAGGAAATGTCTCTACCGTAGCTAATTTTATATCATTTTACCCTAAGGCCGCATTATGCTGTAGACTGCGCCAGTTCACTTCCAATACATGTTGCAATTGATGACCGATTGATACTACTACTCTAGACCTCTCCTTAAGAAAAATATCTCTAATTCTAACTACGCACATTCAAAGAAACAAAAATAAACTAGTTAAACAAAAAACACCTAAACTTGTCAACATCTTTTTCTTAAATCTCTGTGGTATCCGTATCAACTTCTGGAGCGTTGAATCCCTCTTCCATGAAAACTGCCTGACATCTTAGCTCTCTGTAAAACCAATCTTATCCCTTATATCCCTTCTTCTGATTTCTATATTCCTGGTTATTTTCTCCTCTTTAGGAAGGATTCTACTCTCCATATGCTAGAATTTGCCATTTATGTCAGTCTAGTCAGAATGATTTCTCTTGAATCTCTAGACCATTCGTATATATGTGCCCGTCTCTCTATATTAAGCTCGATTAACTATCTTTTCTTTCTCTACTACCCTGCTACCTCTAGTGATTGTTCCGTAATAGACAACATCTCAAACAACATAGACAAAGCTATTTAATCTCATTCGTTTGCTAATATATTTGCGTTCGGTAACCTTAATGCTCACCACACCAAGTGGCTAGAAGACTGGCACAGATTTTGTTAGTGTCCATAGAATGCATTTTTTCAATCACTAAATCTTTCACGCAAGGTGGATTTCGCCACGCGTTTCTCTATTAACACTAATGGACTCGGCTCATTGCTAGATATGTTTCACTACTATACCTGATTCTTGCCTTACCCTGCAGCTCTGCCCTCTTGGCAACTCTGATCATGCTGTAGTTTCTGTTAATATGTACTTCCCCTCCCTATCCATCCAGGAACATCCTACGTACAGAATATTATATTTCCTTGAAGAAACGGATTGGTAAATGTTCCGTGACTTTTGTGATATCTTCTTGTTGAAGATTGTGCATAAGAGGTCTCCTCTTGGGTGAAAGCCAGTATTGATGCGATCATCCCATCTAGTAAGTTCCGACCCAAATGTCATTCTTCGTCTTGGCTTTCTTCTGCTGTTTTAGCGCCATTGCTCACAGTAACCACATTACTGGAGATAGGCATCTGATCATAATAGGCATCTTTTTCTCTCTGCACACAATGCATGTAAGCAGGTTCTAAATGATGCTACGTTGTTTTGATAATAGAATGAAACATCGTATAGCATTCAGCAAGTTTGGCAGTAAGGACTATTGTCGACTCTGCAAAAATCAAACCTTCCATCCCTTCTTTAATAAATAAATTTGAGGTCCTCATAGATACAGTTGAAAGATATGAGTGCTGTGCTCGCAGATTCTCTATCAACACATTTGATTCTTCTAGTGTATCAGCACTCAGCTAGAACTCAGGCTCAACTGAGTGATGTTTACATTACGCACTCGCTGGTCTCTAACGTAATTTCAAAGATTGAAGCCCATCAAGCGAGCGGTTGTGACGGAATAAGAGCCAATAAGAAATATGACTCTGAACATTACTCAGGTCTTAAAACAACTACTACCTCTCTGCTTCTTGATTTCCTGCCTGCTGAAGTCCTTCTTTGTGGTTTCAGATTTTATGAATTATGGAGAATCCTCATATTATTCTAAATATTGCCCTATCAGCCTCCTACCGATTTTTGGAAAAGTGTTCGAGGGTATTATCAATGCAGATGTGGTTCAATATTCAACAGCCTATTCTCCAACAAACCGTATAGCTTCCACTTCACCAGGTCTACCGCTGATATGCTAACGGCCATCACAGATTGCATATACCAGACTCTCGATAAAAACGGTGAAGCTCGAGCTGTTGCTTGTATATCTCCAAAGCATTTTATAGTCTGCACGCTGGCATTTTGCGCAAGCTGCATAGCAATTAAATCAAGTTCCTATCAAATCGAGTAATGTAGGCCATATTGAAATACCATGCTTCCAGATCCTATCATACGAACACGGGGGTTCCTCAAGGCTACATTGTAGGTACTACGGTTTTTCTGATCTTCATTAACAAGCTCCCCGATGTAATCAGATCTGAAGTAGGTATCTACGCTAAAGACACTACTATTTACTTCCGCTACGATAAGCAATAACCCGAGGCTAACGCATCAAAATTCGCTGCTGAATATTAACCTGACCTCCAACTTGTCGTTGACTGGGGTGAGAAATGGCTCATAAATTTTAACGCTTCCAAAAAGAAGTTGCTATTCATTAATCAAAATAGAAAAATTGCTTTCTCTCTGAAAGCAATACAGTTAACCGCCTCGGCCTAACTCTCACAGCCAACATCAAGTGGAACTACGAATCAAATGTTAAATCTACTGCTAGGTAGCTCGTGTCACTATGTCGGTTCAGGAGCTTTTCCTCGTCTAAATCCATCTTGCCCATATATACATCTAAAATTCGTTCGTGTATTGGATACGACTGTCACATTTAGTTTGGCGCTCGACTATACATATCTGGGTTCTCGACAAAATCTAAAGTAAAATCTACAATGTAATCGATCGCAACCTGAAAGCTCGAATTCAGTCACTGTCTCACAGACGGGATGTGGCCTCTTTCTGTCTCTACTACAAATATTTTTTATGGCTTCTGCTCCGGCAAACTTAGCTCATTGGTGCATCATCTGTACGAATTCTCTCGAGCTACACTGACAATTAGGTTCCACTCTCTGACAGTTTAGATACTTCTGAATAGATTTGGCGATATTCTTGATATCCATACGCAAGTCTCGATCTGACCAGGCAATTTAAAATTATTACTCAAGCCTTCAGGTTAATGTATCCGTATTTAGCCTTAATTATGTTATGTCACATCTCCTATACAGCACTTTTAATAATTTATCTGTCCATTTCGATGTTTCAATTGTTTATCATTTACAAATTGTACATCGTGATCTTTATTATGGATTCATTGTATATTCTGTCAATGCTTTCATTCTACTAACATTTGCAGAGGATATTAATGATATATATATACTGAAGTTTTCAGTCAAACCTTGTCAAATATGTTTCTATGTATTCATTTCTTATATTTTATATAGACCTCTCGTTATTGTTGGTATATTGACTCGTTTTCCTTTATTATTGTTTGAAAATGATTCGTATTATTGTTACGGTTATCAGTTGCATATATAAGGAAGCACAAAATTTTAATTAAAAGAGTTCTTCTGTCAATACTATTGTCATATAAGGATATCGAATAAATAAGTTTCTATATCTTACTATCGTTGTTTTTATTTCGTACCGTAATTTTTTTCTTGGTGAGGATCAACATTACCATCTTTGTATTCTTGACTATCGCTAATAGTAATCTTTGTCTTAGCTTTTAATTTCTTCTGTCTGTATTTTTTGGACTCAGCTTCAAATCATAAGCAAGAATATTTATGAAAGTAAATCTCATATTGTAAACAATGACATAAATCAATTGACAACGTAAATAAAAAAAATGAGAGTTGTCAAAGAAATGAAAAAAAAAACGAAATAGTGCGAACAAAAAAAGAAAGATTTGACTACGTCAGAACTAATGGCAAAATGTCACTTTTGCTGAAAGCATAACTTACATCAAAGATGGAGCGCTTGGTCAGAAAGATACTTTCATGTGTTTGTAAAGGAGATTTACATTTTAAACATCAACATGACGAGGAGATTTTGTATACAGTAATTTAGCAATATTCTAAACATTAGTTTTCACCAGAGAGCTGGCATAATCTGAACTTCCCCCATCTAATATATACCTATATGCAAAATTTCTAATAGATTGATATACCTAAGTACACCGGCGAGGTTACATGAAAAATGATGTTAATCATTTGCTGAAGTGTGCACGTAATATTCGGTTATATAAAAATATTTAGAAACCTGTATAAATATGAGTAAAATATTAAATCCAATTTTAGTCATTTATATGAAATTGAGTTACTTAACAGTGGGAAGCCCATAATTGCACCTCCATTTTATCAACGGCTATCAATAGAAATTTGTTTAGACTGTACACATGTAACAGAAGCTCGTACCTTTTTTTTAATCATATCACCCCGAGCAAAGCGGTAACGCCACTGATGCGCAGGGGGCTACATAAAGAGTGAAAAGATTGGAAAAGAGAAAGCCGGAAACCACATCCTAAACAGGGAAAAAGGGATGAGCCTCTTCACCTGTTCAATAATCGTGGGTGGAGTGTGAACCGGGTGATATTTTAGTCTATTTACTCCTGATATATATATATATATATATATATATATATATATATATAAACAGAAGAGCGATATTTGAAACAATCCAAGTTCATGTGTTTATTTCTGAGATGATTTATTGGACGTTTTCATCATCTGTTCTGTGGTCCTCTTTATTCCCATATTTACGCTGTGTCGGCTGTTAAAACTTGGACATTCTTTATGTGATATACGTTAGAATTTTGAACCGAAGCATTTATTTAATTCATTGAGTATATTGCTGAGATATACAGAAAAGCATGGCAAGTGGAACTGTACCTGAAACTATCTACCTCCTGTGGACTAAAATGTTCGTTTCGTGATATATAATTCTATTACTATATTTTTAACGCTCAAATGGTGAAAGGGTATCATCTTCGGATCTACTTAAATAATACGTTTTGCATACACATTTACTTAAAATGAATAATGCGAATGAAAATAACAAATTAAAAGACAGTTTAAACGCTGCTGGGAATATGAGTCTCTGCAAACCTTATTGTTTAAAATTAACAAGGTTTTCTGTCGGGATGCCACAATATATCATCTTAGATAATTTGGTTGTAGATATATAAAGAGACAAAAGGCGAGTTCACGCTGTTTCCACATGATTGGAAATGATTAGGTTTCATCTGTTGTCTGATATGAAAAACATTCTTTTGCCAGGATTTCACTTCAGTGCTACAAGTCTAGTTTGTATGTTTCTGCCTTCGACCATAACTAACATACTGATGATGATGTCTACACCGGAGCATTAATAAGTGTGGTGTCGAAAGAGGTAACAAGTAATTTGCTACAAGGTAGTATACAGTTGTCCTTTTTTTAGGTGATATTCAAAGGTAGAGATCAGAGATTGCTCTGTTATTTAACACATAGAAAAGTGACTAGTGTAAGAATGTTGTTTGAGCGCAAATGAACGTCAATGAGGAAGATTAAGTCAATATCCCACTAAAATATTTCACTTAATAGTACAAGCTTAAAATGTCGTATAAATATGCTCCAGGATCGAAAAAATGGCCGCTATTTTTTTTAATAAAATAAGAAGAATATATAAAACAAAAGAGAGGATCTTTACTGCTAAACGTCTATAAATAAAATGCTGTTAACCCAAATGTTTAACAGATTGTATTTTGCCTGAAAAAGTATATTTTAGCATTAATATTCGAAAATGATTAAGATTTTCCAATATGGCAGCCATCACATGTCTTTAAATCTGTACTTTTGTAGTTATCTTACAAAATTATCACATATATTACTGGGAAGCATCTGTGATTATATATTTAGGAGATGCGGTTAAGCTCTATTGCACTATCAATGCCGAGCAATTGAGAAAACCAAGCTGCCACCTAACTGGAAAAATTTTCTTGAGAGACAAAAACAAGAGCTTGGATTTCTTGCTAATATAGTGACCATGTGTGTTGACAATATCGTTGTTGTGACCAAAGAAGATCAGGCCCCTTTCAAGTAATCTGTTAGTCTTGATAGTTTAAGTTCTTGCGATCAAGAGGAAGCTGGCACTATAATCTTTAATTATGGTCTTTATACAGCTAAGAAACAGATAAAGCTGTAGATTGAATTTGGTCAGGGTCAGTTCATGTAGTGATTGCTAATTCATTACATGATGGTGAAACTTGGCCAAGACATATCCAGTGGAATGCTTTCTATGACAATCTGACAGAATATCACAACCGCCTTCGCCGGTTGTGATATTCTGTCAGATTGTCATAGAAAATGGGAGGTTTACGCTCAAGCGACTATCGTCAGTACCAACCAGTAGCAGAATATTCAGACGAGAACGTCCTGGAGAAGTCTGTCATCACCATGTATTAAATGAGACATACTTTGGACTTAGTTGATGAGGCAAAAATGAAATTGTTCTCTAGGAAGCAAAGGTTATATGATGTTGTTCCATCGACAAGCGCAACACTCATACAGCAGGTCAAACGGTCTGTCTACCAAGCAGTCTGAATACGGGAACAAGCAAGTGAGTGCAAAATAAAGTTCCTTCTAATTGAGGGTGTCAAAAAATGGTGAGTATGTCAGTTCTTTTAAACGACCATTTGGCGCATTGACGTCAGTTAGCAAGATGTGGCTGCAAGAAGCCTTACCAAGGTCGATGTAAATGCAAACGCTTCAGTCGTAAGTGTATTAATTTGTGAGGATGCAAATGTGAAGACTAAATGATTAACTAATCCACCACATTAATCAAAAGGTGATAATGCTCTGCTGTATAGTCTATTGTATTATTCTTCATTTTTCTTTTTACAAAATATGCCGCTGAAAGTTTGTTGTCATTTAAATCCGGCCACATGACTATGGTTTTAAATAAATTTCGATTTTATAATGAAGAAATAAAATTTTGTAACTCAAAAAACATATTTTCCAAAGTGGATAAAATAGATCCTGGAGCATATGTTTACCAAATTTCGTGCTTTTAACTTTAAATGAAAGATTTTAGTCATGTGCTTCACCATCTAATGTACTCTACGATTATTCATTTCCTGCCCCTATCCATTCCTCAAATACATATCTAATTATTTAATTCAAAACAATATATTTACTACACAGAGTGTGATGAGTAAAATGTTACTACTACTATTATATATATATATATATATATATATATATATGTGTGTGTGTGTGTGTGTGTGTGTGTGTGTGTTATGTCTTGAAGGCTGTCACAATGCGTTGAATGAAATAAAGGAAGGTCAGGAAGTGTTTGTATGATCTATTTATTTAAATCAATATTTCGAGACTAAAATCTCATCATCAGAATGGCAGAGAAACCCTTAGACTGTCCGAACTTCGTCGTGGTCCATCTATGAATGGCTGGCTTTGTCCACTGCTGCTGTACGTGTGTTTGTGTGTGTGTGTGTGTATGTGCGTATATTCTAGTTGGGGTTTGGAGAACGCTCAACTTTGGTAAGTTTGCATGCTTTAGGCATGGTAACACTTTTACGCAGTGATTGCTAATCTCTATCTGAACTAAAAACATTGGAATTGCCATAGATCTAACAATTTATACCCCTGGTCTTATAATTATCATCATGTGTAAATCGCCTCATTTTATAATAATGTAAATTTCTAAATAATATGTTTGAAATGTAGCTTTTTGTTTCCATAACCTTTTAGATTGTAGTATTGGTAACCTGAAGTGGGAGGAGTTTAAAATCTATCCATTAAAAAAAATTCTTTTTAAGTGGTCATACATTTTTGATCAGGATTGTATATCTGTTCAAATGAGGCGCCAACGTTACTTTCATTTCTTCTTAATTTAGACAATCTTCCCTGCCTGTAGTGTATGACTACTCCTGCTGATTTAATTTCGAGGTACATTCAGATTATCATCATCATTAATCTTGTGTTAGTGTAATGGTTAGATATCAGCAAATTTAGTACCTGACAAGCTCCCTCTATATACCTCGGTTGTGTACCAAACTTTTCTTGAAAGTAACAGTCATTCATTCATATGTACCGTCCTTTCTGCTGCTAGACCTCGTGGAGCTCATCACTCACTCGGTCTGACATCTTCCGATACACTTCCGATACACTTCGACATGAAGGCTTGCCATTGATTCTACGGTAGTACATTTCTTTCCTGGTCATTAACTCTTTCTGGAACGCATTCTCTGTAGCAATACAAAAGCAGTTTAAGTGTTGCTCTGAAAGTAGTGAAATTGTGATGACATTCTGTCTTTTCTTTTCATATCATCCGTAAACTCAATTTCGATAGTCTTTTTTGCGCCAAGAGTTTAAGATTTTCATTGATATTTTCAGATTTTAACATGAATGAGCTTTAAAAAATTTAGGCCCGATTGAAGAAATAAATGAGAAAAACGTACCATGAATTCTTCAAGACTCTTCTTTTGTTACATTTCCAGGAATGGTGTCTGGAATAGAATTAAAAATAATGTCAATTTGCATGAAAGAAATTGTAAGTTTGTTCAAATTATTAATTTTTAAACTTTGTTTTGTATTGCAATTAAAATAGGTCTTTCACAACACTCAGATGATCATACCAGTAAAATCAAGACGTAAAACATACATATTTAAATGAAGTGTAAAACTGGGAAATAATTTGGTAATTCGTTTATTCATAAGAGAATAAAAGTTGAATTTTTGATTTCAATGAAGGTAATCAATAAATCTTTTCGCTCTCAATCGTTAAAGCAGTTGCACCAAAAAAGTATATTGTAGATATAGAGGATACGTACTAAACATTTTACTTATTTTTATTATTTGCACTCTAGATTAACGTATGACAACCTGTGTTTGTGTAAAATCTCATTTAAGATTATAAAATAGCAATATTATAACAAACATTTTCTATAGCAATGGAAGATTTATTTACAGAAGTGATAGAGATGTGATTCTGTAGATTAAAGTATGAAATATCATTTACAGAATACGTGAGAAACAGTGAAGTTTTTTTAAAAAAGGTATTAGATAATGAAACATTTATAATCATAAAAAGGAATTTAAAATCTCTGGGAAAACTTATGAGAAAATTAGCTTTGGAATATCTTTTATAAGACACACTGAAGGAGAGAAAAGTAGAGGGGAATATAATGTTAGCTACGTAACTCGCTTATATAAATTGGAATAAAAGCAAGTTAGAAGACGTAAATTATAAAAGACAGATTACGAAGAGACCTGGCAGTTGTTATCAGACTATTACTGGAATAAAAACGATACATAAAACAAGAGTTATCAAAATTTAATACGTATCATTCCTACAATTAAATTCGAATAAATCTTAGGCATTTTTTAATAAAACTGTTCAGGAAAAAATACTGTTTCGTATACTTGAGACCAGGTTGATATACTTTGATTTTAGTGTAAAGAAATTGTTTTCTTTTCTTTTTTTATTTTTGCTACAGCTATTTCCGGTTTATATACACTTATGCGAAAACAGATGTAAAGGATAGGAATCTATCTCTTCTGCTTAGCTATATATTAAATATTAGGGCTCCTGTCTGGTAAGATCATCGTCATTCTAATAGTCCTTAATGCAATATTTACTCGCAAAAAGGGCGAATCTTACAGCGTGTTGAGACATCGTAAAAACAGACAGACAAATCAATCTTGCAGGGTTTGTGAAGAAGTATCGTTGAGGTTGTACTGAGTAAAAAGCACATCGTTGAAATATGAAAATCTCTAAATGAATTAAAGATTCTAGAAAGATATACTGGTTTTATATCCTTGGTTGGTAACTATTTTACGAGGAGAAATCATTTGAATTTAAACCAGAATGGAGAGGGATGGGAACGAAGCTATGAACTTTTCTATCGGAGCCAACATGCAACCTAGGACATGTTAAAATAGTTTTACAAAGATAGCTGTTCTAGACTAATTTAGAATATTATTGGATTAGGAAAAACTTGACCTAGTGTACTTTGCATGACGGGTCTTAACTGTCGATATCTGGACTGGTGGAACGGAGCATTGCCAGGAAAATAGCCACAAGCTTCGTCTGCCGGAAAGAGTTTGAAGCCTGGAAACGCAATTGATCTATGCCTATGCTGGAAAGGGAAGAGTAGCTAGACTGAGTGGTTATCTGAATATTAACTTTTACCAGTAGCCAACATTATTTGCTGCAAAATATAATAATATACTAGAATCTATAGTAGGCAACTTCACAAGACGTCTTAACGAAATTTTAATATGAATTAAAACGAAACTCCCACTTGAAAATCTATTATAGATTTTTAAAGTTTCAAGCTGATAGATTAAACTTAATATTTCCAATAAACGAATATAAAATGGCATATATATATATATATATATATATATATATATATATATATATATCTGTGTGTATATATATATATATGCGTGTGTATATATATATATATATATATATGCGTGTGTATATATATATGCGTGTGTATATATATATATATATGCATGTATATATTCATATATATATATATGAGTGTGTGTGTATATATATATGCGTGTGTGTATATGTATATATATATATATATATGCATGTGTATATATGCGTGTGTGTATATATATATATATGCGTGTATATATATATATACATATATATATGCGTATATATATATATGCGTGTGCATATTTATATATATATATATATGTGTGTGTGTGTGTATGTATATTTATATATGTCAATATTGACGATATAATTATTGCAGAAAATAATATAAGGCACTATTAACGACGAAACCCCGAAAGAGCTTTCTTAATTGGTAGTAAATTTCAAGAACTGTTATAAAAAGAATGATCTGAGCTGGCTTTTTCTCGCTATTCTCTCTCGCTTTTTGTCTGTCCAGGAGCATGACTGGATATATATATATATATATATATATATATATATATATATATACAACCGTACTATGACGGAAGGATGATAATAATTTAATATGATGAACAGTAAATAATAACATTAATTTAATGTAATCTAAATTATTAATAATAGAGAATATATAAGAGTAATGACGTATATAAGAATAGTAATGATAACAATGCATACAATATGACAATCATAATAATAATGCTTTACTTCTGTATAACCTAATATCTATAATACGGGTTTTCTCGATTAAATCAAGAATGTGCATGAAGGTATTTGTTAACCGCCAATCAACAAAAGCCATAAGGTCAATGCCTATGTCCCTCAAGATTTTCTACTCATTTCTACCCTCTTTCAACTTTAAATTAATGATCGTCCTCAGAACACACCCCGATCCTTAATTAATATGAATGCAGATAATAAAACCATTCGCCTCCAAAAATCTGGAGGACCAAAACTTAATAACTTATCTCACCTCTGATCTCGAGTGAGTGACTCAGTGTAAGAAGGACTGATTTTAAAAAGTTCAATAGCACCAAAGTCAAACCAGTGAGTAGACCCTGAACTTTCAACTATTTTGATGTATAGGTGTTCTCTCAAGGGATTGCTTTGTCTTTAACGTCTGATTGGACACAATCTCACTCCAGACTTGAAGTGGAACTGTTATATACGATCTATTGGTCGAATACTGAAAAATGGTCGGTTCATCATACCGCTCTAATAAGTATCTGACTTTTTTTGTATTCTCTGTCTTTACAAGAAGCAGACAAAAAAGCCGTGCTACGGTCGTATCTAGGCTGAATCTCACTAATCATCACTTGCCTGTCATGAGAGTTCAAAAACATCTACGTTGATATGATAAAATGTTTTCCACAGACCAAACGTGTTTATATATATATATATATATATATATATATATATATATATATATATATATATGTATATATATATATATATATATATAAACCAGCTGACACCATGTTTCTCAAACAATAAAAATCTACTTGCAGTCAACCTATCAGGCAAAACTCCTGATTAAAACTAAGAAAACCTAAAAGAGAAAACTAAAACTTTCTTTGATTTTGTCAATATATAAAGAAAACTCATAGTGCTAGACGATCATATTATACACGGAGAAATACAACAAATCCAGATATAGTTGTAGAATGATTTAGTGTATAATTCGTGAAAATAAGTAAAAGCTCAAATTTCGTGAGTGCTACTACATTTACAGATTAAAAAGTTCCCAAGAAGTCTATAACTGAATGAAAACACGTCACTGAATAGGACATAACACTGATGAATAATAACAGTGCCGAGAAAGAAGAGAAAATATTCATATTCATATTTCAACACAGATTACGGTAAAATAACACTGAGAATCAACCTAAGCAGTGTAAAGACTGGTTAGCACTTACACGCAGGACGGTTTGGGAGCATCGTGTACACAATCAATTCGTTTTCTTAATTCAGCAGAACTAAATTTGTGTAGTTCTGCTTGAATAAGAAAAATCTATTGTCATCGTCTCTATCCGAATATCTCGCGGGGTTTTCGATTTATGTTCTGGTACTTGCTTCAATTTTGTAACCAGATATTCGTCATACTTCTCACTGAATGCAAACCCGTCGATTCTACATAGAAGGAATAGAAGCGGCAATTTTATCCTGCCCGACTTTCTTAAATTTGTTCTAAGTTATACACTTGCAATTTGATATGATATGACTGATACTCTCATCTCTCTCGTCACGTTTTATACATAATGCAGAATTGCTAACCCCGTAAAACTTCACCTTGGAATTGCCTGTTCTTTGGCTGCCATTGAATTCTCATATATCACCTCCGCTTTAGGGTATAGGCATTGTATTCAATCGCGTGTATTTGTTTATCTATCTGTAGTCAAGATTTCTTAAGACTGACTGGGTGGATTCGGATAAAACTTAATAGATTTTGGTTTCGATCCGTTACGGGATGAATTTCCAGGGTTATTGTTTTCGATTTTATTAATAAAATTATTTATTCCGTTCAAATGCCAAATACTAAATTAACTTTCTTAGATTATTTAAATATTGAATTACATCCCATGCTTCATTTCAAATGTGCAGCTAATTTTGAGAGCGGTCATGGTTACTTTTTGCATTTTACTCTTGTGAGCGGTCCAGTTCATTGCAGTTACTCTTTCCTATTTTAATAAACATCTCTTGCTAGTTGCTGATATGATTTCGATATTGCCTTGGCGGATGTTTGCGGTCTTTGACTTCATTTTTCTAGTTATTTTTAATATTATTCACTAAGAAACCAGCTGACAAAGCGATAATGTGGTATAAATATACGAAGCCTCATATACACATTATAATAGAATACCATCGCAAACAAACATGGGAGATATGAGGATAATTTTGATAAAAGTTGCGTATTACTAGCACGTGGAACCATGCTTTTAAACAATACAATCTGATAGCATAACACAGTCGGTCCACACGCTTACTAATTGGGAGTGTTCCCTAATATCTTGCTGTGACGCTCAAATCGACTTTTCTTCATACTTATCAACAAAACCAAACAAAACCGTACATGACTATGATGTACCTGCACACTTTCCGTCCATGAACAAACACACGCTGTATGCCAGGCCCTATGTAACGTGCCGAAATGCTTATCGTCATACATCTAATAAGCATATATTTAGTACTGAACAGCACCATGGTAATATTAGTCATTTCCTTATAATGAAATATGACATTAACTGACTGAACAGCCGGTGCTGCTTTTGGTTGAAATTTAGAAAACCTTTCTTTGGAAATACATTTGGTTTTAACGAAAACTGGTCTCTCATGTCCATTAGCTGTTTTCGATCTTTCCAATGTTGATATGACTCTCCTTCTGTTTAAAATGGTTGTAAAAGTTAACATTATGATTATGCCATTATTTTCTATTTTAGTTACATGTCTCATCTATTTTAGTTGCTGCTGCTGATGTCGTTTGTGTTATTTGGTACTATTCTTTATTTGTGATGCTGTAGTGCCAATTTACAAAGTTCAATAAAGGATGGACTTTGCCAAGATCCTTAGCGTTTACTCACTCAAAGCCGTTTTTTTCATCATTGACCTTAGCCACTGATTCTATATCGCTGACAATTTTAATATTTCTGAAAGAGTTAAACGCCATGCGTGGTATCCATAGGTAAGTTTCTATAATATATTTAATTTTGATTCCCCAGGATAAAAGGCAAGTATAGTAACAGGTGTATTATGAACTAGCCGAAAAATTTATTAATATATTTATTTATAATTAAATGTGAATAAACAAAAATATTTGAATTTGACAAACATTTTACATTTATCTGAAACAGATGTTAAAAAGTTCTCCATCTTTTTTTTTTTTATAAATGAAATCAGGTAGCCTTTCTGATATACCAGTTCTATAATTTCACGCTCTCAAAACGAATAGTCCATTATTTAAGAGGTATTGGAAAGGCACAACGCCAGTTTGAAATAACTAAGGAACAAAATTATAATAGTTATTGTTCTTCATATTGTAGTCATTATTAGCACAATGCACTGCATTGTGGTCATTTACGTAACAGTTCCACCCCCACAATTAAAAGAAGAATCTGAAATTGGATAATGGTTACTATATATAATGGCAAAGAAAGAAATCGCAAATAATTACGAATTATTTTATTCAGTAAAATAGACTAGAAAAAACAGTACAAGAATCGGATCTGTGTGAAAGAAATGGAAATAGCATAAAATTATAACACTTGCCAGACACTGAGTCTTAAAATTAAAAAAAAATATGAAAACACTTTCAGAAAATGATCTCTTCTGTTTGATGATTATAACGATTAATTTTAAGAATAGATTTGATTTTTTTCTTTTTAAATATAAAAATATCGATCATATTTTTCTGATTGTAAAAATAGTTCCATGTAGTCTGGGTGCGCAAGCTCTAAAAAATATTGTAGTTTTAATAAAAAATAAAAAGTATAACTTGGAGCAAAAAATCTATGGCGCATATGATTCGTGTAGATGCTATTGTAGAAAATAGGACGGATAATGAATATCAGTGACACGCTGGAAATGAATTGTGATTCTTCTTCGACATATCCGTTTTTAGTGCGTATCTAAGATTATTTACACATAATTATTTCCAGTCAAAACCTACGTTACAACAAATTAAATAAAACTTGAATAAAATATAGTGTTTTCGTATCATGTTCGAAGATATTGTATCTACAAATTGTAATTTTCAGCAGTATGACGATATTATTTTAATACATATTTATTTGCATAAGCCAACATCATTTATTCTCTTATTCTGTTTCCTTATATATACCGTGAAGTGGAGTTAATTTATTTTCTACTAAATTATAACTAGATCCCACAATAAAAAAAACCTACCCCTTGCATTAGTATATTGCTGCTCGTATCATTTGATAATTAACTTGTTTCAATGGATATCTTACCTACTATGTCTTTTACGTATACTTGACATACATTACATTTCAATACATATCCGTTCTTAATAAGAATAATACCTTTTTCAGTAATCAAAGACATATTATTAATAACTTTGTATGTGTTCCACAAGCACTTTCGATACAATTACCAACATTTTATAATACAATTGTAGATCAATTTTATAACTGACGCCAAATAATCTAGCTTTTCACGACATCTTAATTCTCTCTTCTTCTCATATCTTAACTGTTTCTTCTACTCATGATTGACATACTTTTATTGGTTAACCTTTTCCAACACTTTGGATTTCATAAACCACCGCTTAATTGACTGAATATGTTAACAACTGTGTTGTAAAGAAAATTTTTAACTTTCTGTACAGAACAATTCCTAATAGAAAATCAGACTGATGAGTTCCTAACAAAGAATACCGAAACACGACAACTCTTGTGCTGCGTTGCTGTAATCTGTTTTTATTATAAACACTTAAAAAATGAATATTACGACATATATATATATATATATATATATATATATAATGAAATATTGTTCTACCATGCTTCTTTATATGTAAATACATATAAACCGATGAAAGAAAATCTAGATATAAATACAATAAAATAATAATATTGACAAGATAATAAACATTATATAAGAGTTCATCCATAAACCAATTGTAAGCATGATTGAAAATCGATGTTAAAAATCAGAATTTTCAAATACGCTTGTGTTCTTTTTCTCAACGAAACGTGCAATAGAAACTAAACTGGGACGTTTTTGTAGGGGGTTTTTCTTTTTTCGCCTTTGTTTATTTACCGAAGAGATTTTGTAGTTCTTACCGCCATTAGCGTTGCATAAGGTTTGCAGAAAGCTTTTTTGTAGGAAAAATATATAAATGAAATATTTTGTGTTTGGAAATTTTCCAAAAATAAATGTAGAGAAGCGTGCATACATTTCATTGCGTATTCATGATAGGCAAATAACACCAAGGAAAAGATTAATGATCTCATTAGCAAAATATTCTACATTTGGCTTATATCAACTTATTTGTCAATCATTCCAACATACTATTGAGCAATTTTTCAGCAAATTATTGCAGTGTGTATCGCTCTCACCGACATATTATATATATATATATATATATATATATATATATATATATATATATATACTTGCAGTATAGACCGGCGTTGCTCGGGTGTAATGAAAGCTTTAAAACTAATCCATGGTCCTGGAGCTCAGACTCATTGGATATTGGCACGAAAGACTAAAATGTAAAAGTTGTTTCCAGTTAAACCGAAACCGTAGACTGAAAGAAAAATGAATTGATGTAAGTCAAATTTTGATTTCCTGCTTTCGACATCAAATAATTTTTTTCGTCTTAAACTGAATTTTGAAGACTAAATAAGTCCTCTGAGTAAATGGTATCATGAATGAGACTAAAAACTACAATTACACCTTCTTAGAGCCAAACCCGAAGCAAAAACTAAAATAAAAGGGCTGAAAAAATATAGACATACAGGCAGATAAACAGACACACACACAAACATCTTGCCTTATATATATATATATTATCGATTTCCTGCATTATTGTAAGAACTGCAATCTTGGAACTTCTGAATATCATTTCGTATGTCTTGGTCTGTGAGTGTATCAAGTTTGATTAAAATCGGACCACTCCTTCTATAACCCGATTTTTTCGATTAACGATTTTCAATATTTATCGAGGGAACCTCGACACAAACCCCAGACGCTTATAGAACAACTGTGTAAATTCTCAAGAAAATCGGTTCAGCCGTTTCGGAGTCTATAGGTAACGGACACACACAGACAAATTTCCTTATATATATATTAGTAATCCAGATACAAGCCTGTTTCGCTGTATCACAGCTCATCAGTGTGGCTAGACGCATCCACTTGGATCTTGCCGGGAACAGAAACTTGACCGTTTTGGTGTCAGTCGGAGTCGATATATATATATATGCACTTCATAATTCATTGATTGGAAAGTCTCAAAGCATGCATGTGCACATCCATATTCACACATGTGAACGATTTATTGATCGTTATGAAACCAATAATAGAATGTACTGAATAAATAGCTATAAATCTAGATGTCAATTATGTAAACATAAATTTAGTGCCAATAATGCATGCAACGAACATATTTCATTGCCTCTTATAATAGTTGGTGGCACTTTAACATTTTGATGTTAACAATATATCGAACTATATTATCTTTGAATTGATGTTGAGCCAAAATTTCTAAAGTTGTCAGCTCATTGAATATTTTATGTTTTAGAAATTATAGTTTAATCAATATTAAAAAAATTATTTCCTGATTTTCATGTCTTATGTACCATGAGTGTTATGGCGATTGTCACTCTCTTAAATTTTATACTTTGTAGCTCTTAATGAATTTGCCTTTTTGTTATTTATCCTTACCGTTGTTCTTTCATTTATTCATGCGTTGTTTTCCTATCGTTCTTGCCTTCCATTTTTTTATGTAATTATCAAATTTTTTAAAGTTTATTTTTCATTATGAACCCAGGAAGTTTCATCTGACACTTCGTGATAGATGATGCAGTGGGTAATTTGTCGACATATGTTTTCAATTACGCGCATGCGCGTTGTTTTATTTTTATCTTATTGATTGCACAATATAGTTGGATTAATTGGGCACCGTCTGACAGAGTAATAGCACAGACATAATTCACTTTGCTAGTGTTTTCAAAAACCGCAAAAATTGTACATTTGGCTATTCTCACCGAAACTCCAATACGCACATTTCAGAGTTCTTGAGGAAGAGTAGAAGATTCAATCTGAGGATTCAAAAAGAGTTTGAGGATTCAAAAAGAGTATCTAATATGATTAAGAAGGTACAGCAGCTTTTAATGTTGATAATAAAGGGAGTTCCGAAATTGTTGATGAGGACCTCGGGCTGAACACGAGTAACTGAGTCTCTAGAGGAGGCAGTGCAGCCCTGTGTCAAGAAAGTGGCTGTTTAATGATTCAATTGTACGTAACATGACTCTACACCATGCAATATTAGCAGGATTATGGCAGCTTTCACATAACAAGGAAACCGCTAAGAGATTCCGAATCATCTGGAGTCCATGATTGAAGCCAAGGGCGATATTATTGATAAAGATTAATCTTATGTATTTCAAGACGTATTTAGCAAAATTATACAGAAATGTTAGTCTGAGATATCGGTGTTATTTTCCATTTTTATGCAACTTAGAAAACCTACCCAAAACATCTTGTATGTTCGCGATTTGTTTCTATTTTGTTTACAATTTCGTCGTTATTTACATTATTTACAACGTTTCGCAGATGCTTCAGCTTTCTTCAGGAGACATACGTTAAAATATCAAAGCGAACCCCTTGTTTAGCCTACTGTTTTACAATATTCTAATTGCCTGTACCAGAACTATTTGGATATCTCAGTTTCAGTGAATTCCCTTTAGTAACACATTTCACCAAATTTACTTTTTTCTTCAGTGTCTAGTTACTGAAATTTATGGTTAAACAACAAACCTTTTTATCTATTTGACTCTGTCGTGAATATGACAATAAAAATAGGAACAACTGTCTGAACAGTCTAAATAGCTTAAATAATTTTAATAACTCATCTCAAAGTTTTGTTCAAATGTTCGATACTTGGTACCATCAAAATCCTCCTTAAAAACCAAAGTTCCTTTGAAAGAACTAATTATTTTAAATTCCGAAAACCTTTTTCTAATATTCATAATGATGGCGACCTAATGAGAAATAAACATAATGCCATTTCAGTTTCATCTTTTGAATAACCAATTTTATAAGCAACCAATATAGTGCACCAGTTTTATAACTTTATCTTTTCAAATTAAGCTGGTGACGATTCGATTGAGAAAGCTTTTTAAATAAATGAGATCTCTTTTACTAATGTACAAAAAGTAATAAAAAATACACTAAACAAAGCGGTGAAATAAAACATGAGGCCATATAACTTATCGGTAAGAAGATTGAATACAGTCTTTTCAACAAAAGAAACAACCAAATGTTTTGGCAAAATAAATCCCAAAAATGAGATTTCTATGGACTGAACGTGTGACCATCGATACATTTCTAGACAAACTAGCAATAAAAACATAACATCAGGAAGAGACAGTTGAAATAAGGAAGAAGGTTTTGGAAAATCTGATACTCACAGGACAGCTTAACGATAAAAAGGCTAGAGGTAAGAAACGCTCAGCGTAACTGACGAGATCGAGCAAATAAATGGCGTAAAACGGTTTGGGAAATGTGATAAAATTTCCAACGTTCTTAAAAGGAACAAATAACAGAAAATTGTTGTTAGCCATGCTCGTCAAATTCTAAATGAACACGGCACACAAAAACGTAGGATAACAAAAGTAAGCAGGTGTAAGATTTTTAATGTGAAATTAGTAAAAGCTGATGGAAAATGTTATTGAGAATTCCGAAGGTGTAAGGAAGAAAAACTTCCAGAAACTTATCATAGTATTACAAGAGATAATTTAATCAGAAACGAAAAAAAGCCGACTGAACTTCCCTGTAATACATATTCTCCAATATGGCGCTGGTTTCTAAATAGTATTTTTACACATTAAGAACAATCTTGAATTATTTACATTGTTCGTATTGTTGGCCTCATCTTTATTACCAGGTTTACTGCATTTCGACCGTAGTATATTGTGGCCTTCTTCAGATGCTAGGAATTTTAAACCACTTCTTATTTTGATCACTGAGTGTATATCATTCTCAATGCATGTGCGATTTCACTTCCGGATGCTATGATGTTGCCACCATTTTTAAGTTATTTGTTCACCACTGCTGTAACCAAATTTTGAACTATCAACTATTTGGGTCAAGTGACTGCAAAAATCAACCTCTATATTCACTAGGCCATAGTGAGCGCAATAAAGGTTTTGGTTCAAACTTTTTGCACCTGAAGAAGGCCAGAGAGTGTAATGGCCGAAACGTCTTAAAAATGACAATAAAATTGAGAACAACAGTCCGAACCATGAATATAATGGGAATAATACCTAATTTCAGAAGTATAGTCAAATAACGAATTTGAAGTAACTAATATTATTTACAGTATTTACATGAGGATTAATGTCCTCATCTTTTTTTAAAATTTTTTTCACAATATTTCATCAGTTGTGCTCACCGGCTATTATTAGGTGCATGTTGATCCTACTACTGTACATTTCCCACAGGACAACAGCCTAGTGTGTGAAGACATAAGTTCGAGAATTTGGTGATACAGTAATTGTGAATTCAGTGCTTACGTCATGCAGTGACTTGGGCTCCGTGAAAAAATGTGGAACCATAACTGAGCAGTACTGAAATAAGAACTAAACAAGCTAACTCAAGACATGGGGAGTGGAACGATAAAAATCTCCTCCAGTAGATTAATAATGGTTGCAGTGCAAAATTGTCAGTAACTTACCCGGATCGACATATATTTAATGAAGACCGGATGACACACCTGCCGAAAGATTGTGATATTAACAACAGCAAAATATATATATATATATATATATATATATAGTCTGCATGTAAACTGTAAATAAGTGTGAATAACTGTTCAACACAGAAATAAAAACTGTTGTGCCGTGGCTCGTACTATGTGACATCCGGTTGCCCGGTTATATCAAAGAAAATCTGCGCTTAGCACGGAGGTTGTTATTACCACGAACTTCGTGATGTAACAATTACTACTGCGAGAGACTGTAAATTTGGTAATTACTTCTTGGTTGTACCACTCTAGTAATAAAGTAGTTTATCTATATTTAACTGTATATCTCTTCATTCCACGATAAAAAAGATATGACTGACATAAGATATCCTTCTCTTGATAAATGCTGACAATGCAATACGAAGAATATTTAGCAATTCTTTACGGAAACAAGAACTGCAAGAGAAGTTATTCTTTATAATCAGAAAGAGACAAGAGAATGTCATAGAAACTGTAAGTAACTTGCAAAATAAGATAGTGTGAATGAATGGCAGTTAACAGGAAAATATTGACAGAAGAATGACAAATGTTATTTAGACTGAAATAAATCTGAATCCATTATCGGCAACGTAAAGAACGAATATGGCACATAAAAAGTATGTTTTTCAGTTCACCTTGAGTATCACTTACATGAAAAATTGTATCCGTGACAGAATCATTTGCTATAGATTTTTCTAAATTGTAGGCATTTATTTATAAAATGACTTCTTCCATGAATGTAAACATACCTAATGAGTATATAAAATAACAGTCTGACACACCGATATTGGTAATTGATTCTGTTTTTTTTTTCTTAGAAATTGTTCGGCCTGAGAGAAACGTCAGTTTCAAATTTTATGCTTTTTATGTGTAACTAACAAATCGAAATATAACAACTTTTATATATAACCGTAT
This sequence comes from Ascarosepion bandense, assembly GCA_037127315.1. NCBI lineage: Eukaryota > Metazoa > Mollusca > Cephalopoda > Sepiida > Sepiidae > Ascarosepion > Ascarosepion bandense. Next base: position 4,193,438 of record JBBBDQ010001654.1, on the reverse strand, counting down.
TTATTATTTATTTTATTGAACCCACACGGACTTCTTTTTTGAAGTGATTTAAGTTTGCATCGTAAAAAGAGAGAATAATTTGAAACATCGCATTCAAGAAACTCAGAAGATTGGTTTTTATTTGAGATATAAATAACCATTTTTTTAATAATGTTTTTGCAAGTTCACCCTATGAAATATCGAGAACTATTAAAGACAGGGTATTAAATGATTGTGGGGAATGAGGTGTGTGATATTTTGGTGGATAGGAAATTAAAAATTAAAATCAACCTTCTTCACTTTTACAAAAATTCATAATGATTTGCAAAGTCTTGGTTTTTCCTAAATAGAAAAAGGATTTACCATGTGCTTAAGGAAAAAGTCGAAACCAGATTTTGCATTAAATTGATATTTTGACCAATGAAAACGATTTGCAAGACCAAGAAGTTCTTAGTGATCAAGTGCGAAAAATCTAGATGCTTCGATCAGCATCAATCAGACACAGAGATGAAAGCAGCGGAGACGGAAGCTTCAAGTGACTCGGATATTCGTCCTCTTTCTCCTTCTTTCTCGTGTGCTGATTCCTTTTACTTCTTCTCCATTCAAAGACACTCCTACTGAACAAACGTACATACATACATACATACATACATACATACATACGTAAGTATAAACTCTTTTCGACAAATTACTACGACGATCATTTGTACGAACACTTAATACCTTCAGCTTTCTCATTAGACTTTTAACTACTACCTGTTTTTATTCATTTCTTTTAATAAATTTCTATTTTAACATGAACAATGTATAAAATATACATTGTTCATGTTAAAATAGAAATTTATTCTTCCAATCTAATTCACATATTCCAACCTGCTATCAACCTTCTGATGATAACGAAAATAACTTTCTGAAAATTCGGATAATTTTTGTAAACTGAAAGGAGTTCGGTTAGGAATGACGCAAGGACGAATCAAATAAACATTAACCATCTCCCTACGGCTTCAATATCATGATAGAAAGTGAAAACTTTGAGGATAAGGTGATATAATATCTGGCACTTGAAGAAATTAAGTTTGTAGTGCACAGATAAGCTTTTTACGCAGTTGTCTATTCAGCAAACTAGGAACTGTTGCGCGGGGGGAACTTTTAAATGTATTACATTTAGAATGCAGAGGGTTATTTGACTTCGTTAAAGTAACACGGTGTTTCGTCGCTTTAAATGTCTGAACTGGTAGAACTAAAAAATGTACACGTTTAATATTTGTCAAAGAAATAATGTAACGAAAGGCATGTAATGTAGTTTTAGCGAAGAAACAGCAAGTAAGACAATACGATTTCAAAACATAAAAAAATAAAGAATGAACAGCGTCAAGGTTTGAAAATGAAAAGTGAAAAGCTCCGACCCAATTGTATCAGAAATACTCCATTTCTTATATATAATATGTCTCTTGTAAATATAAAGCATAGTAGATTCTGTCACTTTCTTCTTAGAACTATAGACTGAGCCTATCATCTTTCCATATTTAACAACGGATAATATACATGTTCTTTTCGAGTTCTGGAGTGAATTTGAGACAAATACAGACATTCAACACATTAAGTTCATCATACACTTAAATAATGTCATTGTCTGAATCGGCTGAAATATTCTTGTTACAATGAAGGCCGTAAAATAGGTGTTAGGAGGAAATAGATATTAAACGAAGAAATATTGGAATAGTGAAGATTCTTCAAAGCGTAACCGGAAAGATATTATAAATGGTATTTTCTTGTAAATTTCACTGAGGGATTAAATATGAAAAACATTATGCTTTGTTTTGTTTAACAACAATTGTTGTCTGGATTTGTCTTTCAAGCTGTTTTTTTTTCTCTTGTTGTCTTTGTCTTCTCCCAGAAGGGCAAACTTTATGTAATCTTCCTTTTATTTTGTTTTATATTTAATTTTTATTAATGTTCTCAGTGGTATTTGAGTTTTTAAATTTCTACTAAAGAATTTTGGTTTGAAATCGTTTTTTTCTCTTTTTTTACCTTTATTTTTCCTGTTATTTCTGCTATTAACTCTATAGAAATTTACACATGCTTCTGAGGATAACCCATATCTATCCCTTCTCTCTCAACCTAACGTATCAGAGTATTAGTTAAACATATCATTGAGAGAAAGATCTTTTGTTACTCGAATCGGCTGACTAAATAAATTATTCTGGTTAAACATTCGAAGAAATTAAATTATATTCAGACGTATAACTGATATTTTTCTTGTTCACTGAGTCTGTAATTAATATGTCAATTTTAAATCAAAACTTAATAACTGTACTTTCTTTTATTTATTTATTTTTCTTAATAAGAGTAGATAGGCTTTTTTAATCCCCTTCTCTTGAACAGGAACAGAGGAATATCTCTTGTTTTCTCCTGAGGAAGGGGTTTCTCGTTCCTCTCTGCTTTTCGGGCCATAATACTGTGAGTAATGGCAACGTCTTTTCATGTTGACGGTACCGGTTTGGTGGTTTTCTAGCTGCTGCTTTTCAACTGGTAGTCTATGTCCAAAATTTGCTTCTACTATCCTCGGCATTTTACAGCAATATATCACACTATAACTTTAAGCAATTAAGATGTCAAACTAAACCAGCTCCCCATAAAACATCCTCAACATTTCTTTCTCCAACATTCGTGGTATTCGTATCAACTACTACAATGTCGAATCGTTTATTTGTTTTAACAGTTCCCGGATATCCTAGTTCACTGTGAGACTAATTCTAACTCCGCAAGCACCTCCACTGGTTTATTGACTCTTGGCTACCTTCTTCTCTTTAGGTAGTACTCTAATGTCCACATGCAGGACCTGGGAGTTGACCCGCTGGCTAGGAAACTCATTTGAATCTTCAGAAAATTCTACCATTCCCGATTCTTTTTTCGAAACTTGGTAACATAACTTTTTCTGTCGTTTCCTATTCTCTCAATTCTTATTGTGTCTAAAAGATTATTTCTGGTAATATAGACAATGCCATTTCCATACATTCATTTGCAAATATATTTGTGTTCGATGACTTGATGCACATCGTGCCATATGGTTTAAAAATTCTTTTACTGACCTTGCTGGCATCTACCGCTGAACCTCTCAATTATTCAATCTCTCATGGATTTGGTGGATTTCTCTTCTAGATTTTTTCATTACATCCATCTCCGATTCATGTCATGCTATGCAGATCTCTCTTCTTGGCAACGATGATCACACGGTATTTTCTCTAAAAAATTATTTTCAATCTGCCATCAGCCAAGAACCTCCTACAAACAGGACATTTTTCTGTTATCAACGAGCGGATTGGGTTTCGTTGTGCAATTTCCTTTGTGAGGTTTATTTAAAGGAAGTTTTTCATTTTCCTCTTCAAAAATGCGCCTCTGACGTCACTGGGTAAAAGCCGGTGTCACTGCTTTCATTCCAGGTAAAAAGTAAAGTACAAGTTAAATCTAGTTCATCACTTTTGTTCTCATATGCATGGTTGGTCGCTATAAATTATAGGAATGACTTCTTCTTGCAGTACCAGGGTGACACGTCTGATTAAAACAGGCGTCTTTTGATCTCTGCTCGTAATGTGTGAAAGTGTGTCTTAACTGAAGCAAAGTTATTGTTTGATATAAGAATGAAGCAACGTATTACAACTCGAAAATTCAGTACTAGAGTTTATTTGAGGCGCAGTGTGTACTGAACAAAAACAATTCATCCCTCTCTCCTATGTTGAATTGTCCTCACATCTATAGCAGAAAAGTTTGAATAGAGAGCTGCATCTACTGCAAGAAAATTTGGATCACTGTCTTGTGTCAAAATGTTTTTCTCGTCAATGTGGATCTTGTACTTTTATGAATCTACCATTCGTTTGTGTATTAAATACGGTTGCCATATCTGGTCTGGTGATCCTGTTATTCGTCTCGAGATTCTTGACAAAGGATATGAAATGTAATCGATCCTGACTTCAGTCTCATCGACAAGATGTGGATTCATTTTGTTTTTCTGCTGTTATTTTCATAGCAACTGCTCTGACGAGCTTACTTCTCTGATGTTTCGACCATAGGAATTTAAGCGTGCTGCTAGTTTGGCTTCCAGATCCCATTCTTTTACCCTTGAGATAGTTCAGTGTAACCACTACTTTTACTCAAAAAGTTTCTTTTCTCGCAAGATTCGCCTGTGAAGCGTCTTTCTGTTCTTTGCTTCCATTATGGGTGCAATCTTCAAAATTTAAATGCAACCTACCTCGCCATCGTTACATTTCTTGAATTATCTTGAATCACGATTATTTTTTTTTATTTTTTAGTCAATATCGACTATATTTAGTCCTTTCTCTTTCACATTCTGGAAACTTCTAAGGGCTAGTATCATGCCCGCCTGGATTGAAATAAAATTACGAAAACAGTTATATCGCTTAGCATAATTTTTTCTTGAAAATGAAATTTGAATTTTTACTAAAAATGAGAAATATTATATCCGAGTAATTAAAAAACATTACCGTTGAATATTGAAATATTTCAACTCAAATATCTTGTGTTATACAGGTATAGAAATGAATTTAAAAAAACTTCAATATTATGAAATTATTCAATTACCATTTTTCTTAAATATCTAATTATATAGTCTCGTACGATAACACGCAATCAATGTATGAATAAGATTCAAAATAATATTCATAGGTTCACAATGTCATAAACTATAAATATATTCAGAATAAAAAATAAAAAGTATGAATTTCTGGAACCTCATTCAATTCTAGCCCACGAATCTAGAGGCTCATGTACAGTTACATTCACTGATACTTGTAGATATCGTAATTTTCTTCTCCCCGTTTATCCCGCTTATTGTCGAATTACGTTGAAACATTGATTCCTGTTTGATTCTCAAGCAACGTCGAGAATAGTCAGTATTTAGATGGGTGACTTTATTCTTCTTCTATGTGCCCATTCCTTTGAGAACGTAGGCGACCATGGCTTTTCACATCTCCCTATCCTTGGTGGCTCTTAGAACACTTTCTCCTGTTACAACACGCAACACTCGTTCTGTCATCCACCTGATGCCCTATCTTTTTTTTTCTCTCTCTGGCCTGTTAGTATCAGGTTCTCAAATTCATCTTTACTCATTGCATGTTCCAGGATATTTAGCTGCCTCTTCCGGATTATCAGTATTAATTTCCTTTTCGTTTCCATCCTTTCCAAAACCTTATCATTGCCAACATGCTCGATCCATGATATCCGCAGCATCCTTCTGAAGAACAACATTTTATTTGCTTGAAGTTTTTCTTTTTTTTTTCGAAGATGTTGTCCAACATTCATTGCCATATTGAAGAAGTGATTTCTTTGTTTCTAGCGAAATTTTCCTGTTTCGTATTACTTTACTCAACTTCTGGAATGCTTCATTCACCATGCCAATTAGTCTTCGAATCTTTGTATCGCACTTCCTGTCTTCTGTTAGAACACTTCCCAGTTAATTAAATATTTGTACCTGCTCGGTTTTATTATCCCCCACCTGTATTTGGCATTTTGGTCTGTCCTTTTTGCTGGTGACCATGCATTCTGTTTTCTTGCAGTTTATTTGTAGTCCCTTCTTGTCACTCTTTTCAGCTACATTCTGTAAGATGTCTTGTAGCTTCTTTTCCATGTCTGCTGTCAGCACTGTATCATCTGCGTATATTATGTTGTTTAAATTGTGGCCTCCGATGACGAATCCTGGCATTACCGCTAGGGTCCTCAGAAGTTGAATAGATCCAGTGAAAGGAAACATCCTTGTCTGACGCCCCTTTATACCTTTTTATATCTGCTAAATTCGTTACCTTTTCGTATGCGGGAAGTTTGCTGCCAGTAGAGATTCTTGATTACTCTTGTCTTTCCCAAATATGTCTAGGCTGCCGAGCATCTGCATCAATTCTTTGTGGAATATTTTGTCAAATGCCTATGCATTATCGATATAACATCGGCACAAGTCCTTCTTTTGTATTGATCTTTTGGAGAGCATCCTAAGCATAAATATGGCGTACCGTATTAGGTGACCAGTTGGAATATATGATGTTATAAGCTTGGATGTACTGATGCTGTAATGGAAAATGGCTTGAAAATTTTAATCAGAGAGATAAGTTCAGTTCCATTTTTTTTATTTATTATTATTTTTTAAATATTTCACCCAAAGCAAGTCAGTTTCACTGCCACTGGTGCGCAGGGAGCTACACAGTGGGAAATGACGAGAAAGAGGAGTAGGTCACATGATAATAGAAGAATGAGAATACTGGTCTGATGGGGGTGGAGTAGATGGAAAAAGATCATGAGAGAAAGTGTCTGACTATGGAGTTTACATTTAAATTCTTGGAGATTGTAGCTGTCGGGAAACAATTATACGGAAGAGAATTCTTCAGGAGGATAGTGCTAGAAAAGAAGCTGATAGAGTAGAAACTACGGTTACATTTTATCGGTTTTACTCTAAAAAGGTGGGACCTAGCTGCTACTTTAGTAGCTCGAGTAAATTCACACATAGGGGATACAAGTGAGCTAAGTTTATAGGAGCAGAAGCCGTGAAAGTATTTGTGAAAGAAGAGTCACATGTTAGATATATTCACTTAAGCGAAAATACCCTTGACAAAAGTATGGATCTGAATTTCCTCACCTTTTCTATAGGTTAATTAGTAACATTTACCACAAAATCATTGCAATCTTACAATCTAAAAACTATTTTCTGGTGTTAAACATTTTGTAGAAGGTTGATAACCCATAGAAAACAATTAATTCATCAAACTGATTCAGCCGTTCCCGGTAGCCGTCATAAACTTCTCATCACCCATCCGTTTCTTGAGCCCTTCATATGTTCCAATCCCCCACCTGTGACTGGGGGAACACAAACTCTTACTCTCCTAGAGTTTCAACCTCATAGAAAGTGTTCTAATAAGCGAAAGTAACGGCAATGAACATAGTGGTGAATATATATGAAATAAATCCTTAATATAGATATAAATGTGTTCGTTTAAAATTCTAAGTTGATTACGAAAAACATCGATAGACACATGCAATTGCGAGTTTGACCAGAGAAAATTCACCTTAGAACACATATGTATACACATATAACATAGAAATAATAATATATAAAGAGCATCAATTTAAAAAATATTTACAGATTTCGAAATAATAGATATTAATATTACTTGACCGTCCACTGACAGTTTAAAAAGAAGCAATTATTTCTATAATATATATATATATATATATATATATATATATATATATGTGTGTGTGTGTGTGTGTGTGTGTGTGTGTGCGTGTGTATGTGCGTGTGTGTGTTAGCATTACTGGGTTTCAGTCAATTTCAAATATTCGTAATCAGTTTTCCTACGTGTATACTTCCATGGTAAGTATTATCATGAACTCTTAGCTGTGCTACCTTTACATTTTTTAAAATTTAAGTGCAGTACTAGATTTCCGTTAAATTATAATGGATACTCATATCTGAGTAGATTATCTTGTTATCTTTCTATATTATTAGACACTGTATTTATTTACATGTAACGAATATTTGGATCTGCGTTTTCATGGAGAAACTGCCACTAGATCTGTCGTGCGGATATTTTTCTAACAAGGTTTCTCGAATATTCAGGCAGGAAAAAATAAATATTTAAAAAAATAAATATATTTTTTAATATTAATGATAACAAAAACATCTGATCAAATATGATTGTCCATTAAATTGAAACAAATAAAGATTATGCCGTATTCAACCTTTTCTTTAAAAATGTCTTATCGGGGATATTTAAGGCGCATATGATTTAATTACAGTTTTATCTAGGTCACACAAGTTAGAATCCTGCAGGATGGTGAATCTTTTCTAATATTTAGGCCATCAGACGGAAATAAATAAATAAATATTCTTAATAATGTTTAATAATAAAAACAAACCATCTATTCACACATGGGCATCAATTAAAAATAACGTTTAAATACATATATATACATATATCCATCTCACCATGAACAATGTCTTAGAATGTTGACTTATTTACGTTATCCGAGAAGGGAGCCGTCTTATGAAATGCAAAGTGGATGAAAACGACAAGTTTCGAGGGTAAAATTCATTTGACGGAACTGTTTTTCAATAGATCTGCTAGCTCGAAATCGTAAGTTATCCTTACTGATTCCGTATGATAATGCGTGCTCACCTCGAGAGTGTAAAGATTCGCTCAGCATAGTTACATTATTAACTAGAGATGTTTTCTCTACGGGTTGAACAGATAACAAAAATTAAGACAGCAAGTGTCTGCAGCAGGGATTGTCCCAGCTTCATAACAGACAGGTGTGTTCTGAAACTAGTAGTTGACCACTATAAGACAATGTATCAACTTATAGAGCTGACTGTACAATAATAGGTAGATATTACTCAGAAAATACGCTCAAATATAATTCAAACATGAAATGATACATCGTGACTCAGAAATTAAAAAAAGATCAATAGACTGTATGGGAGATTGGAGTTTCCATGTTAGATATAGCATATGATCATACGTGGATAATATGATATTAATAACTCAGAACGTTGAACAATAGTCGTTTAGTTACAGCTTCTGAAAATAACGAAATTGAGCATTTATACTATTAAATGGAAAATAAGTTCGAAAAGAATAAGTTGAAATCTACCAGAATAGTGGTAATATTAAATATGTGTTTGTGTGTAGAAAAATTAAATACAAATAAAATGTCTGTAAAATGACTATGAAATATAGAAAAAAAATTGCGTACAATATGTTGCATAATAAAAGCCCTACTTTTATCTGTAAGTCTCTCAAGGGAGGAAAGCGTTGATAAGTTTAAGATATTTATATATAATGATGGTGCGTGTAGAAATTCTTGCGAGCGAACTGTTTTATGAAAATTATACACTGAATACACAGTCATATAGAAAATATTTTCAACTAAACGATTAAAATTTAATGCATGGACCCACCCACCCACACACCCACACACACACACACACACACACACATATATATATATATATATATACTTAAAAAGAATAGACGTCATAATGATCCCAAAACCGGAGGAAACTTTCGACCAACACTTATCAAGGGTTTCGTTGGCTTAATTGTAAAGGCTCATGAAAAAGGACAAAACCAAAAGGGATTACTCACATTACTGGGAGAAGATGGAACTCGTTTAAAAGTAAACTTTAATGAAAAAAAAATTATTAAAATGTAATGTGGGGTGTATACATATGATTCCACAAGAGTGAAATAAAACACGTCCCCGCGAATATACGTTCAGGTAGCCCTCTTAAAACTATAAAAACAACCCAAGCAGTTCTGGATTCAGCAATTGGCGAACGCCTCCTGGACAATCAAGTCATGTGCCTCCTCGTATGAGGACAATTGGTTTTCTGTTTTGCACAGTGCTCGATCGGCATATCACCTTCGGGTTTTGGAGGCTATTTGCCTAAAGATCCAGCAGCCGAACCCGTGCAGGCAGAAAGAGCATTTCCTTCGCTCCTTACAGTTACTGGAGATTTTGTGAGTGTAATATTTTTCTCTTTTACTTCACTCTTGTGGAATTATATGTATACAGCCCCCCATTACAAACTTTACTTTAATGGAAGGATACTTTATTGGAAGTAAATACCCCTGAAAAATTAATTTGCCAGGCACTATTAATCATGATAGAAACTTTTTGGTAAAACTGTTTTCCGACTTCCTACCATGCATATAATTTGCTTTTCTTGTATATATATATATATATATATATATATATATATATATATATATATATATACCGAGCGCCCATATCTCAGAGATAGAATCACCGACTGACGCCAATTCGGTCGTATTTAATCTTGGGTAAAAAGCAATCGGATGTCTAACCGCACTGATGTGCTGTGATACAGCGAAACAGATCTGTTTGCGGTGACTATATATATATATATATATATATATATATATATATATAGCTTTGGTTGAAAGATTTCCAATTCGGGAGAGTTTAAAAATGTCATATTCTTTATTAACCTTTGTTGCATATTGGTTACAATTGTAACTAATATGCAACAAAGAGTTAACTTGCACTTTAGAAGACACATTTTTCTTTATTTATTTTTTAGCAAATAAGGAAGGGCCATATACTGTTCCTGTAGCAATTAAACTGGGTAAGTGTCGGACATTACCAATCCGGAAATAAGAATCGAAACAAGTGAAAATAATAATAATGACCCCAATTCTTCTTATATGTGTTATGTCCCATCACGCCCTCTACAACTTTCTGCCGTTTGCTGCCTTTAGTAAGAAACAATTTAAAATGACAAAAAATAAAATAAAATAAAATAAAATAAAAGAAACGGAATTTGCCAAATGAAAATTAATCGATCCTGATTTGGCATCTAACCTTCAGTCACTTTCTCACCGACGGGACGTGAGTTTTCTACAAATATTTTCAAGACAACTGCTCCGACGAGATATTTTCCATGGTGTCCCGAATATTTGAATCTAAGCGTTTTAGTATACTGGTATCTAGGTTCCAATCTATTTCTGCTTCTACTCTAAAAGTTTCTTTTCTCGCACTTCCTGCCTGCGAATTACCTACCCCTTTTACTTGCTTACCTGATAGCTATAATCTGTAATCACCTGCGCACTAGTAGTGTTCTCGCTTTGATTGTACTGAAATTATATAAGGAGAGAGGAGGATAACTACTCACAGTCTTCTGAGAAATTGTATCAAGTAATGTACAATTTATGTACGCATTTATCAAGGTTTGTGAACTTGTAAAATGTGGTTAAAAGAACAGTTACAGCCTGAAGAAATCAGAATGTGTCCCAATTGAAAGTTTGGGTAAACGTTGTTTGAAAATTATTATTCAATTGAAAAAAAATATTTTCCAGTATATTGTTTGCGTTGTATTTAGGTTGTTATGGCCGAATATGAACTTTTCAATAATAGATGAAATTAGCCCCTTTGTCTTTTTTTTTATTTTTGTATTCGTTTATTTTTTAACATATCTGTTGTATATATTGGCTTCGGAATGTTGTACATTTTTTAGGGAAAGGCAAGATTGCCAATAAACCTGGGCGTAGATTCGAATTTTAATAATATTCGATGGCAGCACTCCCGAATAAATTTCATTTCGTTTTGATAAGTGTATATACTTTAGATCAATATGTTGTTGAATTTATTTCTGCATGCATTTGGTAAATTGTTACTTATGAAGGTTTTTTTTTTTATGTTCTCAGGTATTTTTTTTTATATCTGCATATTTTTCCAATAGATTGTAAGGAATGTTTTGCCAATTTCTTTTATATGTGCTTCCTTCTGAATTGTTGTGTGTGTTTTAATTATGCATAAGTTTTCGATGTGGTTGTGACTATTTGGATGTTGTTTAGATGGGATAGTTTGTTATGGACGGTTGGCGTTATGGAGTTAGTAGTATGGTTATGTATCTGTTCTTGTTCTGTTTATTATTGTGGATAATGCTGTTATTTGTGTTTCGGTCGTGTATTTTTGTGTTTTTCTATTTGCCTGGAAATGATAACGATATAGGAAACATTTTTGTGTATGTTTTCTGCGATCCGAATTCTTTTCAGTAGAAACCTATGAATATAGGAGATGTAATGTTATCGGAATTGGTTGAATAGAAGTTTACCAGGTCGTTTTGTTATTAGCATTTCTGTAAATTTCAAAATTGAGTTCGTTGGTCTTTCTGTGTAGCAATAGATTTAGTAATGTGTGTAGTTGGATTCAGGACAACACCGAAAAATTCAGAAAAATCCAAACAGACAGCACTGAAAAGGCTGTAGGCATAGCTCACCAGATCTTTTTCAAAAACTATCGCAAAAAATGATATTTTGGTTCTTACTACTTCCAGAACCACACACAATCACTGTAACAGAGTTCTGGAAGAAGCAATGTGCAGCTACGCGCGAACTGTTCAGTCGATTCTAGAAAAGAAACAAATGGAATCTAGTGAGTTCTAGAAGATCACATCCTCAGATCCATTTGCGTCGGGTAGCTGAAGCTGGAAAGAGTAGAAAGTCCGTTTATTTAGACAATGAACTCCCCTGATTTTTAAGCCTCCGCTCAGAATTAAGTAATTCTAAACAGAAAAACTAGAGGGTGCACCACGACACTGTTGGCTGTCAACATTGACATCTTCGGGTAACTTCTGAAGCTAAAGCGGCCTCAGTTGCAATAAACTGTATTTATTTGAGATTTGGTGTAAGAGTGGGTAGTTATGTTCTCTGGACAGCGCTTGACTTCCATGTATCATAGTTCATTACAGCACCAGTGTGAATTAATATAACGTATTGAATTATCAACAGAGAGCTAAATTTATCTCAAGAGATAAAGGGGTCTCTACTATTATCAATGGAATTGTGCTTAAATTCGACATTCTTTCTTATATTAAAATGTGCCTATCATTTGCTGGATACTTTTAACCAGATACTTCTTTCAGATAGCACCTAATCCTTAAATTTATTTTCTTTTTATAATCGTGTGGCACAGGGGGTTACACAGGAGGAATGTTATGTGAAAGAGTGACAGGGTACAGGGAGTATCAGGAAGAGTATGAGAAGGAAGAGAATACTGATGAGTGTTGTGGACAGAGAAAAAAGCATGAGAGAGAGGATGTTGGTTCGTGAGACAGGAGAAGACTATTGACTTTACATTTAAATTTTTGAAGATTGTAGCTGTTACGAAAGCAAGTAAGCGGAAGTGAATTTCACAGGCGGGAAGTGCGAGAAAAGAAGCTGGTGGACTAGTATTTGCGTTTACAATTTTTCGGTTTCATAGTAAATGGGTGGGATCTCGTTGCTAATCTTGTGGCTCGATGAAATTGATATATAGGTGGTACCAGTGAGCGAGTTAATCGGAGCAGAAGCCGTGAAAGTATTTGTAGAAGAGACACAGGGAAGCCACATTGAATTTAGTCGAGGACACCTATTATTATTATTATTATTATTATTATTATTATTATTATTATTACTATTATTATTATTACATTACCTCGAACAAGGCGACAATTGTACTAAGTTTCATGGCGTTACTGGGACTAACATAGAATTATTAATGTTCAGCAGGAACCGAAAACACAGTCTTAAAAATGAAACAATGAATAAAACTCTATTTGGGTTCCAAAAAACAGGAAGGAATGGGAACAGTACGATAGACGAGCTTTCCAACTTCCATCAGTTAAGACTAGTCAGACCCGGAAATTTTCAGTCTTCCTATTTAAATTTTCTGAAGAATCTTCCTGTCTTCAGTTAATGATAAAATATGCACATGGCAAGTTTTATGACAATAAAATATCCACCAAAATTCCACTATTATTAAATATTTGATATTAACAATTTTGACAAAATAACAATCATAAATATAAGCGGTGGTCGCTATTTTAAGAAGTGAATAGAAATAAAAAGTTTTGAAATTGATATTTTTTTTTACATTTCACTGAAACAGACGTTTACCACTTCTATGTTTGCTTCCTTCTTTCATTTTCTCACTGAAACCAACTCGTCGCTTTTCTGCTCTTCCCACGCGAACAAAACTAAATAGTCCATTATTTGTGAAGAATTGGCACGAGAAGTCGAATATTTCTATCTCATTCTCTCTAAATGGCAGCCTCACGAATATTTCTCTAAATAGTAATTTTAAAATAATTTAGCAGACGTTGTTATTTTATCAAGAGTAACTGGATTTTTGGCGATCGACTGAATCGGTTTCCGTTTTTCTATACTGTGCGTCGGAGACAAAAGACGTATATTTTATCATTGTCACCATAGAATCTCTGGCTTCTGACTGAGATCAATGTGTAGTATCTGATCTCGGGCAGATAAACTGTATTTAATCTCTTGCAGTTCTAACTGCGGACTGGGCACAACTAAGAATATTATTAAGTGTTACTAGGTCACCGGAAACACCTCCCTCATTGTTATAGTCAGGGATCGGTAGTAAAGCCGATAACGACGGTGGTGAAACAGGACTATTTTTAACTTCGCCCGAGTTTACGTGTTGGGGTTCCCGACATTAAACTGACCTTTAGTCAACATCTTTCTAACGAGACTTGCCAAGAACATACAATGGTTTCTTGGCGTTTTGTCTAAGATCGATGTGTTGTAACGGTTTTTATCAGACTAATCTGAGTATATCATTTCTCTCTCTCTCCGCTTATATCTTCCCTTTCTCTTTTTCATTCATGTTCTGTCTGAAACCAAGTAGTGTCTTTCCCATCTTTCCATGTGATCAAAAAAAAGTTCATCATTCATGACGTAGTGGTAGGGTGTAACCGTCGAAATCATGGGGCATTGTAAGATTCTTACATCTTGTGTTTAAAATTATTATTTTATTCACCTGTTGATGTTAGTAGAATAGAAAACTGTTCCAGTGTTCATTAACGCTCAACTATTTTTCCTGAAATTAGTATTGTATACTGAGATCTTTTTGGCTATTGGGCATTCTTTTCAGAACATTAAACTACAAATTTCTCATAAAATTCTACAGACAAATTCGTGTTTCTAATACCTCTCTTATATATATATATATATATATATATATATATATATATATATATATATATATACAAATGATTAAATAAAATAAAGACAAAAGGAAAACTGTATTTTGAATCGCCTACGCGTTTCGCCCTATGATGGACTTTTTCAAATGAATTTCCTTCATTTTAACATCTCTTGACTTTGAGCTACACGTGAAGAAATTCTAAAACAGACTTACACACAAAATAAACAGTTCTCAAAGTAAACGGTCAAATTCCCTTCATTTTAATATCTCGTGACTTTACACTAGACATGAAGAAATTCTAAAAACAAAAATATTCTGTTGATCATTTGAAATGATTTGTGAGTGTCTTTGTGGTTACCAACACTGTTTGTTTATAGATACGTAATTTAGAATAAAGCTCATTTCGTCTTTTTGCCTTGAAACAGTCCATCACAGGACGAAACGAGTAGGTGATTTAAAATAAAGTTTTCCTCTTGTCTTTATTTTATTTAATCATTCTGTCCTTAATCTCAGATTATAACTGAGTATATTTTTACACACACACACACACACACACACACACACACACACATATATATATATATATATATATATATATATATATATCATTGAATACACCCTTTCTCGCCCAATCACCGAAGTTAAGCAACGTTGAGCCTGGTCAGTACTTAGTTGCCTGACCGCTTGGGAATACCATGTGGTGGAAGCGTTTAGTGACAGATGTGCGTTGTGGTGCAGTTGACGTTGGCTCGGAGAGGGAAAACGTTGAGCCGAGTTCAAATTCCAGTCTAACACTTTGCATTCACTTAAGCACTGGTACCCTTGGTAAAGGTATTAATCCGTCCCTTTCCTCCAGTTATAGGTTAAATAACTGATGTCTATTGTTCATGCAATCTGTGACAGACTTCTGCTCAAATTGTTTGTTATCAGCATTTTCGAAATGTGTGGATGGTGCTACACAAGCCTTCACCACTTTAAACAATTCTTTGTGCGGTAGACTAACTGAGTTAGACGCTCCTACGTCGTAATCGACGGGACAGTCCATAACATATATATATATATATATATATATATATATATATATATATATATATATGCTATTAAATATCCGAAACAATGAATGTCTATTATGTTTAATCATGGGCCGTTCTAAACGTCGTATTTTTGCTTTAATTTCGGTTGAAAATAAAGACAAAAATTCTCCAACATTTGGAAAATTATTTATTGATTTTCTTCTAAGCTTTCGGCTCACATGAGCCATCTTCAGAGAGGTTGTTCAAACTGAAATATTATAAAATCCACCATCACCGACGATTTTATTTTGTGTTGACATAAAACTCCGCTTGGCAACGGCAATAGTTACCAAAAAATAATAAACGCAGTTCTTAAGTTTCCGATGCGGAAACTTAAGTTTTTATGACGTCACACCGCGGGATAGCGCGAAATGACAACAAAACCATGTAGTCAAATGCAATGTAATATGTTATTTCCCGTTTTAAAGTTGATTTCATTGAGTGTTGGTTGTTTTGATTTGATGTACATGGCCTCCAATATCTGCAGGTTCCTCTTACTGTGTGTATGAGTAAGGATGACCGTATTGTTGAACAAAATCTGTCTGATATTACCTACATGTTTATGTTTTTCAGCATATGTTTAGAAAATTACTTGCTGCCTCGATATACTAAATATATATATATATATATATATATATATATATATATATATATATTATTATTATTATTATTATTATTATTATTATTATTATTTACAATATTCGAACGGTTATCTTCATCTTTATTGTCATATTTATGACCATTCTGTCGTTGTATGTGCCAGCCTTCTTCAGGTGCTAGGAATTTTGAACTGAACTCTCTTTCATTCTAATTCCACGTGCGATGTCACTTCAGGATGCCATTTATCTCCATTTAACTCAACTCTAAAAATTAACCCACGCCTATATCAACTATACCCTTAAGGGAATCAGTGAACAAATTCTTGGGACTTATAAACCTAATGTCTTGGAAGCCATTTTTACTAGAGCTCATGTCGAAATTTTTGAAGCTACATTTTCTCTAGCACTCATTATTAATATTTCATATGTTGTATTCATTTCTATGCTTAGTCGGCTTTGAAATTTTTGTGGAATAGCATACGTGCCGATTCCTTAGGTTAACGCAGTTTTCAGTGTTTTTCTGTATATTGGAACTTCATCGCGTAGAGAGTGGTGATCTTTTTTCTGCATCAATATGGGATCACTGTGATTTTTCTAGCTCCCCTCGTGTTACGGCCTTGCGATGTTCCTGCAGCCTTACCTTAAGAGGGACAGCCTGTTTCTCGTTTATATTTCTTTCTGCATCTATATGGAAAGTTGTATACAGAATTCTTATTTATGTGTTCTCCACCAATCGAGGTCTTATTCGGAGGAGTTATCTGCGAATTGTCGAAACACTTTTAAAAGCCGTGCTGATGTTATATGGACCACAGATTTTTGTATATTTTTCCAATAACTTCTTCACATGGTGTAGACAGACTGAAGTTGTTTTCTGAAAGTTATACTCATGCACCATCCCTTCTACATTCGTTGGAGCAGTGGTCATGTATTTATTTACCATACTCCCTCAATGGAGTGAATTGTAATACAAGCTCGGTTATTAATGTCGGGAGCCCAGACGCTTACGAGCGGGTAAAGGGATAAAAATTACACAGTCTCCGCTACCGCCGGTCGCACTAGTCCCAGTGACATGCACCTAGTCCACCCCTCTGGTGTAATGGAATGGCGCGGCCTCGGAACACTATTCTTCATGACCGGGCATCTCACAGTATAATCTTTCTCAGTTGCAAATCTTTCATCGGACGGTTACAACTGAGCCTCACTCTGTCTTCGAGGACAGAGGCGCAATTAAGAGATGATTTAGGGTTCTATCCCACACAATGTTCCAGGTAAGTACTGATTTTCTAAGCGCAGTTTAGATGTGGCACAAGGTCGAATGTACGGGGCACCCAGTGAGGATCGAACTCATTCCTCGAGCGCAATGGTTTTAGCGAGACAAGCTTGCTAAACGTTACACCACGTCGAGGTGCACAACTGTTGTCATGTACCCTTAGGTATCTGTTAAGTTGTCTGGTACTGCATATACCGACTATTTCCTGTTCATATGTCTCCGAGTAGCTGCTTACGATTTTGATCGATGTTGCTAGCAGTAGATGAGCCCTTTCTTTACATTGTATGGTTAGTCGGCCTTGTAGTTAAGGTATTGTCGAGTGAAATTTGGCTTGCTTAATACGGATGTCTTGAGCCCCATCTCTGTTCGACATATTAGTACATTCAGGAATCCTATTTATTTCTTTTTTTTAATATTATGGATTTCTGACTCCTGGATAAAATCGCCATCCTCTTCAAATTATTCGCTGTAATTTTAACAATTATTAAATTTTAACATCAATAAAAAGTCATATTTTCAACAGCAAAGAAATATTTTCCGCACATATAATTCAACAAAAATTAATTTACTTTTTTATTTCTCTCATCAGTTAACACGAAATTTTATTACAAATGATCGACACGCAAAAACAAAAGTTAACAAAATTAATTGATCACTTTTGCCAATGAAAAAATGTTTTCATTTGAACTTGTCAAAGGTGACAATTTATGATGAATGATTTTACATTTTACAATAATTAATATAAACATAAGGAAAATATTACCGTCCTAAGCAAATTCTACGAACGATTGTAAATTTTTTTCTCAATATTTTCTAGATAAAGCGGAGGTCAAAATAATATCCCTTATCGATCTGACAAACAAACAACACTATATAGCGTTAGACTTTTAAAAATTTGTTGAATTTCATATTCTTGCAATTAATGACAATATTAATCACTAAAAGATTTTAATCACGGAACGATAATATTTTAAGAAACTACGTAAAATATAGTTCATTATTTTCGGATCGATAGCACTTGTAAATAAATTACACTGAAGAAATGATGATCGATTTCGCTGCAGAGTAACTGCGACCAATCGGGTTATTACTGCTGAAGTGATGACGATCATCATTTCGTCCGTCTAGATTAAGGAAATTATATTCGATTATATCAGTATTCATAACGACCGGCATTTAACTGATCTAGAACACTGATTTCCAAACCCAAATATTATTATTCTAGTTCATTGAGGTCATGACTCACCATAACATTCTTTTCTTCAAAATTCTAATGTCTTCACTATTCCTTCCAGTCTATGTTCTCTTTAAACTTCACTGTGCCTTTTTGTTTGTTTTCTTTAAGACTAAAAGTTTTATATAAATTCATGATGATATTTGGACGCAAAATACATATCTATTATACAGATACCTGGAGTCAATATTGAATATCACACTAAGATTAGACATCGTCAGTGTGCCTTATATATTATTGGCGCAGAAATTGAAGAGATGACTTCGAATTCTAGTCGAGTTCATTTCATTCAGACGGGCAAACAATCTTTGGAAAGGTATGAACCATTTCATTCTCCCCTCCGTTATGGGTAAATAGTTGTACAGGATTTCTTTATACTATATGGCATATTTTTCTTTAATCATTTCACCCCGGGCAAGGCGTAAATGGCACTGATATATGGGGGGCTACATAACTGAAAGAAAAACAATTAGAGGAGGGAGAAGAGGATTACAAACCAATTAGAAAGTAGCTATAGAAAGATGAAAATGCAGGTGTGATGACAGTTGCAAGGGGGTGGGGGGAAGAGAAGGATATACGGGGTGGGGGAAGGGCCACAGTCAAGTGGTTAGTAGATGAGTATTGACATTGCATTTAAATTTCTGGAGGTTGTAGCCGTCAGGAAAGCAAGAATATGGGAGCAAGTTCCACAGGCGTGAAGTGCGAGAGAAGAAGCTGCAGGAGTAGAATTGTCGTCTGCATTTGGCTAACCTAACTGTGAATGGGTGGGACCCAGTTGCCATTCTGGTTGCACGAGTAAACACATGTTGAGGAGGCATCAGTGACTTGTTCGTCTGAGCAGAAGCCATGAAAGTACTTATAGAACAGACAAAGGAAGGCCACATTTCGTCGGTAGGGATGTGGCTGTAGTCGAGCCGCCAAGTCAGCACCTATCACGTTACTAACTCTCCTTTGGAGCCTGTCGAGAACACTGAGGTGAGCAGCAGGGGTGCTTGACCATAAATGGCAGCAGTACTCCATGCAGTGTCGAATGTTAGACTTGTATATATGCAGGATGGATTCAGGCGGAAAGAACATCCTGGATTGACACAGTGACCCAACCTTCTTAGCAGTGGATTTAGCTATGGATTCGATGTAGCGGTTCCATTTGAGATCAGAACAGAGGGTAAGGCCGAGGAGGCGCAGTGTACTGCACTCAGGGAGAATCGCTTGGTCCATGTTTATGGGAGGCAGGAGAGGTTGCCTGTGATGGTTGACTGACAACAGCTTGGTCTTGGACGCATTGAAATTGACAAGTCACTTCTTGCCCCAATTCACCACAGTGTGTAGATCCCGTTCAAGCTCAGCAGCTAGATTATGTCTGTCCGCCATGCCAGGATTCTTACTGGTGCGGAAGTATATTGTGGTGTAAGATAAATCCAAAGTTTCATGCCTTTGAAATACGATTGTAAAAGTTATTCGGATATGTTTGTAAAGAGAGTTGTGTAATCTGAAGAAAGCTAAATCTGTAAACACAGTGAGTAAAACTTGCTTGTCTTATACGCATTTTTGGGAGATCCAAAGAGCTTCACACAAATATTTTTATCTTACTTTTGATTAGCCAAGTATGAAAATCACGCAGATTCGCGTATAAAATCACATTAATAATAATTTTATGGTCTTGAAATAATGTGAACAGTATTTTCGCAAAAATTATTTAATGAAACGATAAACCCATTGTAATTTCTCTAATGTAGATAGTTCTGTAGAAGATATCACCACTATAGCAAAATCACTTCTATAGTCTTAACCAGGTCGAGATATCTGATTGCAAATGATATCGCTTTGTCTCTGCTCGTAATGAGTTTAAGCGTGTCGAGGTTACTGCTTGCTGATAGAATGAAAGAATGTATAGCCACTCACAAGTTCTGTTTTTAGAGATAATTGGCGGCTCTTCAAGTGTGCAAACCGCCAATCACCCATCCCTCCCCTATTCAATCAATTTGAAATTTTGACATTTACAGCAAAAAAGGCTGAATGCTTTGCTCGGGAATTCTCTTCCAACTTCACCCTTGACTTATTTGAAGTATTCACACCTGATGTCTATCCTAAATAGGAGACGCTATTGAGTGAAAAACGCATATCTCTCTCACTGGTTTCAGACAGCTTTTTAAACTAGACTCTCACAAAGCAAGCAAAGGTGACGTGATCAACCTTATAACGTGTGTTTATGGTGGGTGTCTGTCTACTCACTTGATTGGTTTCAAGTATTAAGCATATTAACGAACAAAGTAAAAGTCGTAAATCAAATTGCAAACTTTCATTTTATAGCTTCGTTTTTATTTCGTAATTTACTTCTTTTCTCTCTCAGACACTTCACTTTTTCCCAAGTGACTACCGTTTTATTGTTATTATGTTTACGTGCTTCAAGCAAAATCTTCATTGGTTTATCGGAGGAAACTGACTTGACTGATACCCTTGGTGTTAGTGATTAACCTAACTTCTAGAGTTTTTATCCTCTATGATGTAAACAACTAACTTCCTTTTAGAGCCCAATGATAATCCTCATAAAATTTGAAGTAGGTTAAATAGCGTAATGGGTGTAATGTAATTGTTATCGGCGCGAGAATAAATCACTGAGCCAAGTTTTCGTTAACTAGCAAAAAAGACTAGACTCCCTAACAATTGCCTGGAAATTTCTCATGCTTACTAAGAAGTTAAACTTTTCGTAAATAAAAACAACAGCAATGAGCCTTAGTCAGTTACCTTTTCACTTGATACTCTAGAAGAAAAAAATAGCTTAATGGGTGTAATGTAATTGTTATCGGCGCGAGAATAAATCACTGAGCCAAGTTTTCGTTCTAGTCTAGTCACCTAATTTTTTGCGATATAGACCGCGGGAACGTCATGAATTCAACACTACTCTCAAGCTGTAGTTTAACTAGCAAAAAAGACTAGACTCCCTAACAATTGCCTGGAAATTTCTCATACTTACTAAGAAGTTAAACTTTTCGTAAATAAAAACAACAGCAGCGAGCCTTAGTCAGCTAACTTTTCACTTGATACTCTAGAAGAAAAAAATATTATTTATATTAATACTATTTTAACCCTCATCGCGTAAAATTACCCTCAATACATTTGGGAATGATTTCAATTCCCTTTTTCTTTTTGTTCCCCAAGTCTTGTTCGCTCCCTAAGACCAGAGAAGACAGTTTGCATCGCAGAGTTATTCATCTATAGCTGAAGGAATACATATATATATATTCAAACTTAATTCCCACGCACAGTTATGGTTTTTGAATTTGCTACTGCGCAGTATAGTAGGATCATTTTGGCACCATCTGTTACATAAAGAGCAACAAGTCCATAATATATTGTTCAGTCAACAAAATAAAAACAAACACCGCGCATGCGCACAACATCTGGTCTCTCATAACGTACTTTTTGACAAACAATATGGCTTCCGCTTTGCCAGGTCTACCGCTGGTGTGCTAACGGCTACCATTGAATATTTATACCAGGCTTTCGATAATTGTGGTTAGGCTCAAGCTGTGGTTCTACACTCTTGCCTTTTAATTTATAAACTAAGGCATTGAAATTATATATCACTGCATTCAAATTAAAAAAATAAACATTAGATTTAAAAACAAACGCATTCAATTTAAAGAATGAATTTACGATTCACTAATTCTGATTTACAGTTATTATGGTAGTACCACATACTTTGATAGTACATGTTTGTGTGACTATTAACACTAACATGACAGTCATATATTCACACAGAAGTTTCTTGATGTATTTTTCTGTTAATAATAAATAGACTATTTTATGGAGCTTTGAATTAATCAAAAAATAGTCATTGGTGAATAAAAATATAGCAAAAGTATAAAAACAATTATCTGGGACCAATTTGGCCATAACTTTCTAAACTGTAATGATATACATCCCCGATACTTATCCCTGTGTCAATTTGTGCTTATACACTTAAATAAGTATATCTTGTCCTACTTAAAACCAATCATATGCACCAATGGATCCTGGTCACAAATACATTGCTATCGATACAGTAAACAATTGATTGAAGTTTAAGACTTTATATAAAATGGTCACAAATACGTTGCTATCGATACAGTAAACAATTGATTGAAGGTTAAGACTTTATATAAAATGGTCACAAATACATTGCTATCGATACAGTAAACAATTGATTGAAGTTTAAGTCTTTATATAAAATGATCACAAATACATTGCTATCGATACGGTAAACAATTGATTGAAGTTTAAGACTTTATATAAAATGGTCACAAATACATTTCTATCGATACAGTAAACAATTGATTGAAGGTTAAGACTTCATATAAAATGATCACAAATAAATTTCTATCGATACAGTAAACTTTGATTGAATTTTAAGACTTTATATAAAATGGTCATAAATACAACGCTATCGATACGGTAAACAATTGATTGAAGTTTAAGACTTTATATAAAATAGTCACAAATACATTGCTATCGATACAGTAAACAATTGAAGTTTAAGACTTTATATAAAATGTATAACAAGATAAAAATTATAAAATAAAAGAATAATTTCTTTCACAACTAGATAAGATTCACAGACAGTAGATAATTTAATTTAATTTCACAAACAAATAAAGCCATAAATATTACTTGATTGTAAATATACAAAGTTCATTTAATGGTAATTTTCTTTAGATATCTTTCGAATTTAAGTTCTCAACATCAAAGAATTTTTCTTTGTCATGAAAGTCGCTAAAATTACAATCTCACCTTATAGACAAGTAAGATTAAATGGATAAATATGAATAACACAGACGATCGATTAAATTCCCAATATCAAGACACAATTGTTGCCGTTATTATACTTACTATTTTATAATGATTACTGATATTTAGGAAAGTGTTTCGCTGATCTTCAAATTAGTGAGCATTACTTGTCTTGAAAACAAAGTTGAAGTACACAATATTGAAAGTAAATCATAAAGCAGATATCAATTAAACAAAGTGCACCATGATCTTATGGTCTCTCGTAAAACAGAGTAAACTCAAAAAGATTTTATAACGTCTATAAGATATAGTCTCCATCTTTTCACCATTGAAACATAATGTCAGTCAGTCATTTAAGTGCCATACGTGATACACGCTTGGGCGATCATGTCTCGAAAGAAATATGACTGATTAGACAGAACATTATCCCGCAGTAGGTTGCCATTGCTTTCTGCGGCAGACTGGTTGCCGACCAAGGCTATAGAACCCATTCTGTTCTGTTATTTAACCCATAACTGGAAGAAAGAGACGGATTAATACTTTTCCCAAGGGTATTTGCGCGTAAGTGAATGCAATAAATTCAACTGGAATTCGAACTCGGCTCCCCGATTTCTCGTTCCGAGCCGATATCCAATGCACCATAAAAAACATATGCGAAAAAATGATGCTGTTTTCGCGAAGATTAAAGACGTGTTGGACTGCCGCTTTCTTTCTTGATGTGAATCTGCAAGCACCGAGAATATATAAAGCAATAGAAATTGAAGATTGGCGATTCATGTTAGTAAATATTTTGTAGACTTACGCATTCAAAGTCAACGTTAAACACTCGCTAATGTATCCACTAAAAACATTACTCTCACCCTAATTCAATCAATAGAAAATTGCAAATTATAATAGCTGACGCTTGTCCATCAATCACTATTATCTTTGAGAAGTAGACTGATAGCCAATGGAAGGCTCGAATGGAACAGTCAAGGAAAACGGTTCCCGCGAACGCTTTTTCAGACTAGTCAGTTTCAAAGTGATTTACGCGTGTGGTTTGTAACAAGCATGTTTGCATTAAAATCGCTTATATTTCCCTTTCTATGTTTTATTCCGTACAATTTAAATCGATAAGTTTTTCCTTTGAGATTTAAATGCTCTTCTGATATGTTTATAATTCATGCACGGCATTAACAGCAATGAACAATATGAATTAAAGAGGTCAGCAATGCAGCAATAAGACGTTGGGTAATGAATAAATGTCCAATATGTGCACCATGAAAAAAGTAAACCAAACATATGGATCACAACTATATATGTACGATGTGGAGAGTTATTTATAAAGAAAAACGTAACGCATAAACTTGTAGAAGTGACATGTCATAGACATATTCAAATGAAGTAACTATTTATCTATTTTGCCATTGTCACTGTTATCTCCATCAGTGACATCTGGAAGAGTCATAGCTCTTGGAACTATAACAATCTACGCTGGCTGCACCAGAAGTTAACATAATCTTAGATAGTTGAGATAAGACGAATTACTTCCAGCCTCTTATTAATCAACGTTAGACTTCTTATTCTGTTTTTATTCCCTTCAGAATATGCCGACTGCATCTCTGCAGGGAGTAAAAGTCCCCGATTTGACAAACTATTTCCCGTGAGTGGCAAATTATGATGCCTGAAGACAAGATCCTGGTGGCTGAGGGGTTTAGAAATTAGGCTGTACCTATACTCCTATAATCCAACACACTACTTTAGTCAGATTATGTATTTCTGATAATAGTACCTTTCCTTTTATATAAAAGATAAGCTACATTCAGTATCATCAAATATCTGACTTAGAAAACCGTGGCGGCAGGAATCATCATATCAAAAAGCAAAAGATCATTTTAAAAATGGACAGTCTTATGAGTGACTACTTGAATGTAGAAACTCATGATCTAGAGGCAACCAAATTTCTGTAAGTGTTAGTATAGTGTGTAGCACTGCTGAATTAGGCGGACAGGTTTTTATTCCTTCGTCACAACTTAACTAAGAGACCTCATCAAGACACACATAGACAGCGATATAGAAAAAATGAACCTAAAAAAAACTCTTCCATTTTCAATACAGGTATATCTCTCAGCCAATGGGATACTTACTCCCTTAAAAAAATCACAACTATATCGTTATTATGGAAGCAACAAAAAAAGAAATACGATTATTTATTATTGTTAGAAATAATCATTCTCGACAATGTAAAAGTCAATTGATATCGACACAGACACTTCCACATCCACAGGAGTGGTGAGAAGTCCTGAACTATCTGCCTGAACAAGTAAAGTAAAAGAACTATCAAATCTAAAGAGAAAAACAATAAGAAAAAACTAGCAATAATTTACAATATGAAACAAAATATTTGTTTACAATATCACAGAAAATAAATTATTCGTTCGAATAAAGTATCCGCTTCTTTGACTCAAATGTTGCATATACACATGCTGGAATTCTGTGCAAGCCTCAGATCTACGATATTTCTAAACGATTGTTTCATTTAACCCAAACGCTTCTATCAAATTGTGAAATAAAGTTTGTTTTGAATGAACAAATTTCCTGATCCTTTCATTCAAATCCAAGGTTCTATTCTAGGTCCTACGATTCTTTTATCAAATTTGGCAGCTAGGCAGATTACTTCACCATTTACGCCCGTTTGAATAAGAAATCTGCCAAGGATGACAAAGTAACCTTTGCGCCTGCACGTTAAAATCTACTATGTGATTCAGTTGGGTAGGAAATGGGTCATACATTTTAATGCCTCCGAAACGAAGCTACGCTTAGTTAACCACCATAGAGAAACATTCCTGCTTACCAATGGAATGAATGACGCGAGTCCCCTAGGGAGCAACACACTGCGCCTCCTTGGCTTCAATTTCTCAGATGATTTTGAATGGTTGTTTGTTTTTATGCCAAATCAACCTCGGCGGGTCATTTATTGCCAACTAAATTTTATTTATTGCTGATAATAGCTTTTTCTTTCAACAATTTATTGTTGTTTTTTTTGTATATGTTATGTTTCTAGTAGTACTTTTTCTCCTTTATGACTATCAAGATTCATTGGGATTTGTTTTTAAGGGTAGGGTCTCCAAGTCCTACCTTTGTTATATAACCCATAACTGGTGAGAAGGGACGGATTAATACCTTTCCCAAGGTTACCAGTGCTTAAGTGAATGCAGGGTATGCAACTGGAATTCGAACTCGGCTCACCGATTTCTCTTTCCGGGCCGATATCCATTGCACCACGCTTACAGTAATTAGTATTCCCAAACGTTCACCCATCTAAATACTGACCAGGCTCAACGTTGCTTAACTTCGGTGATCGAGCGGGAACCGGTGTATTCAACGTGATAGGACGTAAGCCTTGATTTGAAATGGAATGATTACATAATTTCATCTATTGCTATGAAAAATGGAGTAGGAAGTTTTTCTAGTCAGAATGCATTTTGCACACTTATGCACATAACATTCGTCCGTGTATGACATACTGTTACCATATATAGTCGCGTGCTCCTGTTATTCATCTTGAGGTTCTCGGCACTATCCAAAAGATGATTTGCAACAGAATCGATTCTGACTTCGCATCCCGACATCAGTCATATTCGAATAGATGTGATGTGATTGCACTTTCTTTTCTCAAACTTGCTTCTGACAAAATTTCTTTCTGGTAGCATGACCAAATATATTTGCTACAGGATTGGTATCAAGGTCACATACATTTACCATCGCAATAGTTAAATGTAATGATTCTTCTATTTTAGTTTATATTTTAAAATAATAAAATGTTTCCCGACGATTTAGTATTATTAGCGTCGTATATAGATATTCCACAGTTCTAAGTCCATCATAAGCCCCTTAAAATATTCCTGAAAAGAAAATTGGCTACATGCATGACATATTAATTGTAGCCATATCACCATCATTCATAGTCACCAATGACAACACCAAAAACAATGTTAGCCTGACCTGATAAAATAGCTCCTCAACATGCACCTCCTAAACTTATTGTCCCACTCATGATTGACCTGACATTCTTTTGGTTAATCGAGACTTACAAGAACATTCTTAATTCTGACTTACTGCTTCCCACTTCATTTGTCTGACAAATGTTAACAA
Source organism: Ascarosepion bandense (assembly GCA_037127315.1). NCBI lineage: Eukaryota > Metazoa > Mollusca > Cephalopoda > Sepiida > Sepiidae > Ascarosepion > Ascarosepion bandense. Next base: position 4,165,868 of record JBBBDQ010001654.1, on the reverse strand, counting down.
ATCGATTTTAAATCTCCATAGAAATCATTTCTATTGCCAGTTACCAACTATCTCCTGACAATACAATTCATATTACTCAAATATGAAAACTTTGCGTAACGATATAATATGATTTTATCATTACATTATATAATAAGAATATATGGTTTTATTTTGTATAGAGTAATTTTAAAAAGTAAATGATACGAACTGTATACTTTTACTCCATTTTTATTACCCCTAGTATGGTATATACATATATTTTTATTTTTAAGTATATTTTATATATATATATATATATATATATATTATGTTTTTAATTTTTTTAAAACTTATTTTTTAAGGATACACGTCGCCTACGTCTAGGGGAAAGCGTCAATTGAGCTAACCTATATATATATATATATATATATATATATATATATATATATACTCTTATTAAAAACATATGTATACTCCAGCAAGATTCAAACCTGCGTCGCGTAATACTATGAGAAACCGTCAGTTGACATGAAGTGTCTAAACTGCGCTACACCCAAAGAGTTTGCAGTTAGTGAAAGCTGGAAACATTATAAATACATAGATTCCTGATTTTCCGTAAAATTGATATTTCCTGATTTTTTATCCCAATATAAACGAATGCACACACACACATACATACACACACACATAAATACATACATACATACATATATATATATATATATATATATATATATATACACACACACAATATCATCCACATACAAGCCTGTTTCGCAATATCACAACTCATCAGTGTGGCTAGACATTCACTTGCCTCCAGCCGGGATCGAATATATATATATATATATATATATATATATATATATATATATATATATATTGCTTAATTGTGATAATGTTTAGCGCCATTAGTTTTACTGATATATTATATTTGAAAATTATTTTTCATCATAAAAACCTAAACGTTTTTTGAGTATGGCATATCTGCCTATTGGGCGTGTATATTAATAATTTACCCGCTAAAATGACTGCCTTCTACGAGCGCCCATAGCCCAGCGGTAGAATCGCTGACTGATGCCAATGCGGTCGGGTTTCAATCCTGGGTTAATAAGCAATCAAAGTATAACCGTACTGATGGGCTGTGATACAGCGAAACAGATCTGTCTGCGGATGACTACATATATATATGTGTGTGTGTGTTTCTTTTTGTTCGTAATATTATATAATGGATGAATATGCTATGAAGTCCGAAACTTTGACTTATGGCCACCAATGAAGAAGGAACTCTTTAATCAGTTGTATCTTGGAACTATTATATTTTAACTGCTTTTGCCCATTGAAACATCTTCAAACAGTGTAAATATATATGAAAGCGAAACCATTAAATTTACTGGGAAAAGCATTAAATGAACAAGCCTGTCTTTAGAACAACGCCAATCTTACAAATATTAACTAAGAAAATATCTCTTTGTTGTGAATAATTCATGATTATATTTTAATTAAGGATTTCATAGAGTTTTGGTTGTTTATTCAAAACTCTGAAAATTGCCTGAACATAATTTTCGTTTCTCACATTTACATATTTATTGCCGTATATTATTGTTCTTTTAGATAACTTAAGGGATTGAGTGAATGAATTGTGAGTAAAGAAGAAATGCAAATAAATTGTAAGATGAGAATTAAAATAAGTAACTCAATTTAGAAAAAAAGTTTTTTTCTTTTTAATATCGGCAAGTACAAGGTAACTAACTTCCAGAAACACTAGTGTAAATTTTATGGGTTTCTTTATAAGAAACATTTTTTTTTTGCTTTCCGTGCATTTTTTTTCTCAAACTGAGATTTTGCATTATGGGTATTTACCATCATGTCGTGCGGTTTCATATAGATTGATGACCCAGCACTGTTCACAGAATATTTTAAATGTAAGCATTTGAATTTATGTGAATCTAGCGTTTATTTTGATTTTCTTAATGGAAGTTTTTTTTTTGTCCGTTTTATAAAAGACGATGTCGATTTTGCAACACGTTATTGTACTTGATTGAAAAGTTGAGGAATGACTTGATAAATAAGGGCACAAAATATTTTTTGAAAATTGTTACCGATTTTTGAAAAAATGATCTTAAAAATTACGTCTTAGTTTCAAATCTTAAAAAAGGGATTACAATTGGGGGATCAGTTAAAACCTTATAACAATTTAAGTATTTTAAAATATTTTTAAGTTTTTTAAATGTAGTAATGATTTACAAAGTATTAAATATTTTTAAAGTATTTTAAATTTAATGAAGATTTACAAATTTTATATGTACAAGAGCACAATCAAATTCTTAATAAATCATTGTGTCATCAAATAAACCCCACATTTAATTTAAAACTAAATGGTACTGAAATATGTAGCTATATTTTGATGTAATATATTATATAGAGTAATAGTTTTAGTGAGGAGTACAATAAACCATGCAAACGTTTAAAAGATTTCTGATAATTTATGCACAGCAATATTATATATTACATTTTTACCTATTTTTATATGTTTATTACTTATGATGTAACAAATTTATTTCGCAAATCTCATTCATATTTATAGCTGTTTTTTAAATATTTTATAAATCTTTTACACATATTTTAATTATAGTAAGAATAGTTCGTTTTGCTGTAATGATTCATAATTTGAATTCTGGTTTCATTATATTTTACATTCAGTGTATCTTCTACAGATGATATAAACTGTATTTGGATTTATTATTGAACTAATAACATTTGGAAGTTAATTAGTAATTAAAAATCAGCTGAAATTATATATTTAGCTACATTTGTCAGATATTTAAAATCAATTTGCTCAAACTTTGATAATATCTGTTAATTTATTTGCATCTATACTGACTACATCAAACCATAGAACCCACATTGAGTGCAATGTTGATTTTCTACTATAAGTGAAAATTGAACTTGCCCTATTTTACGCACAACCACCCACCAAAAATGAGTAATACAAAAGTGAGCGGAAAGCCCAACATTCTGACAACCTCATTCCCGTGGTAAAACCATTGCATTTTCTACTGTTATTTAATCGAGACCCCCGATCTAAGCAAATGGTTGTTAAATAATACATAGTTCTTAAGTTTTATTTTAGTCTTACAAGGTTACTAATCCACCTCTCTCAAGGGAAATCGAGGAACCTGTTTATTATCCAAATACTCGAAAAAGTTCTTTTTTGATATGATAGACATTCTCTCCTAACTTGAATAGTATGCAGTAAAATAGTATGTATGTATGTATGTATGTATGTATGTATGCCGCATTCACCCTAGTCGGGTTGAGCGGGCTTCCTCCCTGACGGAGCAAGTCTCATTGGGATCTGTTTAAGGGCAGGGTCCCAAGTCCTACCCTGTTATTTAACCCATAACTGGAGGGAACGGACGGATTAATACCTTTCCCAAGGGTACCAGTGCGCAAGTGAGTGCAGTGTGCTCGACTGAAATTGGAACTCGGCTCACCGATTTCCCCCTCCAAGCCGACATCCACCGCACCACAACGCACATCCGTGAACGCTAACAGCACCTGGTATTCCCAAGTGGTCACCCACGGAAATACTGACCAGGCTCAACGTTGCTTAAAATAGTATGCAGTAAAATTAGTACAATAAAATCTCCACGAGTTCGTTCTTTAGTAAATTTTAAGATTGCTTATAGATGACAAAATTACCATATCGGAACAAAGAGAAAAAACACAATATCAGTAGAAAAATATCAAAAATATCATATAATCTTCATCTTCTAAGGCAATATTAACTGGCCGGTAAGCAATCCCAATTTAACAAAACTCCAAGCAATAATTCCTTCACAAACGTCTGTTTAATTTAATCAATCCCCATCAGTCAGGATTCAAATGTGCATGAAACTATGTTAAACCTCTGGTTACATGTAAAATACAGCATTATAACCTGACGCTAAAAATAGATGGGCGGTTATACTATATTCTCTTACGTCTCTATTCCTGGGAACCCTTAGCCTATAAAGCACACTACATGTTTGGCAGCCTTAAGAGCAAAGTTGTATCCAAGGAAAAGAACTACGTTTACAGAAGTTGTAAAAAAGTAGAAGTGTGCATGTTAAGATAAAATCTTGGGGCCCATCCCTCTTCAGATTAATTTTGAAGTGAGATTTGTCTTCTTAATTGGTCATCGCCTTGCTAGTCAACCCTTAGCTGCGGAGATACGAGTCAGATATTTGTTTTTCTCAATGCCATTTGGGCTATAGCGAACACAACAGAAAACTAGGAATTTGAAATCGACTCGCCAGCACGTTTCCCCATCGATACTAATTGATCAATCCACACATACAATGATACGATCCACATTTCAAAAATTGAATAATATCAATAAATTACAAAAAAAATTCTTTTGTAGTGATTACGGTAAAATATTCTTTTTGTTTCCAGAACTGAAAACTTGTATTGAAATAAAATATCTATTAATAGATGAGAGCATTCGTTTTTTTTAGATGGAATCTAAGAGGGCAAATAAAATGCAAAATAGCCACAGAGAATGAAAAAAAAACACGTAAAAATGTTAAATAACTAATAATGTTTATTGCCTAAGGCAACACAAACTGGTTGAAAATCAGTCCCAAGATGGCGAGACTTCAGGTAATAATTCATCCAAAAAAGAGTGATTGCGTTACTCTCAGAAGCCTTAAACATTCACATAAATTCCATGGGATGAGTAACTATTTTAATCCTCTTGTTTCATGTACACACAATTTCAAAACTGTCTCTTGATCAATCGATGTGTGCTGTTATACTGTAATCTGTCACCTGAATCTTTCTGGAACCCGTAAGTCTATACAAACACATGTTCAGCAGGTTTAACATCACTGTTGTATCCAGTGTTAAAAGCTACGTGTATAGAAGTTATAACAATAGTGGCAGTGTGTTTGGAAATCTCTCAAATATGAAAGCAAAAAAAAAAAAAATCATGCAAAATACATGTTGCTTTTTTTTCTCAACTACATTTGAAATACCGGTTCTTCTGTGTCTTAAAAATTCAAGGAAGTGTTTTCCTTATTTCTCAAAAAGATGAGTTCATAGGAAGAATTGAAGAAAAATAATATTTCAACATGTGCCAGAAATCTTGTTCGCATAATTTAAGCAGATGTATTTCAATAAAACAGATATTGTGAGAACGCTTATAAATTCGAACTGATCAATGAGTTAGAAAGTTTTGTAAAAAATGACTCTTTTCAGATTTGAAAAAGAGCAAATGCACAGCAGAATCAATAGACTGGGAGATATGATTACATAAGATGTTCAATGCCAGGTGCTTTCGATATATAATGATGCTCATTCAATGTTAAGTGAGTTTAAAAAGATGCAGTTAATTTGAATTACCTTATCAATATATGTTTATAACTCTGTAACGGAACCATGTTTTACTGCCTGATAATGCTGCATTGAGAATTGAATCTTGATAGCTTTTAAGTAGCAAAATGCTTTGATTATAACAAAAATAATAGCTTATATATATATATATATATATATATATATATATATATATAGTAATTATACCAATATTAATAGTGACAGAAATAATTCTGCTAATACTAGTAACAGTTATACTATAATATAGATCGTCTTGATAAAACTCACTGGGAACGAACACGGAGGGAATAGGAGGGGAAGTAAAAAAAGAAACAAATGAAGTACATGAACAAAAAGTCAAATACTCGTAGAAAAGAAAAAAAAAATCCCAAGACGAAAACCCTAACACTAAAGCGCTCAAGACGAAAGTAGGCCAACAAAGACAGAAAATCAAACCTAGAGCCAACAAACCCACCTAGTTTTCACCCTTCGGCTCGTCGGGGTAAATTGGAGCCAATTTACCTTGACGAGTCGAAAGGTGAAACCTAGGTAGGTTTGTTGGCTCTTGCATAGATTTTCTGTATATATATATATATATACATATATATATATATATATATATATATATATATATATATATATAGGAATAAAAAGGGTTCAAAAATCGGACATTATTTCCAAACAGCTAATATAATAAGTAACTACCGATTATAGTAACATTTATATTTCTAAGCGAAACCATAACAGCATGTGTCTCATGTTGATTTGGATTTGTCTTATGTTTCATTCACAAAAGTCGTAGAGATGTCATGATGGATTTGTTTGTCAGGGACAAACATCTACTTTATCATGGGAGTTAAATGAAAAACAGCGCCTTTTGTGATCAGGTATATAATAATTATCGTCTGAAATAAATTAATAAGCTTAGCGCCGTCTATCATCATATTTAGCAGTCATAAAATTGAGTTGAGACGACGTTAAACAAAAAGTTCACTCGATTCCTACTTAGCTCCATTTAAGTGAAAGCAATATTTTCAGCCTTAATTTAAAAACTTTTTATCAACACTGCCTTCTTAATTGATAATTGTTCCCCTAACCCGCACCTTATGAAGTTTAAAGAACTTTCCTATTGAATAATCAATATTTTACTCTTTATATGATAGAGAATGAACAATTTAATGTTGTTTACTCGCATAATGTTATACTAGAGGGTCACTGACCATTTCTTATCAGAGCGTTTATAAAGTACTACTAAAATATAATCACTATATTTTAAATCATCTCAACCTAAGCAAGGCATTTTTCTGCCACTGTTGCGCAGGGGGTTACATAGAGGAAAATGATGAGAAACAGGGGTTAGTTATGAGAATACCGAAGATGGATATGCAGTAGATGAAAAAGAGCTTCAGAGAATGGACGCAAGTTAGTGTGATAGGAGGTGTCTATTGACCTTACATTGAAGATTGTAGCTGTCGGTGAAGCAAATATATGGAATGAAATTCCACAAGTTGGAAGTGCGTTAAAGTAGAAATTGCGGTTACATTTTATCGGTTTCACTCTAAAAGGGTGGGATCTAGTTTCTTATCTAGTAGCTCGTATAAATTCATACCTAGGGGAAACCAGTCATCTAAGTTCATGGGATAAGAGGCCGTGAAAGTATTTATAGAAGAAGCACAGGGAAGCCACGTCACGCCGGTGAGATAGCGACTGCAGTCGCGCGCCAAGTCGTCATCGATCACATTACAGATTCTCCGGTGAATGTGTGTGCGTGTTAATTATGTGGTTTAGTGACAAAATTACTGTTTTCTTTTTAGTAGTTAACTGTTTAAAAGAAAATTTTAGGCAAGCAGATTTTTCGTCTTAAAGTTGGAAATATCCAGATGATAACGATAGAACTTTAATAGAAGTAATGTAGAGAAGATTTTGCATAACAGCGTCAGTCGAAAAAGATAAAATAATCCTGAATAGACTTAACAATAATACCTTCAAGAATATTTGCTACAAGCATGACTGAAACAATACTGCTCATCTAATTAAGAAACATCTCAAAATGTATGTGTTTGCGTGTAACCTAGTTCCTGAATTTTAGAAAAATGCTAGTCACTGAAAATTCAATTTTTGTACATGGACCGGCTCTAGATATATTATTTTTGTATTTATGCATATTAACCAACCAGTGACGTCGTACGAGATTTATGATATTCTTTGAATTGGCAAACGGTAAACTATCTCTTAAAAATTCAATATTGGATGCTCAACCACAGAATGCAATCAAAACTCTTTTCTTCATTAAAAAGAAGTATTTAAAAATTGGGATAATATATATTAGCCAATAAGCTTCAGATTAATAAATATAAATTTTAGATTGATTCGGACCTTACTAGTTTATTATTAATATATTCAATTCTTGTTTGGTATCTAGTGTTTCAGTGAATCTTTGAGCAGGGTGCTTGTGGGATTCTCATATGTAATTAGCTACACCTATCTTTTGCTTATTTATTCGAGGTAACTATTATACATAAACTATGTTTAGGTATATTGTGTGTTGAAAATAGCAACTGTAGCGACAAAACTTCTCTTATCTTATTTTAGGCGCTTGACACCTGGAATTTCATACACATATTGAAAACAATGTAAAACCTTATCAAATATATCGACATACATACAGACACATTTTCATTCTATCTTAACAGAATTCATTCGGTTGTAATGTAAATAACACAAAAAAAAACGTGTGAAGTTGTTCGCATGGAATCTTAAAAATTAATTCTTTAAGTTGAGAGAAAAATAATACTCAAATAATATATAAGATTAATAAAGTTAAATATCTAATTATAAAAGTGAAATTGGCACTAGCAATCACAGCTATTTAAAATTTTTCTGTGAAGAAAATATTAATATTTATCGAAGTGTTAATATGAACCTTCTAACATTATCAACAAGAATTGTTATGAATTATTAAATTAATGACTTCGTGCGAATGATTGCAAGTTTGTTTTCGCTAATTATGATACAATAGACTTAAGGAAAATTGAGGTACACTCAATAAACTGAAAAAGAATTTATGTCCAAATGAAGTTAACTCGTAGAAAGATTATTCACTTTGTAACGAAAACAACATTAGAGAAATTATGCACATCAATCAATAAATCCCGGGCCTAATTAATAAGACAACAACATTTAGACAAAATTCGCCTTTATTGATCAACATTCTCTTCTACTAGGTTGTTACATTGATTCCGACGCTTCTCTAACAATTTGACCCCTATTTTCGTAAAACGATTTGTCTTTGGCCTCAAAATGCGCCTCAGTTTCCGTTATAACTTAGTCATTGGAGCCAAATCTCTTTCGCTGGAGCATTCTTTTGTGGTCTAAAAACACCCAGTAATCTCGTAAGGCAAGATCTGGAGAATAAGGTGAATACGAAAGCAATTCGAAGAGCAGTCTCTATAGTTTGGCCATCGTTGCGATCGACTTGTGACAGGGTAATTTGTCACAGTGAAAGACAATTTTTTCTTCGTTTATGAAATTTTTTGTCGATTTCTTCCTTCATATGCACTAATAATGCTATATAATATTCGCTGTTGATAGTTCTTTCTTACTCAAGTAAATTGATGTACAAATAACTTGTGCATTTCAAAATACGGAGGACTGCTGACGTTTTCGTTTTTGGTTGTTTGAACGAATTTCCCCTGCTGCTTTCAACTCAGCTGACTGCTGATTTGACTACGGAGTGCAGTGGTGGATCCATGTTTTGTCAAAATGGTCACATATTTATGCAAATATTCTTTTTGTTGCATTGAAACAGTTGCAAACAAACCTCTGAATCGTCGACGCGTTTTCGCTATTGATCGACTGTGTGAAAACGCGGCACCCATTTAAATACAGCTTTTTCATTGACAAATCTTCATACAAAAGAGTGAATACACTGCCTTCTGATATGTTTAAATTTCTACTATCTGAGGCAACTTCAATTTAAGGTCGGCCAAAAAGATTTTGTGGACTTTTTGGTGTTTTCCGTGGTAACTGCCGATTTCCGGCGACCTGAGCGTTTAGCAAAATTTGTGTCTCTACGAACGCGTTTAAATTCAGCGTATCACCTCTTAACCGTTGTTTTCGACAAAGCAGAGTCCGAATAACACTTATCGAGTCATTGCTTTGCTTGAACCTTATTTTTCTAATCAGAAAGCAATGCTTTATCAACACATGAATTTCAAATTTTTCCATTGTTTGGGAAAATTAGCAACAGAAGCTTCACTTAAATAACTCTAATTTTAAACTAATAAGCTGATTGGACCCAAATTCTGTCAAGTGCCATTTCAATGTTAGTTCCTCATAGAATTGTTGTTTTTTCTTATCTATCTATATGTCAGGCCCGGGACTAATTGACTGATGTGCCATATTTGGCACAAATAAAGCTATATATGTCCCCTTTTTTGTTATTCTTGGTATTTGAAAAATATTTTTGCAAACTGTTGAAAAATGCAAATATTCTGGTGTACATAAAAACACGTTTTAATTTCTTCACATCATGCAAGGCAGTAAATTTAATAAGATTTAGGGCTCACTGAGTATAAAACAAAAAGAGAAATGAGAACAATAAAAGAGTCATCAGGAAAACAATAGATAATGGTTGACGTTGCATTTAAATTTGTGAACCTTAAATTTGACTTTGAAGTAGTAAGTCAGAAGAAGATTCCACGAGCGAGCAGTACGACAGAAGAGACTTATCATTGAACTATCGGTTATATATATCCTTTGCAAGTGCCAAATGATGAGACGTTAATCGTCGTCTGGTTAAATACATAAAGACTTGGTACTATAGAAGGAAGTTCATCAGATTAATTGCCATGAAAATATTTCTAGAAAAGCACAGGAAGGCTACATTGCAGCGGTTTGAAAGTGACTGAAGCTGAGATAAAATGTCAGGACCAATAACAATGTAGATTCATTTTTGGATTTTATCAAGAATCTCTTAAAATATAGCAGGAAAACCATAACAAATGTAGTAGCAATATTCAAATCATAAACGGATGGTAACTTTTTCAATATGAAGCATAGATTCTGAAGAGAATCATTGTCTAGCACAACACAGTCAACCTGATTATATTAAAAATTTGAATTGGTTAGAATGAGACTTATCAAGCCATGTCCTCTAATAAATGAAGGCACATCAATAAAAGAAGCTGCAGTAGTGTGTCTTAACTAAGATAAACAGATGGAGATTATCCAAGTTCAGGCTTCTTTTTAAGTCTTCTCTTCCTGAAATGGAGGACACTTCAATTAACGGAAGCATGTTTGCATTGCTGCTTAATGTATAATTAAATAGAAAGCGAGTGATGTCTTTTCATTAGTGTGAGTTAAACAAAACTGAATAGTGCGTGAGTCACATAATTATTGGTGGTGGTATATTTTCTCCTTGGTATGCAAGAACTAACTGCAGATTTCTTCAGAGAAAGCGTAATCCTTTGCATGCATTAGCTGTTATTAAATTATAATGAAGCTACTTACAGATTATCAGTAGTGTTCTTTGATTGCGTCTGGCCGAAATCTTGTGGACTGTATGCACATAGTGATTGTCTGAGTTACATTTGTCGGTAAGTTTGGGGAGAAAGACGTGAAAATATTCCATATTTTGTTCTAAGCTCATTCGACATATTTAGTGACGGAATAAATTTTCAATGACAGAATAACAAAGCTTCAAGATCGGATCACAGAACATGTCACATGAAACCTTCTCGGCCCTGTTCGAATAAATATGCTACAAAAGGAAATCAGAAATCGTATAGTCGAATAAGTGATGATGCACGGTTAGAATTTTCCATGGGACCAGCTTTTACTGAAATAGACAGAGTTCAGCTTGCCTATGACCGGAGGCGCCTGTTTTCACTGAAGCAAATTTATATGCTGAAGGCTGAGATGACATCGAAATGAATTTCTTTTGCTCTTTATGCAAGCCATTCAAGATGGATCGTAAGGTACAGCTAAATATATCGATGTGACAAAAACCTTACATTTTGCCTCCGGATGTTTTAGACTTTTCACTTTCGAAGACCATTAGATATAGCACAACGATCACTATTCCCTTTTGGCGTGATTTAACGTACAATATTCTGTCAAATATAAGCATACAAAATATATATATATATATATATATATATATATATATATATATGATAGATAGATAGATAGATAGATAGATAGATAGATAGATAGATATCTTCTTCAGTAAAGTTACTCTTTATCTCTAAGTTTTCTATCGATTTCTGTAGATGTTCTATCGAACTGTTTTTATTACAAATACCGTACCACATCCCAAATAAATATGCTTATGAAACAGCTTCTTTTTTTCATTCCTGAGAAAAAATAATGATGAGAAAGAGAGCTATGCAGATGACGTAGGAATACATTCTCAGCATAATCTACGAAGTGTTGCAAGAAATACTAGTCATTCCAAAACAGAAACTTGAACCTGAAAAGACCACATCCATAAACCGCGAATCCATCCTATAAATTCAATATGTGGATTTATTGAATACTATACTCGTTAAATACATAAATGAATAAAATATTATACACATTAAATACATCAACGGATAAAATGGTTACAACAATTTGAGGAGAGCACATAAAAACAGCATGCTCCACTGGGTGTAGTTTTGCTAAAAAATGCAAATTCTTTCAAAACTAAAATATTAAAATCAATCTGGAATCATGTTCATAAATAACCTCATCAGATCAAAACTTTTATGTAAATATCATACAGGAGACTAAATTTGTAAATAAATAGCTAAACTGTCAGCTTTATAAGTACGGAAACTTTATCATATTAATGATTAAAATTGCTTTGTGCGACTGAAGACTGTAAGGAATATCTTTCTTTGACGTCTGTTGCCTGGCGATACAGAATCACAAGCAAAGAAACTTAGTAAACGAAAAAAGAATGAAAAGAAAACATCACTTTATTTTCCAAACTAGCAATAACGTAAATCTGACCATAACTCAGAGAGAAAATGCCATAAGAAAGATGTCCAAGGTGCATATTACTTAGAATAAAAAGTTTTGGAAGGAACCACTGCCATACACAGTAGAAACAGCAACAAAAGTTACAAGTCGTTAGAAAACTATTTTTCAGAAAAATTATTTCATAAAGATTTTTTTTAGAAATTCATCTACATTTGGGACTAACTGTTCGTTCAATAAATGGCGAATGCTTCCTCCTAAAGGAACGATTATATTTAACATCTGACCTCGTGTGCGATGTCCTTGTCCATACACTTTTTCGACAAGAACAAAAGCTATATTTTATATTCATTTCTGTTCATTACATCTAAAGTCGCCTTATTGAATTTACTTTTTATTTTTTGGGATTAATTAAAAACGGTATGTGTAGTTACAAGAAACAAATTTCGGGCAGGCTTAAGACGAAATTTCGATAAGTGATCAACAATTTTTTTAATGGCGTAAATCAATTATGACGAAGAGTGAATATCTATTTTGCTATGTAAAGATGTTTTCCAAATTGTTATCGTTCTAATGTAATTGTGGATGCGTACCTTTTAGTCATGCACCTCTCTCTATATGTTATCACTTGAGAAGAAAACAGACATGAGAATTTGTTGAGTTACGGAACTGTTTAATCAAATTTTAGATGTAAGCAGTTTCAGTGACATTATAAGACCGCATAGAAAAACTATTTAAATAAACATCAAATAAAAGTTAAAATAATTTTCGAAATATGATTTTAAAATAGAACTGATTTTAAGTATTTAATTTATTCTAAATAACGGAATAAATCCGTTTACTAATAAATAATAAACTCACGGCGTAAATAAAGAGGAAAATTGGGTACCTCATTAGTTAGCAAAATTACCTCGCTAGAACAATTAAAATAGAGTAATGAGTGCAAAATCTTTTCGGCTTTGACGCATTTAAGCTTATTTCAGAAAATCACGATACATAGGAATTATATATATATATATATATATATGTATATATATATATATATATACATATATATATATATATATATATATATATATATATAGTGTTTGTGTGAGGGAATGTTTGTATGTGCATATTATTATTTATAATAATAAATCGTTCTTAGCTTCTGTGTGTATATAAACTCTATTTCTTAGTGGATACCAATATTTGAGTAGACGTGCTGTTTTTAAACAGTGTGTATTACATCTACCGGACTAACAGTATGATGAAATTATTTTGCTTATTAAAGAAAATTTACATGTGAATAAAACGAATGCATTTATCTAACAATGAACTAAACTGTTAGTATTTTGTTCCGATTTACTGTGTTCGTATGCAGAATTCTATTTCAGACAAATTATTTAGTAACTGTCCATCAGATCTTTTGGTTAAATCGCATATTTTTAATACAACAGGAATTATGAAAGCATTATTGCCGAAATATATCCCACAAACACACACATAAAGGTGCGATAGATAAATCAGTTGCTGCCAGACATTTAACTTGGCTTCATCCAGCAGCTCTACGTCTTCAAATTACATGACATAGACCTCCGTGTTGAGTCTGAGATCCTCACCAAAACATTCAGATATTCTTCTCTTATGCGAACTATCAGCATGACCTATCTCAGCTGTCATACCTTCGTAATCACTATTAGACTCATCCAACTCTTTCCCGATCCGCTGCACCATCCTCAGATTGACACTTAAACACTCGGAAATGTTCGTATTGCATCTTCCGGCGCTAATTCCAATCAGTATAGCACGCTATTTCCACATTTCTGTCTGAGTGAATTTTGTCATGGTGCTCTTTTTCTCACAGTGCCAAAATGACTCGACTTTATTTGCAGTGTTCAAAATTAAAAAAAACAAACCAGGTTACATGTGCGAGTTAAATAAAATAGCAAAATTTTACCTATTGCACTCATATATATATATATATATATTTATATATATATATATATATATATATACAGAAAACTAAATCTAAAAATGAGCCAACACCGACAGCGGTTTCATACAACGGATCGTCAGGACTTTACTGCTAACTTTTCGTCTTGTTTTTTTCTCTTTCAAACAAGCACTTGACGCATTGTTCTTGTGCTTGGTTGTCCTCGTTGGGTTATTGACGGTTTAAGTTACTGATAGGTTAGCATTGGTTTTTCGGACATTAGTCTATAATTATTAGTGCTGCTTTATTGTAATTAAGTATATATATATATATATATATATATATATATATATATATATATATATAAGAGAGAGATGCCTGAAAACCAGCTTATAAGTTTCTGTATTTAGAACCTATTTAGCAATGATAAAATACTGTTGTTCGAAAATATAAACGTGGTAACCCCAAAATATTACCTGTCTGTGAATATCTACGAATAAAACATTTTTTCACAGTTACATTTGTTTTCTGAGATTGACAATCAAATATTGTTCTTCTGTGTAACACGTCTTTTCTGGACATAGTTAATCATGGCCCTCTACACCACAACAAGAACTAAAAGACCCACAGTGAATTCGGGGTGGGAAATTTCATCAAGGATGTATATAAATGTGCTTAACCATACACATGTATAAATAAAGAGCAGAAATTTTCTAATGTATGACTAAAGTTTTAACTCATAATGTCTCGTTGTGCACTATGTGAAAAAACATAGTTATTTTGATTTTCATATCAAGCGTTCATAGAAATCAAATTTGCTGCAATACTATGTCTCTGACCAAATTTCAGAAGCTAGTAAATAGTATCGTAAAAATAAATCCGACAGAAATATGATTTGAGCTGGTTAGAGTCCAGATTTTGGCCGCAATATAGAATGTGTAGTTGCATATTAAACACAGAATAATCACTCAACATTTTAAATTCATTCGAAATATGATTGTATTTAATTAAATATAATGAAAGAAAACATACTCTACATAAATCTATCTGCGATTCTGTTTAAAAAACACTGGCATTAAATGAATATTATATGGAAAAATGCGTGCATGAAAAGTAATATTCTTAAGTTTATATTAAACCTTGAAAGAAAAGAACAAGTTATTTAACCTGAAAACGTAAAGGAGATATTCTACTAAAGTAAAAATGAGAAAATTATGACTTAAAATATTGCATTCAAAATTTATTTTTAGCTACAATATTTTCATTAAGAAATTTCTTATTGCTTACTTTACTAGAATATCTTGTCCATTACTTTTTCAGGTTTAATAACTTTCACTGTCCTTTTCCAGGTTTGATATAATCTTAAGAGTATTACTTTTCATGTCCTCATTTTTCCATGTAATCCATGATTTTTCAGGCACTACTATTAATAATTTATTATAAATTTAATACTGAAAACTGCATTTAAAAATATTAAAAAGAAACAAATTATATGCCATTTAAAAAAATGAAATGTTTTTTCTAATTAATTCTGATAAAATGAATGTTAAGCAAAGTTTAATTGGCAAAGATGATAAAAGAGGTCATCAGAATTTAAATTTTGAAAACCACATGCAAAAATATTAAACAGAAAAAGTTATGAAGTGTAAGATTTATTATTAGAAGCTTTCGTCACTCCCTCACATATATACTTATGTAGTTAGTCTTCCTTTTCCGACTACACGTATTTTTATGTGACTTTTCCTCTAGTGAACCAATTTTATTTCAAACTGTAGCTAATGAGGTTTCCTATCTAACTCTGGAAACTGTTTGGGATTTGATTGAGAACTGAATTAGTGGAAAAACTTGAAATCTGCTTAGATTCACTCAATGTTGGCCTTACGCATATATTCAACCACTGCCGTGTTTGAATAACAAACATGTGCCATTCTCAGTCCCCTTTATCTGCTTGATTTTAGCTTACTTCATGACCAGTGTTGTATCCTTAATATCATGTATAGATTAGCGTTGATTATGTAGACTGACTAAACATGGTTAAATCTATACAACTTGTAGAACTGCCCAACACGTTCGACTAAATTTACAATAAACTATTAAAACAAGAAAAAAAAGACCAAATAATAATATTAATCAAACAAACAATACATGCAAGGCAACATGTCAGTAATGAGGCAAAGCAACATTAATATGGGAAACTTTTCACAAACTTAGAAATACAGTTGACATGCAGGAGACAGATTGGATAAGCGAATGTAGTGTTTTGACTTCAAGACCTGACAGACATGAAAGCGACATGTTGACTATCCTACACATTTCCTAATCATCATCAATGAACTTCCTGATGTAATCAGTTCCCAAGTTGGCATCTATGCAGATGACACCACTATTAACTGCAGTTTCAACAAGTAATATGCCAGGTGTGACAATGTAAACCTCGCTGCTGCAATTGAAAAAGAACTCCAGTCCATAGTCGATTGAAGTAAGAAACGTTTCGTAAATTTTAACCCTCTAGGGCCATTCGTATAATATTTGATACAGTATTTCCCTATAAGGAAACATTTGTATTTCCCTATAAGGAAACATTTGGTATTCATTGACTGAGCAGTCAGTACTGCTTTCATTTGAAATTTATAAAATGTTTCTCTTAAAAATTTTTTCAGGAAAATATTTCTTTCAATGCTTGTTTTCATACTGTATCAAATATGATACGAATGGCCCCAGAGGGTTAATGTTTCTGAAATGAATCTTTTCTTCATTAACATAATAGAGATATTTTCCTGCTTTTCATCAGTATGGGGCTTACGGCCATATCACGTTGAATACACCGGTTCTCGCTTGATCACCGAAGGTAAGCAACGTTGAGCCTGGTCAATACTTAGATGGGTGACCGCTTGGGAATACCAAGTGCTGTAAGCGTTTAGTGACGGATGTGCGTTGTGGTGCAGTGGATATCGGCTCGGAAAGAGAAATCGCTGAGCCGAGTTCGAATTCCAGTTGAATACCATGCATTCACTTAAGCACTGGTAACCTTGGGAAAGTTATTAATCCGTCCCTTCCCTCCATTTATGGGTTAAATAACATGGTAGAATTTGGGGACCCTGCCATTAAAAACAAATTCCAATGAATTTTGATACTCGAAAATTAAAAGTATTACTAGATAAAAAAAAAAACAACAATAAAATGCTGAAAGAAAACGGTATTACCAGCAATAAATAAATAAAAAAATTAGTTGGCAATAAATGACCCGCTGAAGCTGATATGTCATAAAAGAAAACAACCAATCATCAGTATGGATAGCGCTAATCACCCAGAAAGCAATACACTGCGCTTCCTCGACCACACTTTCAAGTGGAATGAAGATATCCAATCAATAACTACATCTACTGCTAGGAAATGTTAGTCACTGTAACTTTTTTCAGAATCCTTCTTTTACATACACAAATCTACCATTCATCGGTGCATTGAATACTGTTGCTATATCTCGTTCGATGTTCATGCTATTTATTTACGTTTTCCCGACAAAATTCTCTTTTATCTGACAAGATGATCTACATGCAATCGATCCCGATTTGGCTGCTTGAATTCAGTCACTTTATACAGACGAGTTGTGACTTCTCTTTGTGTATTTTACAAATATTTTCATGGCTTCTGTTTTGATGAGCTTATCTTCATGTTATTACATCTACACAGATTGACTGTAGCTACTAGATTGTGTATTAGGTCCCACCTTTTTACAGTCAAAACATAACCGCCAATTCTGCTGTAGCATTTTATTCTTGCACTTACACTTTTGGAACTCCCTTCCGTACACTTGCTTTCTTCATAGCTACAATCTACAAACTTATAGAAGAATATAAATTATGGCAATTGACGAAACGTCAATTGCCATAATTTATACTCTTCATCTTTCACTTATCCTTTCCCCGACAACTCCACTGTAACTTGTTACCTCTAATCTCATGTTACCCTCTGCATGCCAGTTGTGGAAATTATTTTAAAAAATGACGGATATCTATTTTAACAGGTTGTTACGCTTATTAATCTATAGGATACGGTCTGGAGAGTTAAGTGATCAGATATAATGGGTAATGTTCTTGAAGAAATTGTCTAACAGACATGATATGCATCTACTGCTTGTGTGACATGGTTCCGAGTGCTGTTGACAGACGTAATGTATTCAACATCCAAAATCTTGACTTCCTCAAATCAATTGATGCATCAATCTGTCTTGATCACGAGGCTCATAATGAAGGCTATAAATGGAGACCTAAACTTGCCATCACTACTCATCACTCCAAAGGCTGACAAAAAAAACACATTGCTGATCTTAAGAGGACCTCCAATCCATGGTTGACAAGGGTAAGAAATTGTTCGTGAATGTTAATGCTTCTAAACCGAAGCAGTTATCAATTAACCATCACATTCAATCGCTCCTGCCCTCCTATTAGCATGGATTAGGCTGCCACATTGCCACCTCAATTAACTTTCACAACATACCTCAAGTAGAATGACTATATCGAATCCATAGCTAAATCCGCTGCTAAAAATGTCGGTCCTCTGAAATTTTTCCCGTCTGAAACTATCCCTAACATACATAAATATACAATCTGCTGCCATATTTGGTAGAGTGCTTATGCTATTCATCTAGGGGTACTTGACAATTTCCAACGGGGAATCTGTAATGTTATCGATCTCGACATGCGCAGCTACGATACAGTCACTTTCTTCCCGGCACAGTGTGGCTTCTCTGTGTCTCTTCTACAAATACTTTCACGGTTTCTGCTCCGATGCACGTAGCTATTTGGTGCCTCCTATGTAAGAATTTACTCGAACCACAAGATTAGCAAATATGTCCCACCCTTTTACTGTGAAACCAATAAAATATAAAAAGCAAATTCTAGTCCATCAGCTTCTCGCACTTCCCGTCTGTGGAATTCCCTTCTTTTTATTTGCTTCCACGACGGCTAAAATCTCCAAGTGTTTAAAAGTAAAGTCAATAGTCATCTTCTATCTCACTGACTCACATCCTTTCTCTCATGCTCTTTTCTCTGTCCATCCATTCTCATCAGTATTCTTATCTTTCTCTTACCCACTTTTTGACACCCACTATCATCTCTCACTTTTTCTCATAACTTTCCTCATATGTAACTCCTTGCACACCAGTGGTAGTAAACTGCCTTACTTGATACGATATGATTATAAAAAGATCACAATTTCCACTCCAGCAACTCTTTTTGAATAACCTGTACTATTCTCAGATTTACTACAAACACTCTGAAATGTTCGTGAAGCTTCCGGCGCAAAATCCAACTGACCCTATCATACTGAGCATTAGCAAAATCCAAAACGAGAGTGACGACAATATACCAACCAGGAGACTTAACTATCGCCCGGTTCACACTCCACCCACGTCTTTTGAACAGGTGAAGAGGCTCATCCGTTGTTTCCTGTTTAGGATGTAGTTCCCGGCTTTCTTTTTTTTCTTTTTTTCCCCAATCTTCTTTCACTTCTTTTTTTGCTTTTTTCTTTTTTTTTGTTCCCAATTGGAGTGGATAGACTTGACTATAGCCCGGTTCGCACCCGCCCGCGTCTTTTGAGCGGGTGAGGGGGCTCATACCTTGTTTCCTGTTTGAGATGTGGTTCCCGACTTTCTTTTTTTCCCCACCAATCTTCATTCACTTCTTTATTTTATTTTCTCTTTTTTTGTTCTCAGTTGGAGTAGATAGACTTAACTATCGCCCGGTTCACACTCCACCCACGTCTTTTGAACAGGTGAAGAGGCTCATCCCTTGTTCCCTGTTTAGGATGTGGTTCCCGGCTTTCTCTTTTCTAATCATTATACTCTTAACTAGCCCCATGCGCATCTATGCTGTCACCGCCTTGCTTGGGGTGATATGATTAAATAAGTAAATAAATAAACAATAGATAAATAAAAAGAGAAAAACGAAGAAGGAATGACAAAAAGAAAAGCGGAAGAATATCAAAAAGTAAAAAAGAAAATAAAAGAAGGAATAAGAATGAAAAATCAAAATAAAAGAAGAGGAAGGAAAAAAAGTTCAAAGAAAGAAAGAAAAAATGAAAGAAGTCGTCTGTTAAGCCGTCCATATTGAAAATGAAAATTTTTTTGGGATTCGTCTCTCATCGTTGCAAAATATATTTTTTTAATATTGTAATATTTTTTCCCGTTTTATAAATTAGCAGATAGTAACAAACGGACAATTACATTTTTATTTACATAGATAAGTCATTGATACGAAAAGTTTTTATTTATTTTTTATTAAAGCGTTTTAATCAACATAATATATATAATATTAAAGGTAGGATTTTTAAACTGCAACGATAGATCTTCACACTCCAACTCACGTCTATTGAACAGGTTAAGAAGCTCATCCCTTGTTCCCTGTTTAGGATGTGGTTTCCGGCTTTCTCTTTTCCAATCTTCTCACTTTGTTTTTTTTTTTTTTTTTTTATCAATTGGAGTAGATAGATCTATCTATCGCCCGGTTCACACTCAAACCAAGTCTATTGAACAGGTGAAGAGGCTAATCCCTTGTTCCCTGTTTAGGATGTAGTTTCCGGCTTTCTCTTTTCCAATCTTTTCACTATTACGTAGCCCCCTGCACATCAGTGGCGTTACCGCCTTGCTCAGGGTGATACGATAAAAAAAAAACGCAGTACCTCAGCTATATAGGTAAACTAACATATACACATATATCTCTATGCATAAGTTCACGCATACATGTCAAGATAAACGTCATAAAGACCATCGTTGTACTTCAACACAGCAAATATTCAACTTCTTGCTTCTAAATATGCATGCAGTCACCGGTCACATAATTTACTGCCATACCATTTCAAATCCTCCCACACGGTGCCCAATGGTTTTCCAGGTTGCCATGTCACGTTGATGAAGCGTCTGCATTAATAATATATTTTGCAGACACCAAATCTTTTATGTTGCCACCCAATTAAATATCTGCAAGTATATCGCAATCAATGTGACTAAAATGTACTGTGGCTCCATCATCCAGAAACCATATGCTTGAATCCAGTCGGCTTACGCTATGAATAGCCCGCCATTTTTTATCGGAATACTTTGCAGTTAAGTATTATAAACGTTAAACTTTGACGATAGACTAGCCACAAATATACAGGAATGACTAATGTAACCTAGGTTACATTGCAACACAGCATTATCTAGCGTAAACTTTATTTAAGAAAATGATTTGCAGACATATTTTTATTTTTAACTTTTTTACTTGTCTGGCGTGAGGAACGCACAACGTAACTTTGTACAATTACCAAAACACGGCTATTCGGAAATAAGTTACTTAAATTTTAAATGTTTTATTTATAAATTATTGTTTTCCTTTTGTGAATATTGCTTAAGGATCCGTGTCCGTTCTATTTAATACCATTTGCCAACACACACACACACACACACACACACACACACACACACACACACACACACACACACACACACACACACACATATATATATATATATATATAAATTAAAATAGGATTAATTCAAGGATGTTGGATGACCATTTCGATATGAAAATCCCCACGGGGAATAACACATCACCTCAGCAACAAAATATCCTTTCAGAAACTGGAGAAAAATCAGTCTAATTTTCCTTTTGAAATAGATTTGCAAAGAAATTTAAAAAAAAAAAGAAAAAGAATAAGATAAAACAAAATAAAATCATATAAACAAGAAAAGAAAAATTGACATCGTCTGGGTTCGCAGAAAAGGAAAGAGAATTGTAACTTAAAAGGAACGGACGGCGTGTTGAATTGGTATAAGGTTAAGCAAATCGGAAAAAAGGTGAGAGATAAGAGAGATAAAGAAAGGGAGGTAAAAAAGAAAAGAAAGAAAAAATGCTTATATATTACAGACGCTGGACATATTCAAAACCCTAACTTCCCGAAAACGTTGAAGTACTAGAAAAAGGCCTTTACTTAAAAAGGTATAATTATTTTTAAAGGGAATGTCCATATGCATGGGCTTGGTGTATATGTCAGCGAACAACTCCCCCTAGCCAGGGTCATATCTCTTGAATCCCCTGATCATTCCTTCATGTGCTTCCGTCTCTCACTTCTAAGCTCGGTTAGCTATCTCTTCTTCCTCTACCGCTCCCCCTCCTCCTCTGACTGTACGTTACTTGATTGCATCTCGACTAACATCGACAGGGCCATTTCTTCTCACCCATCTGCCCATATATTTGTGTTTGGCGATTTTAACGCCCACTACACCAAGTGGCTTGAAAACTCAGCCACCGACCTTGCTGGGATCCGCACCATGCACTTTTCAATAGCCCAAGCTCTAACGCAAGTGGTGGACTTCCCCACGCGTTTCTCTAAAAACCCTAACGGAAGGGACTCTTTACTCGACCTTTGTTTTACCTCCATCCCAAACTCCTGCACTACCAGGCAACTCTGCCCCCTTGGAAACTCTGACCACACTGTAGTCTCCGTAAACATATCAATCCGCACTAACTCTACCCAAGAAAACCAGACCAGCAGAATATCATACTGCTACCAAAGAGCCGACTGGGACTCGTTCAGGGACTTCCTCTGCGACGTCCCCTGGAACAACGTCTTTATCTTCCTGTCGAAGACTGTGCCTGCGAAGTCTCCTCTTGGGTTAAGGCTGGCATCGATGCTTTTATCCCTGCCAGAAAATTCCAACTAAAACCTAATTCCTCCCCCTGGTTCTCACCCGCTTGCTCGGCCGCTATTGCCCACCGGAACCATTTCTTCCGGCTCTATCGAAGCTGCTCGTCGAACCAAAACAGGCGCCTTTTCACCTCAGCACGGAACAAGTGTAAAAAAGTACTGAACGAAGCCAAGAGGGCGTTTGCTACCAGAATTAGGCAACGCATAGCATCCTCTAAGTTTGGCTCCAAAGATTACTGGCGTCTCTGCAAAAGCGTGCTCAGCAGGAACAAGACTTCAATACCCCCACTAATCAATGAATTTGAAGTTCTCACCTCCCCAGCCGACAAAGCTGAATGCTTTGCCCGTAAATTCTCAACCAATTCGACACTGGACTCGTTAGGAATACCTACACCAGATTTCCCACCCAGAACTAAGGCTCAACTAAATAACGTCCACATTTCACACTCGCTGGTCGCCAAGATAATTGCGCAACTTGACCCACACAAAGCGAGCGGCGGTGACGGAATCCCAGTCATAGTACTGAAGAAATGTGCCCCAGAACTCTCCTCTGTCCTCTCTAAACTCTATAACCTCTGCCTATCTGCTTCCTGCTTTCCTGCCTGTTGGAAGTCCTCCTGCGTAGTACCTATATTTAAGAATTCTGGCGAACCCTCGGACCCCGCCAATTACCGTCCTATTAGTCTCCTTCCAATCTTTGGCAAAGTTTTCGAAGCCATTATCAACGCCGAGGTGATTCAGCACCTTATGACCAACGGGCTTCTCTCTGACAAACAGTATGGGTTTCGCTTCACCAGGTCTACTGCTGATATGCTAACGACCATTACCGAGTACATATACCAGGCACTCGACAAGAATGGTGAAGCCCGAACCGTTGCCTTGGATATCTCCAAAGCATTCGACAGGGTCTGGCATGCTGGCCTCTTGTGCAAACTGCGGAGCTATGGGATAACTGGACATCTGTTTGACCTCATCCAGTCCTTCCTCTCTAACCGCACATTAAAGTTGGTATTAAATGGGCATGCCTCCCAAAACTACCAGACGAACGCGGGCGTCCCTCAAGGTTCTATCCTAGGCCCCACGCTCTTTCTGATCTACATTAATGATCTCCCCGACACCATTAGATCCCAAGTTGGCATGTATGCCGACGACACAACGATCTACTCCAGCATCGATCAGAAACCAGGTCTGGACGACAAAGTGAACCTCGCTGCCGCACTTGAAAGGGACCTCCAATCCGTAGTGGCCTGGGGTAGGAAATGGTTGGTAAATTTCAATGCCTCCAAAACAAAGCTGTTATCAACTAACCACCATAGACAATCGCATCTACCTCCCATTAGCATGGGACAGGCTAGCCTCCCAGAGAGTAAAATACTACGCCTCCTTGGCCTTACACTCTCGGCGGACCTCAAATGGAATGACTATATTGAATCCATTGCCAAATCTGCTGCTATGAAAGTCGGCTCTCTGTGCAGGGCCCGGAAATTTTTCCCACCTGAAACTATTCTGCACATATACAAATCTACCATCCGCCCGTGTATTGAATATTGCTGCCATATCTGGTCGGGTGCCCCTGCTGCTCTCCTTGGGCTTCTTGACAAAATACAAAGGAGGATCTGTAACGTGGTTGATACTGACTTGGCAGACCGGCTGCAGCCGCTCTCACACCGGCGTGATGTAGCTTCCCTGTGCCTCTTCTACAAGTACTTTCAGGGCTTCTGCTCCGATGAGCTTAGATCACTGGTGCCGCCTAAGCACGAATTTACACGAGATACTAGATTAGCAACTAGGTCCCACCCTTTTACAGTTAAACAAATAAGATGTAACCGTAAATTCTACTCCAACAGCTTCTTTTCTCGCGCTTCCCGTCTGTGGAACTCCCTTCCACAAGTCTGCTTTCCCGACAGTTACAATATCCAGGTGTTTAAATGTAGGGTCAATAGACACCTCCTATCACACTAACTCCCAACTATTCTCACAACACTCTCATCTACCCAACACTCATTCTCGGCATCCTCACTCGCCTATCACCCACCCTCTGTTATTTCCTATATTTAACCAGCCTTTCTCCACTCTACGTAGCCCCCTGCACAGTAGTGGCAGTGACATGCCTTGCTCGGGGTGAAACGCTTATAAAAAAAAAATAAATAAAAATGAAAAGATATAGGATTTAAAATAAATTTTTTTAAATTTAAAAAAAAAAATTAGGTCATTTGATTTTAACTAAATAAACACACCGCTAGGTATAAAAAAAAATCATTTAAAATTATACGTTCATATAGAAGTACACACATACATACATACACATACACACATAATTCTTCAATTATGAATACATATATACATACATACACATATACACACACACACATACATTCAATTCCATACACACTATATACGTATATACACATACATGCGCATACACACACATATATGTACACACATATACAAAAAATCTACAAACAATATATATATGTACACACACACAAAATATGTAATTAAAGAATATATATATATATATATATATATATATATATATATATATATATATATATTCTTTAATTACATAGTTTTTGGTCACAATAAAATTAGACCAGTGCATATTTGTATTAAAAATTGTTCAATAAAATTATATTGTAGAAATTTAGAATATTCTTCTTTTGTAAATGAGTTATTACGCGATGTAGGTTTAGAATGAAGAATATATATATATATATATATATATATATATATATATTAAAATTAAACAGTTACGCCATATATATATATATATATATATATATATATATATATGGCGTAACTGTTTAATTTTAATATATATATAAATATATTAATTTAATTATTTAATATATGTATATATATATTAAAATTAAACCGTTACGCCATATATATATATATATATATATATATATATATATATACATGGCGTAACTGTTTAATTTTAATATATGTATATGGCGTAACTGTTTAATTTTAATATATATATATATATATATATATATATATATATATATGACGTACTTGTTTCATTTTTAACCATTACTACAGCCTTAATTTTTATGAAATTTAGCAAGCTTTTTCTTGCTGTTCCAACACGATTAAACTATTCGCAGAGAACCTAATTTCTTACCGGGTTTAACTGAAGGAATTTCTTACAAATTTCAGAGAGTGTGTGAATACCACTAGAAAATGGATATATCTTTTATATTTGCGTATATTTTCTTAAAAAAGCATTTGGTTCTCAACTATGACATCTTTCCAGTAGTTTCTTAATCCAACCCACTCCATCTACTTCAACGTAATGCCATGTATTTTTGGGATCTCATAGGTAAAGCAGAGGGAAAGGCAGAAGGGGGCGTGTAGTTTGTCAGTCCAGGGGAGGAAAAATTTGGTTTCTATATCACCCACGTGTTTTGCCTATTTAACTTCTGACAGGAAGCACGAGGCAATCCAAATATTTCCCTTACAAAAAATAAAAAAATAAAAAAATAAAAAAAATAAAACAACAAAGAAAAAAATAACGGAAATTCATTTTAATAATCTACCTTGAATGTCACCCTTTACCGAAATTATGATATGAAGAGGAGTGAGGATCATCAATAAGGAAAAGGTCTACAACCGAAAAAAGGTCTACAACTTTCAAACCTTTTCGTTTCACGTCTACAACCCTATCATTCTAAACAAATCTAATTGTCAATAAGTAATTAGGATAATTAATGCTCCTTACATAAAAAAATTTAAAAAAAATCATCTTATTCAACAAAGCTAAAATATATATGCATTTCTTCTAACAAATCTTAGAATTTGTACTACAATATAACTTAGAACACAAATACACCGAAATATTACAAATGAAAATAAACTGCTTTTTTATATCTAATATTAATCCCAGACAGAATCAACCATTTCAACACTCGAAAATAAAACTGGAAACAAAACAAAATAAAAAAAATGAGATTTTCCCTTTTCTGTCATTGAATGAAAAATGTATAAAAGAAAGATTGCATCCTCTCTCACTTTCTCTCTCTCTCTCTCTCTCTATATATATTTTTTTTTTCATGTTAATTGAATAGTGTGACATATATTTGAAAAATATCTATTATATTAAGTTATATTTAATTTTTATTTTCAATCTTAAAATTTATATGTATAACTGTGTTTTTTGTATTGTTATTTGTCGAAAAACATTGTTTTTTTATAAATGATATAGTATTGGCTTCCTTGTTGGCTGTCGGGTCATATAATCTAAAAATTGTGTTTTAGGGCAACAATCTATCTTTTATACATGTTTCATTGAAAATGACAGACAAGTTATTGTCACTAAGTTTTTTATATAATTTTCTGTGTTCGTATAATTCTTTCATTTCGGAATATTTAAATTCCATGACCCAGCAACCCACAAGGACAGCAATACTACAGCATTTCTAAAGAAAAAAAACTTGTTTTAAGACAAATGACAATAGCAAAAAATGCAATTGAACATTTAAATAATGAGAGTGAAAGCCATGGTATGATTTATGAGTAAAACAAAATTAATTATTGATAATGGCTAATCGTATAGACGAAAGCGCTTGAAAGTACGAAAGGTTTAGACAATTCTTTTTTAATTTGAATTCCTGAGTGTGGAAATATACGAATTCATGAAAAATAATATGGAAACTTCTTTTCTGTCAGTTTCGATGAAACATATATTTACAGTAAATCACATAGACTATAAATAACGCCTTCGAATAATACTTTCAAACCTTTTCGTTTCCCGACTCAAATGCTTAATATGTACCCAGCTTTATATTATTTTTACAAGTTCACGTGATCCCAGCAGCAAGATTCTACAAATTACATTAAAACAAGGTTGATTATGTTTGTTATCTGGAGATACATGTTAAAACTCAAATCTCGGCAGTGACACTTTATTTATCAGGCGCCCCCTGCTGTTCATCTCAGTGTTCTTGACAGGCTTAAAATGAGAATCAGTAATGTGATAGGTCTCGACTTCACTGCTCGATTACAGCCACTTTCTCACCGACGGGATGTGGCTTCCCTACGTCTGTTCTATAAATATTTTCATGGCTTCTGCTCCTATGAACTTAAGTTATTGGTGCCCCAGACTGGCAATACTTTTTTCCTTTTTCTCTATCTTTGCTACTGTCATCTCACCTGTATACCCATCCAGCCATTTCTCCTGACACCCCTGTAACTGGTTCGACTTTCTCTTTAATCTCCTCGTGTCTAATCTTTTACTCTTATGTAGCATCCAGCGCATCAGTGGCGTTACTGCCTTGCTTGGGGTGAAACAATTAAAAAAAATCTCTCTTTTGAGACTACTTCCTGTGAAGTCTATAGTTCTTCAGATTCAGTTCAATATTTAACAATTCCGATATCCTTCCGTTTTCTCTTCCCGTAAAACAGTAACCCAGCAATTTCTGATGGGGAAAGTACGTCAAACGTGTCATACAATATTTCTAGAGCTACCTATTTTCGGACATTTCTTAAATCAGTGAATCTTCGTTCATAGTCTCTGCAACATGTACATAATTTGCCAATCTGTTTTTCATCATGCCATCTTCCTAGAATTCTTTTCCACGTCGATATATTTAAAGAAACATTTTATCTCCACACTCGGAAAACGTCCAAACCTCTGTGTGTCACTTTCACTAACATACGCGGTATCCGCACTAAATTTTATAGCGTAGAAGCATTCCTCCAAACTACCTCACCCGATATCTTAGCCCTATGTGAAACTAATCTTGACCCGTCTATCCCCTCCTCTGAGTTCTATGTTCCTGGTTACTTTCCCCTCTTCAGGAAGGACTCCAACGTCCATATGCATGGGCTTGTTGTATATGTCAGTGAACACCTCCTTCTAGCGAGAGTAACATCTCTCGAATCCCTGGACCAGTCTTTCATGTGCTTCCGAATCTCACTTCTAAGCTCTGTGAGCTACCTCTTCTTCCTCTCCTCCTCTGACTGTTCGGTACTTGACAGCATCTCTGACAATATCTACAAGGCTATATCTTCGCACCCATCTGCCCATATTTTCGTGTTTGGTGACTTTAACGCCCACCACACAAAGTGGCTGGAAAACTCTGTAACGGACTCTGCTGGTGTCCACACCTTTAATTTTTCGATCTCCCAATCCCTTACGCAAGTGGTTGACTTCCCCACGCGTTTCTCCAATAGCCTTAAGGGAAAGGACTCGCTACTAGACCTCTGCTTCACTTCCACCCCAAATTCTTGCTCCACCAGACAGCTCTGCCCTCTCGGAAATTCTGACCACGCCGTAGTTTCTGTCTACATCTCGTTCCACTCCACCCCTAACCAAGAAACCCAGACCAACAAAATATCCTACTGCTATCAAAGAGCAAACTGGGATTCGTTCCGTGACTTCCTCTGCGACGTCCCTTGGAACAATGTTTTTAGTCTTCCCATGGAAGACTGTGTATCAGAGGTCTCCTCCCGGGTTAAGGCTGGCATCGATGCATTCATCCCTGCCAGGGAATTTCAGCTTAAATCCCATTTGTCTCCCTGGTTCTCGCCCGCTTGCACGGCCGCCATTGCCCACCGTATTCACTTCCTCCGGCTTTATCGTAGCCAGGTGTCGGACCAAAACAGGCGCCTTTTCGCCTCAGCTCGTAATAAGTGTAAAAAGATACTTAACGAAGCTAAGATGCTGTTTGCTGCCAGGATGAAGCAGCGCATAGCATCCACCAAGTTCGGTACCAAAGACTACTGGCGCCTCTACAAACGCGTGCTTAGCAAAAGTAAGTCCCCAATACCCCCAATAATAAACGAGTTTGAGGTCCTCACCTCCTCAGCGGACAAGGTTGAATGCTTTGCCCATAGATTCTCGACCAATTCGACTCTGGATTCTTATGGAATCCATACACCCGATTTCCCATCTAGAACTGAGGCCCAATTGAATGACGTCCACATCACGCCCTCGCTGATTTCTAGCATAATCTCAAAACTGGACCCTCACAAAACGAGTGGTGAGAACTGAATCCCAGTCATAGTTTTGAAGAATTGTGCCCTTGAACTTTCCACTATCCTTTCTAAGTTCTACAACCTCTGCCTATCTTCCTCCTGCTTTGCTGCCTGTTGGAAGTCTTCTGTGGTTCCAATATTCAAGAAGACTGGTGAACCATCGGACCCCGCAAATCACCGCCCCATCAGCCTTCTCCCGATCTTCGGCAAAGTGATTGAAGCTATTATCAATGCCGAGGTCGTTCAGCATCTCACAGCACACGGACTCCTCTCGGACAAGCAGTATGGCTTCCACTTCACCAGGTCTACTGCTGATATGCTAACGACCATCACCGAGTATATATACCAGGCTCTCGACAAAAATGGTGAAGCCCGAACCGTCGCCTTGGATACCTCTAAAGCATTCCACAGAGTATGGCATGCCGGCCTTCTACAGAAACTCCGAAGCTATGGCATAACTGGACTTTTGTTGGACTTAATCCGGTCATTCTTCTCTAACCGAACACTGAAGGTGGTATTAAACGGACATGCCTCCCAGAACTACCCCACAAACGCGGGTGTAGGCTATATCCTAGGTCCTACGCTCTTTCTAATCTATATCAATGATCTCCCCGATGCCATAATATCACAAGTAGGCATGTACTCCGATGATACCACAGTTTACTCTCGCCTCGATCAAAAATCTGGTGTTGGTGACAAGGCAATCCTTGCTGCCGAGCTTGAGAAGGACCTCCAATCCGTGGTGTATTGGTGTAAGAAATGGCTCGTAAAATTCAATTCTTCCAAAACGAAGCTGCTGTCAATTAACCACCACAGACAACCACACCTCCCTCCCATTAGCATGGAACAGGCTTGCCTCCCAGAAAGTAAATCACTACGCCTGCTTGGCCTGACACTCTCAGCGGACCTCAAGTGGAACGACTACGTTGAAACCATTTCTAAATCCGCAGCTATGAAAGTCGGCTATCTGTGCAGGGCCCGGAAATTCTTTCCGCCTGAATCTATCCTGCAATTATATAAATCCACCATCCTCCCGTGTATTGAGTACTGCTGCCATATCTGGCCGGGTGCCTCTTCTATTCTCCTCGGGGTTCTTGACAAAATACAGCGAAGAATCTGTAATGTGATTGATACCGACTTGGCTGACCGCCTGCAGTGTCTCTCTCACCGGCGTGACGTGGCTTCCCTCTGTCTCTTCTATAAATACTTTCATGGCTTCTGCTCTGACGAACTTAAATCACTGGTGCCTCCTAGATGTGAATTTGCACCAGATACTAGATTGGCAACTAGGTCCCACCCTTTTACAGTGAAACAGATGAAATGTAACAGCAATTTCTACTCCCACAGCTTCTTTCCTTGCACTTCCCGCCTGTGGAATTCCCTACCGCATGCTTGCTTCCCCGACGGCTACCACCTCCAGGAGTTTAAATGTAAGGTCAATAGACACCTCATAACACACTAACTCACACCCACTCTCTCCAACTCTCTCCCTATGTACATCCTAAGTCGTCTATCACCCTCCTTCTGACATTTCCTATACCTAATCCCTCTATGTAACCCCCTGCGCTATAGTGGCAGTGGAATGCCTTGCTTGGGGTGACACGATTAAAAAAAAGGTTTGCAATATTTTCTTGTAATGTTATTCCTTGATGCTCTCACCTTACGTTCTGGTAATAATTTATTAAAAACGAACTTAATCTTTTTTGTGAGCCGACATTCTAGAACCGATGTTCGGTTTTGATGTTGTAAATGTAGCTTCACTTAATCTGACACTTTACTTTCCGACGTTTGTAGTTTACCTTTAAACATACAAACAAACCGTTTGGCTTACAATATAAAAATTTGAAATACTTAGTGCTCTAGAAAATCATTAGCTTCAACAACTGTAATATGAGCACCGGTAAAAGAAATAATTTAGGAGAAAATCTTTAGCATCAAAGATTACAATATGAACTCAGATAAAGAATGGTAATGACATATTAGTTTTATAATTCACAGAAATTCACACGCTGATTTTCACAAGAACACATTGCTCAGTGGATAAAGACGATGGTTAGTGAGTTAACCCAAAGAATTGTGAGTTCAATACCAGACTGCAGCAGTGTTGAGTAAATAACATAGAGTTGTCATCACACAGCAAATGAGAATGACATAACCAAGTGATCGTATTAAAGGGATAGCTTCGAAATTCCTCTTAGCTGAAGAAGGCTTGAATGTAAAATGGCCGAAACGTCATGAACATAGTAGTAAAGATGAGGACAATAGTCCGAACGTTCTTAGTGTCATTTTAACGTACCGACAAACCGTTTGATCTTTTGAGTGATAAGAAAGGAAATGTAATGTGTTCTATTGCTAATGATTTATAAAAAAAAATTAAATTCACTTATCGTGAATTGTGTCCCGTCAGCTAGAACAATAGTCAGGTCGACCGAACCTTGCAAAAAGTTCATGTAAAAAATGTGTCATTAATGCTGTAGTCGGTTTTCTAAATTTTAATATATCAGATTATTTAAAAAAACTATCGACCATCACTAGATAGTAATCTCCTTTTAACGGTCTTGTGAATTCCCGTGTATTCTAGACCATGAAACCTGGGTTTTCGGCAATGATGGCAATTACAGACGTTGACTTCTCTGCCAGAGCACAATGCCTGCACGATTTTTACTAATTTTTCAAAATCTTGATCCATTTTTGCTTTATACTTATAACGCCTCTTTAAGAATTTTATCCCAGAAATTTCTGGATGTTGTAAGTGAAATTCTTTTAGCATACGTTTTTGCAATGATGCTGCTATTTTAATTCTATCTGCGAATATGAGTACATTATTGCATTAAAGAATGCGTTTTTCCTGTCATGCTAACTTTTCTATTTTTTTTTATTAAAATCTTTTTTGCTGCTTCATGTTTATTATTAAATCGTCTTTTTCCGACTTAATCCTTATTTCCTCAAACGTTATGTTCACTTCTCCTACTGCATTGCATAAAACATTATTGATTTCATTTTTGACCCTTTTCGCCGCAAATACTGTGTCGTCAAGTGGTTCTAAGAATTTTATTATTGGTCTAGGCAGTCTGTCCGTATAATTCAATTTCTTTAGGTTGAAACTCCATCTTGTAATTATAGTTTAATAAAATAGTTTCCCAGTGCTGCAGTCTATTCGCGCTGTGTGAAGAAAACACTTTTTTAAACCATACATGAACAATAATCGACGATGGACAATAATCTGTAATATGAATGCTTACCATGGGTGATTTTATTAAATCTTTTATAATCTGTAATATGAATGCTTACCACGGGTGAATTTATTAAATCTTTTTATAGCAAATATGATTGTCAATGCTTCCTTTTTATATCTAGCTGTAGTTTTTTCATCTACTATAAATAATCTTAAAGCATGAGCTATTGGTTTCGCTTTTCCGTCTTCATATTTTACAGTACCTTTGTTCTGATACCCGAGTCATGAGTATTTGATGCACTAACAGTTTTTAGTTGATCGTCAAAATCAGCTCGTAACAAGTGCGACATCAATACGTTCCGAATGCCTTCAAAAGCACTTTGAAAATGATATCTCATTCCATTTAATATCTTTCTTTAGCTAGTTATTCAAGGGTGCCCTTAATTCATATATGTTTGGCGGATATATATATATATATATATATATATATATATATATATATATATGTCATCCACATACAAGCTTGTTTCGTTGTATCGCAGCTCATCAGTGTGGCTAGACATATCCACTTGCTTCTAGCCTGGATCGAAACTCGACCGATTTTCGTGTCGCTATCCCTAAACGATAGGCGCATGGAATCAGAAGGAAATTTTAACGTCTTGTATATAAACAGTGTATACAGACACCTGTCACTGAAAGAACTCAATTAATTTCTAGAGAGTAATGCAAATATCGCAGAAGTGGAAAGAGTTTTTTTAAATTTTCTCTCTAGAGATGTCTATCGTAATGAGTGCATATATATATATATATATATATATATATATAAGCTCTTTATATATAACATGTATGTTGTTAATTACCTAAAAAACATAAAAATTCTTGTAACTTGTTACATTTGTTGGGCGGGCATGTCATCTATTGCGATCGATCTAGAAAGATCAACACGTCTACCGTTTGCATCGTTCATTTCTCCCATATATCTAATTGACGACATAAGTAATTTGCATTTTCCTTCAATGATCTTAAAAACATTATTTCTTTCAAATATTTTTTTACATTCTTGGTATGTTGATTTAGGGTTTCATTGTACATCATCTATATATGCTTCTGAAGAATCAAAACTGGCAAGCATAGTATCCACAATCTGTTAGAATATGCTTGTTGTTACCTATATACTGAAAGGAAGCTGGTAAGCTTTGTTTTGTCTGCTATGAGTGTTAATTTTAATAGTTTTGATCACTCCTCTTCGACATAGAATTGTAGGTTAGCGTCGTGCAGATCCAATTAAGAAAACAAATTACCATAATTTATTTTGACAAAAGTTTTATCTGAACTTGGTAAGGATAGTTATATTGTTCCAAAATTTTATTAAGCGCCACTGAAAAATCAGAGCATTTGTCGCTTTTATTATTTCATTTTTAACGTTTAACTGTTGGGATGACCATTTGGAATAAATTATTCTCTATATCACACCTACATGTTTTAGTCTAATTTCTTAATAATTGGTTATAAATCAGCAAAAAGTTTCGGTTTAAAATATCGGTGTTACATTCTCTTTTACTTCAAATTTAGCATTTGTTTTTGTGCATGCCCCTAGGCCATCTGAAAGGTCTTCTGGACATTTAAAAAAATATTCTTTAATTTATTAGTCGCTGTATTAGCACTGGGGTTAACATCACGTATTTTGTCTATACTTCTCATATGATGTCGTATTTACACTATTTATGTTGTTCAGACTAGCCTAGCTTATGATCTGATTGATAAGTTAATGATGATTTCTTTATATTGTTTCAACTTCATCCTATGAAGAACGGTGATCTTTTTCTCCCTCCATTGACTACCCAGACCTCTTAAGTTAACCAAGTATAGAAATTAGTACAATATGGAAATTAGTAATACGGTGTGCTAGAGAAAATAATTAGCATCAAAGATTACAATATGAACTGAGGTAAAGAATGGTGATTTTCCCAGAAAATTACACGCTGATGTCCTCAAACACACGTGTCTCAGTGGATAAAGACGTTGGTTAGTGATTAAATGAAAGAGTTGTGAGTTCAATACCAGGCTGCAGCAGTGGTGAAAAAATAACTTAGAGTTGGCATCGCACATGCAATGAGAATGACATAACCCAGTGATGTTAATAAATGTGCTGCTTTGAAATTCCTAGTAGTTCAAGAAGCCTGGAGCGTACAATTGCTGAAACGTCATGAAAAGGACAGTAAAAATGAGAACAATAGTCCGAACAATCAAAATTGTGTAATATTTATTTTGTTGCAGAAAGAGTTACCTGGTGTTAAGATTAAATAATACAATCTAATCTGTTCCACATAACTGTATTGTTTAATACAAATATCACAATATTTTTAATTTTGCCAACAAAAGATGGGTTAATTTACCCATAAAGATCAATTTCTTTCCAGTAACTTCATGAGCAATTCATTTAGAAGTTAATAAACTGGGTTTTCACATTTTTCTGTGTCAGCTCATTTATAATGATGCGAACAAATCACGTATCTAGCTGCAGTATTACATTTACATTATTAATTTTCACAAAAACAAATTTCTTCTCCTGAAAAATTTCTCAGCTAACGACACGTTCGAAGGCTTGTTAATTTCTTCTTTATGCTTTTTTGACTTTATGCCATGTATTTACCATGTTCACATGGTTTCTTTTTCTTCCATTTTTTTTAATTTGCTTTAAATACTTTTGTTTACTACCCTTCCAAATTTCTAGCTTTTTCTGTTGGTTTACTTTTTATATGCTTAAATCTGCAATCGCTGAAAATATCATATATCTTTTTAATGATCTGTTAGTAGTTGAGAAACGTCTATAGACTTTTTTCTAAGATGATAGAACCCTATGTAGTTGTGAAATATCTCTTTCTTTAATTCTTGCAGTCCTGGGTTTTAAATTGACACTTTTTGAATATCTTTTGCTATTTTCTGGAGATATTATTTGAAATCCATTTTCTAATTTAGCAGGTGTCTTTCATCTTATTTCTTGCATCAGTCAGTTAAGTGCCATACGTGATACACGCTTGGGCGATCATGTCTCGAAAGAGACATGAGTGACTGGGCAGAAGATTATCCCGCAGTAGGTTGCCATTGCTTTCTGCGGTAGACTGGTTGCCGACCAAGGCTATAGAACCCAATCTGTCCTGCTATTTAACCCATAACTGGAAGGAAGAGACGGATTAATACCTTTCCCAAGGGTATTTGCGCGTAAGTGAATACAATGAATTCAACTGGAATTCGAACTCGGCTCCCCGGTTTCTCGTTCCGAGCAGATATCCTCTGTACCACAACGCACATCCTATGACAAAAATTTAAGAGATTTCCAATGTGTAATAAATAATGGTCTACAATCGCCAAAAAAATTCGTTAGTATTACTATTGTTTCATCAAAATTTATCTCATCTGGGTTTTCTTTTGTTTTGTTTTATTGACAAAATGAAATTTACATACGATACATGTTCATCAGGGAACGATTTTCTTAATTTTTTCTTCATTCTAATGCAAACAATTCGTTATGAATATCTACTTAGTATCTTCTTTAATAAACTTGAAATGTTATCCTTTCGTCGCTAACTGTATTAGTGAATAAATATGATGTTTTTCTTCTGTAGTTTTATTAAATAATAATTCCAAATCTTTTGTTGTATTTGGAATTGCTGTTCAAATTGTTGCTTTTGTGGTAGCAATTGTTCTTGTTGTTGCTTGTGTAGCGCCAACATTAGGTATCATGATAGATTTTTTTTCTTCTGTTTTCTTGTACTCCGTTGAATATTTCTCAGATAAATTTTTGAATAACTTTGGCTGCATTTTTACTCTGTAGTCCTGCAAATATGACGTCTTTTTGTGAAGTGGTAAATATTAACTGAATATCCTCTGAATATGCAGGACGAGTATTTATTTAGTTTCATCACTTAAGTTGAAACGAATAAACTAGGAAAAACGCCTTCGAATAATAGTCAGATCTTTTTCTTTCCCGACTCAAATGCATATTATATATTTTTATTTTTTTTTTTAATCATTTCACCCCGAGCAAGGCGGAAACGCCACTGATGTGCAGGGGCTTACATAAATGTAAAAAGATTAATTAGAAAAGAGTGAGAAGTACAAACTAGTTAGAAAGGAACAATAGAAAGCAGGTGCGATGACAGATACATAGGTGAAGAGAAAGGGAAGGTTATACAGGGGTGGGGAGAGAGCTAGAGTCCAGTGGTTAGTAGATGAGTATTGACTTTGCATTTAAATTTCTGGAGGTTGTAGCCTTCAGGAAAGCAAGAATACGGGAGCGAGTTCCACAGGCTGGAAGTGCGAGAGAAGCTGCAGGAGTATTATACTCCTGCAGCTTCTCTCGTCTGCATTTGGCTAACCTGACTGTGAATGGGTGGGACCCAGTTGCCAGTCTACCAAGCTATATATTGTTTCTACAACGTGACATGATCAAACCTGCACGATTCCTCTAATTTGATGTTGACGAAGTCGACTATGCAATTTCTGTATGCATGTTTAGCCTAAGTAAAAATTGCGATGTTTTTAAACTTAAGGTCAGTATTTAGTTAAAATATAGTAATTGCATTATATTACCCTTGGGAAAGGTACTAATCCGTCTCTTCTCTCCAGTTATGGGTTAAATAATAAGACAGATTGTATTCTATAGCCTTGGCTGGCAACCATTTACCACAGAAATCAATGGCAACGTACTGCAGGATAATCATCGGTCCAATCAGTCTTGTCTCTTTCGATATATGATCACCCAAAGCGTGTATCAGGTATGACACTTAACTGACTGAATTCACCATGAATCGGGATATATATTTTGTAAACGAATATAAGTAACATCAGTTACATTTCAGTGTCTATATTTTTAAAATATTTTTTGCTATGATATTAGAAGATATATTGGATAGAGCACTTAAAGAAATCACGAAATATTTGAAGAATATTACTTGGTCGGACGAAAGTAAATTTGAATTTCTTTTTATAACTTAACTCTTCGGATATGGCTGGAAAATGATTGCCCGTCAAATGCAAAAAGAACAAAACAACATTCTGAATGACAGATGTCGGGATAAAAGTGTTTGTTACTTTGAGTGTTATTTTTCTAAGTTCTATAAAGCACTTCACGTGATTGAAATAACGACAAATGAGCTGGCTTATTGACGTACGTAGGCAAGACACTTATATTCATTGCAACATATGTCCAGGACTGTTGACAACGATGTACTGAATATCGTATAGTGTTTGTTATATTAAGAACGTTTCAGGCATTTTATCATACAGACTTCATCAGATACCTGTCATATTCCGTAAAATTAGAG